>CM069134.1:59904916-60447416 GCA_035221665.1 Okamejei kenojei
ACATAGGAGATTAGTGGGCAAAATTAGGGCACAAGGTATTGGGGGTGGAGTGCTGACTTGGATAGAAAATTGGTTGGCTGACAGGAAACCAAGAGTAGGGATTAACGGGTCCCTTTCAGAAAGACAGACAGTGACTAGTGGGATACCGTAAGGCTCGGTGCTATTTACAATATATATTAATGATTTAGATGAAGGGATTACAAGTAACATCAGCAAATTTGCAGATGACACAAAGCTGGGTGGAGGATGCTATGAGAATGCAGGGTGACTTGGACAGGTTGGGTGAGTGGGTAGATGCATGGCAGACGCAGTTTAATGTGGATAAATGTGAGGTTATCCACTTTGGTAGCAAAACCAGGGAGGCAGATTATTATCTAAATGGTGTCAAGTTGGGAAAAGAGGAAGTACAATGAGATCTGGGGGGTCCTTGTTCATCAGTCAATGAAAGTAAGCATGCTGGTACAGGAGGCAGTGAAGAAAGCGAAGGGCATGTTGACCTTCATAACAATAAGAGTTGAGTATAGGAGCAAAGAGGTCCTTCTGCAGTTGTACAGGGCTGTAGCGAGAACATTGCTTGCAGTTTTTGTCTCCAAATCTGAGGAAGGACATCCTTGCTATTGAGGCAGTGCAGCTTAGGTTCGCGAGGTTAATTCCCGAGATGGTGGGACTGTCATATGCTGAGAGAATGGAGCAGGCTGGGCTTGTATACTCTGGAATTTAGAAGGATGAGAGGGGATCGTATTGAAATATATAAGATTTTTAAGGGTTTGGACACGATAGAGGCAGAAAACATGTTCCCGATGTTGGTGGAGTCCAGAACCAGGGGCCACAGTTTAAGAATAAGGGGTAAGCCATTTAGAATGGAGATGAGGAAACACTTTTTCACACAGAGAATTGTGAGTGTGGAATTCTCTGCGTCAGACGGCGGTGGATGCCGGTTATTTGGATACTTTCAAGGGAGAGCTAGATAGAGCTCTTAAAGATAGCGGAGTCAAGTGATGTGGGGAGAAGGCAGAAATGGGGTACTGATTGTGGATGATTAGCCATGATCTCATTGAATGGCGGTGCTGGCTTGAAAGGCCGAATGGCCTGCTCTTGCTCCTATTGTCGATTGTCTGTTTCTGATATTGGTTCCGTTTTCGTCCCCCTGATATAACCTGCATTTAACACCTTTGCTACATTCCTTTGCTCATAATCTAATTCTCTCATCTGCCCCCTTAGTTCTTGTTCCTTTTTTTCCTCCAGTTGTCCCTCTAAACCCTTTAACTGGATGACCTCCATAACTTAATCCATGTCAACCTTGGCATTGCCTTAATAGAGAGATTCTCTTTACCCTATCCAATTTATCTCCCATATTTTCTACAATTTAAACCTGACTTATTTTCTCTTTTTCAATTCTGATGTGTCTTTGATCTGAGTGTTCATTATTTGTCTTTCCACCAGTGCTGCCTGACCAGCTGAATGTTTCCTGTATTTTCTATTTTAATTTCAGATTTCCAGCATCTGCAGTTTTTTTATTTTCACAGGGCCTAATAGTTGTATTTTGAAAATAGAAGCATGTTCTGTAATTGCTGCTGGGTTTGCTGTTGTTCATTATTTGCACACATATTGTGAACTCTGGATTGGAAATGCAATTACATTTTGTGGATAGCTCCTAAGTGTGATATATAGGTAATATTTAAAAGGACAGCATCAAAATGGTGGAGTAATTAATAGACACTTAGAATGGGCATGCAGTCAGCAAATTAAATTCAGAGTATAAATGTGAAGTATCTTTTGCAGGAGAAAAATAAGGTCAGGTGTTCATTGAAAGAGTCTAGTTGGTTAAAGAAATTATGATATTGAGATGTGCATTATTGAAAGTGTCACCACTGGTTAGTAAAGACATAGGTAGGTAATGGAATATTGTGATTTATTTCTGGCGAGATAAACCAAAAAACAGAAAATTAATGTTAAGGTTCACTGTAACTGGTTGAATCAGACATGGAGCAAATAGTTATTATCATAAACAGGAGACCAATACAAAAACGATCTGTTACAATCACAATCATGTGTATTAAGGATATGACTACTTTTAAGCAAGACATTTCATATAACTTAAGTTCAGTTGTGAATAAAACTGGTGCAGTTGATGTGACAGCGACCCAAGTGCCAGGCCTCTGGCACTGGAAGTTGAGCTGACTCAAGAGTTGGCTGCACAGCCTTTATTCTGTGTTAGAAGAGTCCAAACTGCAACCTCTATCAGATTTCACAACAATTCAGCTGATTATCACTCGTCCAATATTTCCTTGACCTTTTAGAGTTGCTTCCAATCAAATGTACATGCCATACCTAATGTAATAGAGGTCCTCAATTTGACTCTAAATCTATGCTCAACCTGTATGTTAGTGTTGCTATAATGTAACTATTACATTAGAGATTTTAAATGATATACTGTTTCAAAAATGTTTTTAGATTTTTTGTAAGATGTTTTGAAATAATTTTTATATCTTAACGTCTTAACTGTTTTACTAAAACTTGATCTCATTTGGCAGAAATTTTTAATTGGAATTCTTAATTTTTTGCTTTTGTATTTAAGTTTTGACATTAATATTATTGAAAATGGTATTTGCCATTCCGAGCTTGCATTTTGTGTATCATTGTAGAGATTCCTCTTTCTAGCCTGAATAAATGATAATATATGGTTTAATTTTATTTTTAAGAAGCAACTTTAATTTACACTACATCACCTTTTTTATTTAGTGATGTAGATATCTGGATCCCAGAAATGGATCATGGAGAACTTCCTACGGATTGGTGGGATCGTGAAGCTGATAAATGCCTTCTTATCGGTGTCTATAAGCATGGTATGCAATTTATTTTCTGATTTAATTGAAAAATACCCCACTCAAAGTGCAATGGGCAAATATATGGTGTGGTGCACAGACCAAAGCAGTAAGTACAATTCGAGTTATGTGTAAGTTAACTGATCATAGCCAGAATTTTTATGAGGAGAACATGGTTTTTCGCAATACAAGATAATCTCCCTTGCACAATGCTGTTCAGTAATTAGTACAGAAAGGCTTGCATATTCTGGGTGCAAGGGTTATGAGTAAGTTAACTGGAGGGATTGAAACACCATTTTGAAATAGCTTAGATGTAACAGTTGGGGAGAGGGAGGATTGAACGGTAGATAATCAGATGCAAAATTGTTCACTTACTCTTTATGTAATTCATCTCAATGCAGGAAAACGGGAGCACAGCACAGGGAAAAGCACAAGGAAAAGTTGAATCAGTTGTCATCGTATTGAATGACAAGACTTATTCAAGGGACCAATTGGGGGGAGAGTTCCTTTCACAGCGTGTGGAGAGTATGTGCTGGGGTAAAGTTGCGGGGAGAGCAGGAGTGTTGAGAAGGAGGGGGCGGGGATAATGCCAGGAACTCACTAACTCACCGCTGCCGCAGCTCTCCGGGCGTGAAGACGCCGCATTAAGCCGGGGATAGAAGCAGCTCGGGGAGCTGCGAGCAGCCCCCAGGACCCGACAGCAAAACTGGCTGCCACTTCAGCGCCTTCTGCCGGCCCGCTCACCTCCGGCAGTGCTCTCCGTCTGAACACCTCTCACCTGCAGCTCACTCATGTCAGCCGCTTCCTGCAAATCCTTAAATTCCCACAGCCGAGTAACCTCAATCGCGCTGTCGGTATTTAAGGACATGAGTGAGGCCAGCGAGCGGCAGGAGAGTTTTTAGACGGAGAGCTGCCAGAGGTGAGCGGGGGCCGGCAGAAGGCGCTGAGGTGGCGGCTGGTTCCACTGTCCGGCCCGGCGGCCGCTCGCAACCACCCGAGCTAATTCTCCTCCCTCCCCCCCTCCACCCCGAATAAGGAGCGTCGCAAGTGGGTTACTGGTATGATCCACATCCCCTCCTTCACAACGCTCCTGCCCTCCCCGCAACTTTACCCCGGGCCAGACTCCTCAAACGCTGTGAAAGGAGCTCTCCCCACACCCCGGGAAATACGGTATTTAAAAACATCACCAAGAAATGTACTTACCACATCATTGGTACACAAGCTCCAAGCTCTATTCTTCTCTCTCTGTTTCCGAAGACACACTTAAAATAATGCCAATCCCTATTTTAAAACCTCGCCAAGAAACTAGCGCTGCACCTGCGCAGTGCTGCAAAGGCAGAATTTCAGCTGCCTTCAGCTCCGCTTGAAATTCTCCCATGTCTTTACTATTTATATTTAGTAATTACTATGTTATAATTTTAGTCAGGGTAGGCAGTGCCTGAAATGGAGTTAGTTTCAGGTTGGTGATGCAGAGTGGGAGATCTGGGGATTAGATAGGATAACAAGTGAGACAGCCAACTTTGAAAACTGAATGGATTTGTTTAGCAGGGCTGTTTGGCCTGTCCCTTGCAGAGGGTGAAGTATCATCAATGTGATGCACTATGTTGACAGAACTGCATGTAAAATGTTTTAGACCCTCAAACGAATGAAGCATCCGGCTGCAAAGGGAGGTATCTGAGGATATTGATGTTGGAGGAGTGAACTGTGTGCTCTGAAGAGAATAGTCCCTTAAATACGGTAGAGGAAGGGCAGATATTCTCTGGCCACAAACTTGGTGTAAAGTGGGGAATACTCCTCCTTAGCAAGGAACTGTGTTGAGAACGAGAAGTGCAAGAAATGAAACTGACTGTAAGAACATTGTAATCTATAAAAGCGGGTCATCTCAACTAATGAAAAAAATACTACTTTGAACCAAATTAACCTACTCTAAGGAAAATAGCCAAGTTCCAAACATATTTAGGTGACATTTCACTTTACCTATCCATGTTCTCCAAAAATGGTGCCTGACCCGCTGAGTAATTCCAGCACTTTGTGTCATTTTTATTGTAAACCAGCATCTGCAGTTCCTTGTTTCTACATTTTTCCAAATACATGTTTTCCATTCAAATGTTTTAGTGCTTTTGCTAACTTTTAGCAAGTTAGTGAGTGATTGTTTTGTTTAACTCCTGTTGAAACACTTGAATGCAATTTAATTACATGGATGTTGTACATAATATTTTTGGAATATGCAGTGCATTCAGAAAGTATTCAGACCCTTTCACTTTTTTCACATTTTGTTACGTAACAGTCTTATTTTAAAATTGATTAAATTCATTTTTTTACCATCAATCTACACACAATATACCAGAATGTAGAAACAAAAATAGGTGTTTAGAAATTTTTGTAAAGTAATTAAAAATAAATAACTGAAATATCACATTTACATAAGTATTCAGACGCTTTGCTATGACACTCAAAATTGAGCTTTGGTTCATCCTGTTTCCATTGATTATCCTTGAGATGTTTCTACAACTTGATTGGAGTCCACCAGTGGTAAATCAAATTGATTAGACAATGTTATGGAAAGGCACACACCTGTCTATATATGGTCCCACAGTTGACAGTGCATGGCAGAGCAAAAACCAAGCCATGAAGACAAAGGCATTGTCCGTAGACCTCCGAGACCGGATTGTGTCGAGACACAGATCTGGGGAAGGGTATAAAACAATTTCTGCAGCATCGCAGGTCCCAAAGAGCACACTGTCATTCTTAAATGGAAGAACTTTGGAACCACCAGGACTCTTCATAGAGCTGGCCACCTGGCCAAACTGAGCAATCGGGGGAGAAGGGCCTTGGTCAGGGAGGTGACCAAGAACCCAATGGTCACTCTAACAGAACTCCAGAGTTCCTCTGTGGAGATGGGAGAACCTTCCAGATGGACAACTATGTCTGCAGCATTCCATCAATCAGGCCTTTATGGTAGAGTGGCAGATGGAAGCCAATCCTCAGTAAAAGGCACATGACAGCCCGCTTGGAGTTGGCCAAAAGGCATGAGAAACAAGATTCTCTGGTCTGATGAAACCAAGATTGAACTCTTTGGCCTGAATGCCAAGTGTTGAGTCTAGAGGAAACCAGGCACTGCTCATCACCTGGCCAATAACATACCTACAGCATCATGCTGTGGGGGTGGCTTTATGCGGCAGTATCTGGGAGACTAGTCAGGATCCAGGGAAAGATGAATGGAGCAAAGTACAGAGAGATCCTTGATGAAAGCATGCTCCAGAGCATTCTAGACCTCAGACTGGGGCGGAGGTTCACCTTCCAACAGGACAACTGCCCTAAGCACACAGCCAAGACAACGCAGGAGTGACAAGTCTGTGAATGTCCTTGAGTGGCCCAGCCAGAGGCCAGACTTGAACCCGATCGAACATCTCTGGAGGGACCTGAAAATAGTTGTGCATCGACGCTCCCATCCATCCTGACAGAGCTTGAGAGGACCTGCAGAGAAGAATGGGAGAAATTACCCAAATACAGGTGTGCCAAGCTTGTAGTGCCATACCCAAGAAGACTTGAGGCTGCAATCGCTGTCAAAGGTGAGAAAGGGGTCTGAATACTAATGTAAATGTGATATTACTTTTTAAATACTTAGCAAAATTTTCTAAACACCTGTTTTCACTTTTTTATTATGGGGTATTGTGTATAAATTGTTGATAATTTTTTTAAATTCCATTTTAGAATAAGGCTGTAACGTAACAAATTGCGGAAAAAGTGAAGGGGTCTGAATATTTTCTGAATGCACTGTAGTCATAATTATTTTCTAAATGTTTATTTTATCAAACTGCCACTATCTTTGCTTCCACCACTGCTCCTCTTTTTCTGCTTCTGTGCTGTAGCCCTGCTTTGGAGTGACGAGTAGCTTAACCTTCGCTATTAATCTGTATAAGTGCCTCCTGGGCTTTTTTCCAAGTAGTATTTCACAAATGTCAGCACTGAGACTTTCCCATTCCCTGTTGTGGAATGCTGTCTTGTTAACTCTGAACCAGTGGGATGCAGAACAGCCATGATGTATACAAAGAGCAGTTCCTAATCATAATCCAAATTCACTCGAGGTCACAGTGGAATTCTCTAGTGTGTGTCCTGACTAGGGGGGTAGAATGATGGCTTATAAAACCTTTCATGATTACAATTTGGCTTGAGGCTCAAGAGTACTTAAGAACAATGTGTCACAGTGCAGAACCTAATTGAATTATGCTGTTTTTGGTTGACTGAGGCAGTACTGCTTGTGGTCCAATTGAAGCTAGTCTAGCCTGATGATCATTTTCTCAAGTTATTTCTGGAATTTGCATTTTTTAATATTCTGTATTAATGGAAGAGCTATCAATATCTCAAAAGATACTGATAATTTCCCCTCATTTTGATGTCTTATTTATTGGTTGGTAATTCCCGTAATATTTTGCAGTCAAATATCTTTTTTAATATTTGTTAATTGATTATATATGGATTATTGAAAAATAAAACTCTTACTGTGCAATTTTGCTCCTCTGTTCTCATTAAATAATTAATGATAGACTTAAACATTCTGCAAAGTAATACATGAATGTTTCTGTATTAAATTATAATTTGGAAAGTAACTATTTCAGCTCAAGAAATTATGATCGGGCTGTAGTAAATTGAGTTACTGAAATCTTCTAATTTTTACACTTCTCCAATTTCCAGGAAGTATGTTTTCATGTGCAAGTGCATCAGTATATAACGCAATGTTTATTGTGTGAAAGTAAAAGTCGACCTGTATAGTTATCTTCACAGATTAAAAGGTGTTTTGAGAAATCCTTGGTTCTTTTGTGTAGGTTATGAAAAGTACAATTCTATAAGGGCAGATCCTGTATTCTGTTTCCTGGAGCGAGTAGGAATGCCTGATGCAAAGGCCATGGCTGCTGAACAGAGGGGAACAGATGTGCTGGCAGATGTTAGTGATGGGTAAGTTGTGCCTTTGAGACCCTTTACAATCTGATGCTCCCCCCTCAGATAACCCGCTACACCATTCAATAAGATGAGTCAAAACTATGACTTTTAATTAAAGATGTTCTTTCAGTGTTGATTTTGACAGAGAGGAGGAAGATCCAGAATATAAACCAGGCAGAATTCCATTCAAAGATGAAATGGATGTAAGTATAATTAATTATGCTCTAAGCTTCCAGTTGAAAAATCTGACTTTAAATTATCTGATTTGTCCATTTTTTTATTAATGTGGTATCACGATCTAATATTTTGAAAACATTCCGAAGATCATTTTATTATTTTGCATTTCATAAATTTGATCTATCAGGAAATCTTAGGCCAAAAATCTTAATTCATTGCAGGAATTTGAGAATTCTCCACAAGATGACAAAGAAGAATGTATGGATACTGTGAATACAGGTGAGGCCTTATGATAAGGTAGTGGAGTTAATGGAGTTTTGTTAATGCATAGCTCCGTTTCCAGCCATTGGACTGCCTGAATTGTTATCATGCACTTTAAGCTGTATTCATGCATCCAACCTAATCGTGAATTTGTAACCATTGCTTACACATGTTCTTACCTAGTAAGTTAAGTTATAGAAACTAGATAATTATATGAAATATATAGATGAATGACAGGCAGCCTCGCAGCTTAACTTGTCACTTGGAGTTACTTGGATTTAAATGGTAAATTGCAAATCTAAACTACAAAAATTACATTTTCAAACAGTTGATTTTAGATTGTAAGGTTGGAAGATGGAGATGGTGCAATGAACGAAAGTTAAACTTCAAATTACGCCACAATCATTGTAAATTTATCGCCTGCCATTTTACTGGAAGACTTTTCATTTCTTTGAAGGAGTTTAATGTTTTAATTCAACAAAGAGCTGAATTTGATGCAAGCATATCAGACTTGACATGTTCTGTTTGGGTAGCTTACAATCTAACGATGCGAACGTTGACTTCGCTAATTTTAGGTAACCTCCAACAAACACGTGTCGTCGTCCCCCCCCCCCCCCCCCCCTCCCTTTCTTTTCCCACAACTCCCACCCATCTCTTCCTTTTCCTCCCCCATACTTCACAATCTAAAACTCTTCAAACCTGTCACACACTTATTGTTCTTATCTCTGGCCTTTGTTCCAACTATCTGCTTGTCAAGAAATCCCTCTCACCTGTGTTGATCTATTACCTGCTACACTTTTTCTCCTTTTCCACCTTTCTTCACCCCCCTACAATCAGTCTGAAGAAGGGTCCCAACATGAAATGTCACATATCCATGTTCTCCAGAGATACTGCCTAACCTGCTGAGATACTCCAGCACGTTGTGTCCTTTCATAATATGCCATCTTGGTGGTTACCTCAAACTTTGAAGGGTGAAACAAATAGTAGAACAAAGAGAAGAGGAACAGAGGAGAAAAAAATATAATTTGGGTTAAAAAAAAGAACTACAAAGAAAAATGAAAAACATTCATAGGCTAATTGTATAAAATAAGCATTTAGGTTAAAATAGGTAATTGACTTAACATTACACTATTGTTATTGTTGGAGATATACAATTTAAGGATAAGGGGGAAGTCTTTTAGGACCAAGATGAGAAAATCGTTTTTCACACAGAGAGTGGTGAATCTGTGAAATTCTCTGCCACAGAAGGTAGTTGAGGCCAGTTCGTTGGCCATATTTAAGAGGGAGTTGGATGTGGCTCTTGTGGCTGAAGGGATCAGGGAGTATGGAGAGAAGGCAGGAACAGGATACTGCGTTGGATGATCAGCCATGATCATATTGAATGGCGGTGCAGGCTCGAAGGGCCGAATGGCCTGCTCCTGCACCTAATTTCTATGTTTCTATGTTTCTAGTGTTAACATAGAAAATAGGTGCAGGAGGAGGCCATTCGGCCCTTTGAGCCAGCACCGCCATTCGTTGTGACCATGGCTGATCGTCCCCTCTCAATAACCCGTGCCTGCCTTCTCCCCATATCCCTTGACTCCACTAGCCCCTAGAGCTCTATCTAACGCTCTCTTAAATCATGTTGCTTTTATGTCCAAATACATGAACCAAAAGCTGAATTACATAGAAACATAGAAATTAGGTGCAGGAGTAGGCCATACGACCCTTCGAGCCTGCACCGCCATTCAATATGATCATGGCTGATCATCCAACTCAGTATCCTGTACCTGCCTTCTCTCCAAACCCCCTGATCCCTTCAGCCACAAGGGCCACATCCAACTACCTCTTAAATATGGCTAACGAGCTGGCCTCAACTACCTTCTGTGGCAGAGAATTCCACAGATTCACCACTCTCTGTGTGAAAAACAATTTTCTCATCTCGGTCCTAAAAGACTTCCCCCTTATCCTTAAACTGTGACCCCTTGTCCTGGACTTCCCCAACATCGGGAACAATCTTCCTGCATCTAGCCTGTCCAACCCCTTAAGAATTTTGTAGGTCTCTATGAGATCACCCCTCAATCTTCTAAATTCCAGCGAGTACTAGCCGAGTCTATCCAGTCTTTCTTCATATGGAAGTCGTGCCATCCCAGGAATCAGTCTGGTGAACCTTCTCTGTACTCCCTCTATGGCAAGAATGTCTTTCCTCAGATTAGGAAACCAAAACTGTACGCAATACTCCAGGTGTGGCCTCACCAAGACCCTGTACAACTGCAGTAGAACCTCCCTGCTCTTGTACTCAAATCCTTTTGCTATGAATGCCAACTTACCATTCCCTTTCTTCACAGCCTGCTGCACCTGCATGCCTACTTTCAATGACTGGTGTACCATGACACCCAGGTCTCGCTGCATCTCCCCTTTTCCTAATCGGTCACCATTCAAATAATAGTCTACCTTCCTGTTTTTGCCACCAAAGTGGATAACCTCACATTTATCCACATTATACTGCATCTGCCATGCATTTGCCCACTCAATCAGTCTATGCTAGCCAGTTCTTTATCCACATCAATACTGAACCGCCAATACCATGTGCTTTAAGTTTGTATACCAATCTCTTGTGTGGGACCTTGTCGAAAGCCTTTTGAAAGTCCAGATATAACACATCCACTGCTTCTCCCTTATCCACTCTACTAGTTACATCCTCAAAAAATTCAATAAGATTCGTCAGACATGATTTACCCTTCGTAAATCCATGCTGACTTTGTCCAATGATTTCCAAATGCGCTGCTATCCCATCTTTAATAACTGACTCTAGCAGTTTCCCCACTACCGATGTTAGACTAACTGGTCTGTAATTCCCCGTTTTCTCTCTCCCTCCCTTTTTAAAAAGTGGGGTTACTTTAGCTACCCTCCAATCCTCAGGAACTACTCCAGAATCTAAAGAGTTTTGAAAAATTATCACTAAGGCATCTGCTATTTCTGGGGCTACTTCCTTAAGTACCCTGGGATGCAACCTATCTGGCCCTGGGGATTTATCGGCCTTTAATCCATTCAATTTACCTAACACCACTTTCCGGCTAACCTGGATTTCACTCAGTTCCTCCATCTCATTTGACCCACGATCCCCTGCTATTTCCGGCAAATGATTTATGTCTTCCTTAGTGAAGACAGAACCAAAGTAGTTATTCAATTGGTCTGCCATGTCCTTGTTCCCCATGATCAATTCACCCGTTTCTGACTCCAAGGGACCTACATTTGTTTTAACTAATCTTTTGCGCTTCACATATCGATAAAAACTTTTGCAGTCAGTTTTTATGTTTCCTGCCAGTTTTCTTTCATACTCCATTTTCCCTTTCCTAATTAAGCCCTTTGTCCTCCTCTGTTGGTCTCTGAATTTCTCCCAGTTCCCTGGTAGGCTGCTTTTTCTGGCTAATTTGTACGCTTCATCTTTTTTTTTGATACTATCCCTGATTTCCCTCGTTATCCACGGATGCGCCACTTCCCCTGATTTATTCTTTTGCCATACTGGGATGAACAATTGTTGTAGTTCATCCATGCAGTCTTTAAATGCCTTCCATTGCATATCCACCGTCAACCCTTCAAGAATCAATTGCCAGTCCATCTTGGCCAATTCACGTCTCATACCCTCAAAGTTACCTTTTTTTAAGTTCAGGACCCGTGTTTCTAGACCAAAATAATTAATTCTAGCAAATCAAAAAGATTGTAAACAATTTTTCCTCTAATGCATGATATAAAAATAGGTTTAAGTAAATATTAATCAGAAATGTACGAAAAATAAATGAAATAGTGGTATGTATTCTCATGGTAGTGAAATGGAATAGTAAAACATTATTAAATCTTGAATAAGAAATAAAGGCAAAATGATGTAGCAAGATACCAAGCAGAAACCACGTGTGCGGGATTCTATGAAAAATGTCCTGAGATAGGGGAAGTGAGTTGGAAACCTCTTCCCAGGATGGAAATGTTAGACTAGAGGGCGTAACTTTACAAAATTTAAAGATGTCCGGTGCAAGTATTTTAGAATGGTGGGTGCCTGGAATGTATTGCCAGGGGAGACGGTTGAGGCAGGTATGATAGTGGCATTTATGAGGTTTTTAGATAGGTCCATGTATATGGAGTGGTATGGAATGCATGCAGGCAGAGAAAGTTAGTTTAACTTAGCATCATGTTGTGCACAGACATCGCGGGTCAATAGGCCCGTTCCGGTGCTGTACATTCTAATGCAGTTTGTAGCTACTAGCAGTAATGGGGGAAAAAAGGCTAAGATATTGAAAAATGGCAGGAGAGATATTTGCAGGATGGTGCAAATGTTCTTGTGCAAGATGTGTGTTTAATTTTTTTTGCCATATCCTAGTTTAATTTATCATCATCATGTACAGAGGTACAGTGAAAGGCACTTGTTTGCATGCTATCCAGTCAGGGAAACGACTATAAATACATGAATCCAATCAAGCCGTCCATAGTGTGCAGATAAAGGATGAATGCTGCAACACTCAGTGCAAGATTGGTGCAATTGAACACAAACGTTCAATCCATTAATCAAAGTTGAACACATGAAAATGTGTTTAGAATTTTAAATTTGCTTTGTTTTACTATTAATTTGGCCTCATGTTTTGTGTTAATTCATCAAAAAATAAATGTTTTTAATAAAATATGCAAATAAGTATTTTAAACTATAAATTCAGTGATTGAATCATTTGTATTTTGATATTAGTATTAATTTTATGAGTATCTAAACGTTCCAACACAAAAGGCAAAATTATGTGAACAGTAAAAGAACGGATTTTGGATTATACAACGGATTTGGTTGTACATTTTTATACTGATAATGCAGGATTTAAGCAATCCGAAGGATTAGGCATGAGTAGTATTACTGAATATAACATTTTTACAGACAAACAACCCGATCAAGATGATGAATCAGATAAACTTTATTGGCCTAGCACATCAGTTCTCACAACGCGTCTGCGCCGGCTGATCACAGCTTATCAACGCAGCTACAAGAGGGAGCAAATGAAATTAGAAGCACTGAGCAGAAGTGACCGTCGCAGGCGCAGGCCGAGAGATGAAGTGAAAGCTCGGGAGGCAGAGAGAAACGCAGCCATATCTGAGAAGCGTCAAAGGTAATGCCATGAATTGTGCACTTTATTGTAACTATTTCTAATGTATACCTTATGCTCTGGAATACTTATCTGTCACATTGTCTTAAGTGCATACTTAAATAATGAAATGCGCTGATAGTAAATTATTTGTTAGGAAGAACCTGAACCAAAGGAGCATTCAGATCTCTATGCTCTCTAGGCTACATTTCCAGGAAAGCTATTGAATAGCTGAAAATGTCAGACCTAGTGAAGAACACAAATGTATTCAGCTATCACAAAAGCAAATTATGCTGAACAGTTATAATGTAATTATGATCCAAGGTATAATGAAACCTTAGACACAACTAAAAATAATTATACATTCCTGTGGACTTTGTAGAAATTGGTTGTGTAAACAATCAACACAAATTAGGACAGAATAAACAAAAATCTGGTATTCATTAATGGGAATAATAAGTTATAAAATAGTTGACATTTAGGATTCTAAGAACACAGAGTATGTGTGCAATAGTAAACCATTCGATCCTTGACAATAGGTGCAGGAGTAAGCCATTCGACCCTTCGAGCCAGCACCACCATTCAATGTGATCATGGCTGATCATCCCCAATCATTACCCTGTTCCTGCCTTCTCCCCATATCCCCTGACTCTGCTATCTTTAAGAGCCCTATCTAGCTCTTGAAAGTATCCAGAGAACCGGCCTCCACCACCCTTTGAGGCAGAGAATTCCACTGACTCACAACTCTTTGTGAGAAAAGGTGTTTCCTCGTCTCTATTCTAAATGGCTTACCTCTTATTCTTAAACTGTGGCCCCTGGTTCTGGACTCCCCGAACATCGAGAACATGTTTCCTTCCTCTAGCGTGTCCAAACCCTTAATAATCTTATCAGTTTCAATACGAGATCCTCTCATCCTTCTAAACTCCAGAGTATACAAGCCCAGCCGCTGCATTCTCTCAGCATATGACAGTCCTGCCATCCCAGAAATTAACCTTGTAAACCTACGCTGCACTCCCTCAATAGCAAGAATGTCCTTTCTCAAATTAGGGGACCAAAACTGCACACAATACTCCAGGTATACTCTACTCTACAATCTACTCAAATGCTGAGAAAAATCTTTGCATCTTCTGACTCAAGTCCAACTTTCACTTTCTGCGCCGATGTTTTAGCGAGTATCTCTTTTACAGAACAGATTATGTGTTTTTCTCTTGGTACATACATTTCTTTCTGGTTCTGAGTGTAAAATTTGGTTCAGTTTTAAGCCTTTGTTTAATGTTTTTGCCCTGTTGTGGGCTTTAAAACTTTTCGTTGAGGTTGTGTTGATTTTTCACATTGAATGTTGATTTATGATTTTCAGCCTTTATTTGTACAAGATGGAAGGTGTTATGTCAGATGGTAATCTTATAATCAAATTCAAGTTGATATTAAATCCACACCCAGTAATGCTCTGCAGTGAATGACAAGTGTTTGTAGTCTTGTATTGTAAACTTAAAAGCTCGTCACTTTGGAGATTGGGCAAAGCACGAATCCCAGGGATAAAATGTCTGAAAACATTTGTGTTTTGCCTTGTATAGAAAACAAATCTGTGTAAATTTTTTAATCTTGTTTCTCCAAGGAGTTTTACAGTTTTTGAAGTTTAACAACATTGTAGCCAGGGCCATGAAAACAGCAAGCGGATAAATGATCCAATAATGTGATTTAAGGTCAAAATTTTACGCTCAGAGGGATTAATACTGACCAAGAACACTCTACCCTACCTCATTACAATGTGCTCTTTTACATTAATTGAGGCGTGCAGGGCTTTTTAACATTCAAACAAATAGTGGCACCACCAACAGAGGTTGAATTTAGTTTAAGCCTTGATTTATATTATCTATTCTTAAATTCACCGTCTCATGATTAATATTATAGTTGTGTATTAGTTTTGTATGATTGAAGTTTCACAGCTCTAACTCGTGATACAATCAAGGTTTTGTACTATACCAATATAAAAGTAGTTGTAGCTCATCTTATGATATTTCTATCAACACATTTTTGTTATCTAGGTGGACCAGGAGGGAGGAGGCAGACTTCTACCGAGTTGTATCAACCTTTGGGATAGTGTTTGATCCTGTGAAGAAACAATTTGACTGGAACCAATTCCGTGCCTTTGCTAGACTGGATAAAAAGTCTGATGATAGTTTGGAAAAGTACTTCAACTCTTTTGTGGCTATGTGTAGAAAAGTGTGTCACATGCCTCCTAATCCAGATGACGGTAAGACACTGCTTTATTGACCTATGGCAAGCAGATAGAAATAAGGTACAATATATATAATAAAAATAGAAAATGCTGAAAAGCTGAAAGGATCAAGCAGCAAATTGGGGAAGAGAAATGGTTAGTATTTCAGTGAAGGAGACCCTTCATCAGAATTTAGTTTAAAGTTTTCAAGTTTGGGAGAGATGGAATATCTGTCAGGTGAAACTCTGTCAGATGTACAGTATCAATAGGCTATGTTTAGCACTGGATATAGTAGGGTATGGTAGGGTGTTGTGGGTTGATATCTAGCCCAAATGTTGTCATATTTTGGCTAACACTTTAATATGCTTTACTTTAAGCTGGCTTTAAGGCATTGCTTTGCTGCCTCAGCGGGTTCGATTCTGGCCCAGTGTGCTATCTATATGGAAATTGCGTTCTCTCTGTGATTGCATGAGTTTTTCCCAGGGACTGTGGGAAATATGCACCCATATTCGAAACCAAAACTAATTGGTAAATAATTTGGGTACTTTAAATTGCCCACAGGAAATAAGTGGGGGATTGGGTTTGGTTTGCTCTGAGAATCCACATGAGTGTATAGGCCAAATGGCAGAAAATATATATTAAAATCCTTTCCTCACAACTTTAAAAATCTTTAATGTCGAAAGCAGTTAGTTTTAGTATTTGTAAATGTACACTCGGTTTTGTAATTATACAGGTTTCTTGCTCTAATGCAGAAGTAGAACAAGATTCCTTTTTTTAAGACAAGACTGCATATGCTCAAATCTTGAGCAAAAAAAAACTGCTAGAGGAACTCTGAAGGAAAGAGTTGCAGATGTTGGTTAAGCCAAAAGTAGACACAAAAAGCTGGAGTAACTCAGCGGATCAGACAGCATCTCTGGAGAATACATGACGTTTCGGGTCAAGCCCCTTCAGATTGAGAGTCAGTCACCTGAAACGTCACCTATTCCTTTTCTTCACAGATGCTGTCGGATTCCACTGAATTACTCCAGATTTGCGTGTCTGTTTTTGCTCGAGGAACTCGGTAGGTCAGGCAGCTTCTGTGGAGGGAAATGGATCGACTATTTTTGTCGGGACACTTTGTCACAAACGTCTTGGAATCTGAAGGATACCGGCCTGAAACGTCATCTGTCCATTTACCTCCCCAAATGCTATCTGACCCACTTGGTTCCTCCAAAGCTTTTTTCCTATTTTCTCTTGAGGCTCATACTAATTTGGGGTGCCATAACTCACTTGTTTGTCTTTTTGATGAAAGTTAATCCCTGTCATTTAGATATGAAACCCCAATAATCTGTAATGAGTAAAAATACATTTCCTTAATCAGCACCTGAATCTAAGGTTACATCTGTGTTCATTTGTGTGGGAAATCACTGCATTCAGGATATTTATCGATCTACGTGTGAACTGTATAAAAGTTGAATTGGATGAATTGCACATCAGGAAGAAAACAATGTGGAGACTTGAATCAGTTTTGTTTTTTTATCTTAAAGAAGCAGATTCTACTATTTTCATTGAGCCCATCACGGAAGAGCGTGCTTCTCGAACCTTGTACCGAATAGAACTTCTCCGGAAAGTTCGGGAGCAAGTGTTGCTCCATGCCCAACTAGATGAGCGACTCAAGCTCTGTCAGCCAAGCATGGACCTGCCTGAATGGTGGGAGTCTGGCAAACATGACAAAGATTTATTGGTTGGCGCTGCAAAGCATGGAGTTAGCAGGACAGACTATCATATTCTAAATGACCCTGAACTATTTTTCCTGGAAGCCCATAAAAACTTTGCACAAAGCAAAGGGGCCAGTCAGCGGACCAGTACGCCTTTCCAAAACCAGCCTATTGCCTGCGCGAGCCAAATGTCTTCTGTTGGTGTTGCTCCAGCCACACCAGTCCAAGAAGAAAAATCTTCAGAACAAGCTGATTATGATAACAGCAAAACTGAAAATGAACGGAAAAGTCCTGTACCAATAGCTCAGGATGAGCAAGTGGCAGAGCCTACTAAGGAAGACGGGGAAACAAATTGTGCAGAGAACGCACAAATTGATTCTGATTGTCAGGATTCCTCTGAGCTATTGTCTGTGAAAGTTGAGCATGATGCTAATGATACTTCAGCCATGGGCACCAAAATGCTTATTGATTCTGAAGAAAAGGAATTCAGACCTAAATTACTATTTGAGAAAGGGTCAGAAGATGATGATGACGATGAGGATGATGACGATGATATTGATAAATCAGAAGAATCATCTCAACCTGAAGGTACCTTGTGCAAAATGAACAATATCTGAGTTCATAATGCTTATTTTGTTTGCTTGTGTAAATGCCTTCTGCTCTTAAAGCACTGTAATTTATTTAAATTGGGATATTTTGATCTTGCAAGCAAGTTAGGAAAGTTGTCTTCCAATAAATCTTGTGTTTTCTATATTTGTCTTTTTAAGAATGTTTAGCATGATATTTCATACACAAAAATCAGTTTTAAAATTTTGTGTTGAAACATTGACATTTTAAAACTTAAAACATGGAGGAGGCTAATGGAAATATGGAGTGGACAAGTCTTTGGGAAAAATTGTGGGGGAATGGAGTTAATGTATGAACCAGCAATTATCAAAATGGCCTCTTCCATAATATATAGAAATATGAGATAATATGAAAAATATGAACTGCAGGTTTAGCTTTCAATTTTAATGTCCAGTTAATTTCACATGTATACCCCAGTAATCTTCTTCAATAAAATGATTTACAGTGGTAATTCTCTTTAAACTGTTTCAATGTGACTGCATTAGGGCATAACAGTTCTTCAGATGACATGCAAGTGTAACCATCTATTGGGAGAATTATAATTTCAAGGTGCCTTGAATAATTGTATGGTAAATTATATTTGTATTTTGCTATTGAACTTTACATAAAACTGAATAAAGGGATGTTCAGTAACAAGATCATGGAGTTAAAGTTGTGTTCAACATGCATAATTTTCTTTGCAGCCTGTACTATTTCTCAAGGCAAACATTTTGATGAAGAAAGCAATGCTTCTTTGAGCACAGCCCGTGATGAAACTCGTGATGGCTTTTTTATGGAAGATAGCGAGCCCACAGTAGCTCAGCTACTTCATGAAAGAACGTATTGCTTCTCATTCTGGCCCAAGGTTTGTGCGCATTCAAACCATTTTTCCAATTGTATTATTTTTTGATTTGAGAAGAATGAAATTATTTCCAATGTCTCTGGAAAATCCTTGTTTGAATCCATTCAGATTTTTGTTTTTTCATTAAAACATAAAGAGGCTTATACTTTTTTTGTTCACAATGAGCATATCACATTCATGCAATAAAGCAAATAGTTTTAATTTAAAATATACTCTTGCAGTCTCCATATTGAGCAAGTGCAGTATTTTTCTTCCACTTTCCAAAATAAATCTGTTAATTGCAGGCAAGCAACTAAATGATTCTCCTCAATCAGTTGGTGCTAGAGTTATTTCTCTCAGTTTGAGCTGCTGCCTTCAATTTCCCCATTGTAGGCCCCTGCCATATCAATTCTCAGTAGATCAGAACCTAAATGTTGACAGTAACATTTTTACCATTACACCATGATTACTTAGTCTTCCTATTCAGTTCCAGAAAATGCTTATAACATTTTTAACATGCTTGCAATAATTTGCATGATTTAAATGTTATTAATACATAGCCAGTCTCAAATAATTTCTTGATCTGAAAATCAAAAAATCTGGTAAGTTTGCATATGGCAGCTCTAAAGTATAGAGATAAACAGGTAAGAATACCGCTCCTGTGGAATTATGTTTTTACACAAGTGCATTTAACGAATGGTCTTTACTTTTGAATGCCTCAGTCCAGTGTTTAGGTAAATTCATCCCAGATGCAATCATTAGAAACATCAAAAATCTATATTTGTATGGATTTTTTTCATATTAGAAATGCTCATATTATACTTCAAATTTAAAAAATCTTTATTTAAATACAACAAAGATGCATTGTGAATAAATGAATGTTTACCAAAATCCTCATGATTACACTGTTGCAAATGTACTTATACTTAAGCAGATTAATTTTTGCCTTCCAGGATCGTGTAATGATTAATCGTTTGGATAATATTTGTGAAACAGTGATCAAGGGAAAGTGGCCCATAAACAGGCGTCAGCCATTTGATTTCCATGGTATTATCAACTATACCCCCACTTCAGTGGAAAGCCCTCTGCCAAGGAGGAGTTTCACTGAACTCTCCATTGTTGGCCAAGGGAGTTTCAGTGCCTGTGAAGATATAGCAGGTTCTCCTCAGGTGTCGAGGGTAAGTATTTAATATCACTGCTATACGGTGTTGAATATCTTCACGCTAAGTAAAGAGGAGCAAGTCTTGGCTGAGGCACAAATAAAAAATGGTTTTGCAACCCTTTTTATTAGTGCTCAAACCCCAATATTTGTGGGGGTTTAAATTTAACTGCCATTCTTGTCCTAGGCTATACAAATGATACAAAAGTGGGTGGTTTTGCAGGTTATGAAGATGGTTGTGAAAAATTGCAGCGGTAGGCTAAGTGGGCTGAGGAATGGCTGATGGAATTTAATGCAGATGCAGACTCCTCTTTCTAGAAATAAGGGCAGGTGCCTGTTCCCTCATGCAGGCAGCAATATTCCTGCTGAACACAAAATTTGTATTTGCTTCAGGGAGGGAGCAAATTGCTTTGGGTTGTGGAGAGCTTTGTAAACTTAAGAAATTGTCATTCTATTTAACAGTGCATGTTCCATTCCCCAATGGCTGTGCATAGGTTATGACAGTGTTCTATAGGCTTCTCATCTTTAATTCCTTAATGTTTTCATTTTCAAAATTTCCTTAGATACGGTCGGCACGGACTGGAAGGGCCGAGAGGGCCTGTTTCCGTGCTGTAATTGTTATATGGTTATATCTAAAATTTCTAAACCCAAGCACTGCCACATTAGTTTAAAAAAAAACCCCATGAATATATGCAATCTAAGTCAAAACCAAATGCATCCTTTCAATTAAGACATTATGAGAACAAATATAAT
Source organism: Okamejei kenojei (assembly GCA_035221665.1). NCBI lineage: Eukaryota > Metazoa > Chordata > Chondrichthyes > Rajiformes > Rajidae > Okamejei > Okamejei kenojei. Next base: position 59,925,494 of record CM069134.1, read on the forward strand.
TGGTCCAGGATATGTGGATGTAATTCAGTCCTTTAACATTTATTTTGAAATGCACAAGATTTTCTGTTCATTATGTCAGCATTTATTCTAATACTGAAGACCAAAACATGAGTTTACAACAGAGTCTGAGGAGTTAGGAGAGTAAAGCTAATAATTGGCACAAGGAGGTGATATTTCTGGCAAGTTTATGTGGGCACACTAACATGGGTGTATACAGGAATTTGTGTTATAAGCTTTGCACAACAGCACAAGGTAGTAATGACAGGGCATATAACTAAGCTTTTATTCTGTTATAGTTTGAATAATGTTTTATTGGTGTCACACTATTCCATTGGATACATTAAAACTAACATTCTTTTCCTGAGAAATTGAGTTTCACTCACTGTCCATTATGGCCAATACCTTGTGAAACTTTGAATTTTCATTCTGTTTTCTTTTAGAATAATAATTAGCTACTGCATGAATGGAAACTAAAGAATAAAGCAAAAATAAATAAACTAATGGATTAGATATTATTCGATTAGCGGAACATTGACTATCTATTTCAATAGACAATAGGTGCAGGAGTAGGCTATTCGGCCTTTCAAACCAGCACCGCCATTCAATGTGATCATGGCTGATCATCCACAATCAGTACCCCGTTCCTGCCTTCTCCACATATCTCCTGACTACGCTATCTTGAAGAGCTCTATCTAAAGGCCCTGTCCCACTTACGTGTCCTTGGCACGCAAATTACGCGACCTCGTCATCGCGTTGAGGCACACGAGCGTCGTGTGGCCGCGCGGGGCCGGTCCCACTGTGAAGCGCGGAGGGGTATAGAGTTGTGCGCGGTATTGTAGTAGTCCGAAATTTTGTAGCGAATGAAATCTTCGCGTGCCGCCGGCCTGTCGCGTAACTGACAGCCAAAGTGGGACAGTCCCAAGACCCTGGCGCGACGCAACGTCTCGCCTCCAACAGCAGCAGAAGCTTGCAAACGATCGTCGAACTCAGCCTGGGTCTCACGGCCGTTGCGGTCTGTATCCTCCCCCAATTCTACTCCCAGAGCGGGGCCAAAAAGATTGAAGATAAACACAAAATGCAGGAGTAACTCAGCGGGACCGGCAGCATCTCTGGAGAGAAGGAATGAATGACGTTTTGGGTCAAGCCCCTTCTTTCAGACTGAATAATGGTCTTGATCCGAAACATCACCCATTGCTTCTCTCCAGAGATGCTGCCGGTCCCGCTGAGTTACTCCTGCATTTTGTGTCCATCTTCAAATGACGTCATGTGCTCCAGACGGCTGTGCGGACGCATGAAGTCGCGCGCGACCTTTGCGGGACCGTCGCGACTCAACGAGACCACAAGGTCACATAATTAGCGTGCCAAGGGCACGTATGTGGGACGGGCTTAACTCTTTTGAAAGCACCCAGAGAACTGGCCTCCACCGTCTTCTGAGGCAGAGAATTCCACAGACTCACAACTCTCTGTTTGAAAACTTTTTTCCTCATCTCCATTCTAAATGGCTTACCCCTTATTCTTAAACTGTGGCCCCTGGTTCTGGATTCCCCCAACATCGGGAACATCTTTCCTGCCACTAGCATGTCCAAACCCTTAACAGTCTTATATGTTTCAATAAGATCCCCTCTCATCCTTCTAAATTCCAGAGTATACAAGCCCACCCGTTCCATTCATCCCAGGAATTAACCTTGTGAACCTACGGTGCACTCCCTCAATAGCAAGAATGTCCTTCCTCAAATTTGGAGACAAAAACTGCACACAATACAACAGGCGTGGTCAGGCAGAAGGACCGCTTTGCTCCAATACTCAGCTCCTCTTGTTATGATGGCCAACATGCCATTCGCTTTCTTCACTGCCTGCTGTACCTGCATGCTTACTTTCATAGACTGATGAACAAGGACCCCCCAGATCCCATTGTACTTCCCCTTTTCCCAATTTAACACCATTTAGATAATAATCTGCCTTGCTGCTTTTGCTACCAAAGTGGATAACCTCACATTTATCCACATTAAACTGCATCTGCCATGCATCTGCCCACTCGCCCAACCTGTCCAAGTCACCTTGAATCCTCATAACATCCTCTTCACAGTTCACACTGCCACCCAGCTTTGTGTAATCTGCAAATTTGCTAATGTTACTTTTAGTCCCTTCATCTAGATAATTAATGTATATTGTAAATAGCTGTGGTCCCAGCACCGAGCCATGCGGTGGCCCACTCGTCACTGCCTTCCATTCTAAAAGGGACCCATTAATCCCTATTCTTTGTTTCCTGCCTGCCAACCAATGTTCTATCCATGTCAGCACCCTACCCCCAAAACCATGTGTTCTAATTTTGTCCACTAATCTCCTATGTGGGACCTTATCAGCTGCTCACCAGCTGCTGGCTGACCCACTGAATCGTCCCAGCAGTTTGTAACTTCTATTTATTTGCTTATGTGTAAAAAGGGAGATGCAGTTAGATTTTGTTTCATACTTTTCTAGTTGTTGAAACCCAAATATATAATAATTCAAAGGGCCCTTGGAATTTCAAGGTTTAAATACAAGTAATAAAATTTACTTGTGAATGGAACCAGTTTTGACTTGGTGTCGAAACCCTGTATGTTTTTCCATTGCAGGATGATGCAATGAATTTATCAGTTCCAAGACAACGTAGGAGACGGCGAAAGAAGATTGAAATAGAAGCTGAGCGAGCTGCAAGGCGAAGAAACCTGATGGAGATGGTGGCTCAGCTTCGTGAGTCCCAGGCAGCCTCAGATAGTGGACAGGAGAGAGCTGTGGATTTATCAAAAGCCTCCAGAGAGGCGAGAAGTTCTACCTCAGTCAGTAACTCTTCAGCTAATCCCAAGTATGTTTTGCCGAATGCCTCTGTGCCAGTATCGGATGCCTATAAAGCCCATGTGGAAATGCTGCAAGCAGGCCTTTCACGAACACCAACTGGACTTGTGATAAATGGTTCACTAGTTGATGGGGAAATGCCAATAAAAAGGAGAAGAGGAAGGAGGAAAAATGTGGAGGGACTTGATCTCTTATTTATGAACAACAAGCGAACATCATTAAATGCTGTAAGTAACGTTTAAAAGGGGAAAGCTATTTTTTAATTAATTTATAATTTCTGATCCACCCACATCTTGAGTGAAATCAGGTAGAATCTAGGCAGAATTTTTCATTTATTTGATTGTAAATATAAGAAGATCATAAGCGGCAAATGATCTGGCATACTTAAAAGAGCATTTGTTTGGCGGCTTGAAAGGATAAAGACAAAGACAATCCAAAGTGCATCAAAGCCAATAAAGTTGTTGAGTAGTGTGGTTGCTATGGAGTCTTAGAAAACATGGCACTTTGTGTTCGCAGCAAGCTCCGACAAACAGTTATTTGAAAGTCACCAATACATATTGGCCAAGGCACAAGAAGTAATCTTTAAAATAGTGCCATCAGTTGTTTTACCTGCATCAGGAAGCAGAGGTGGTATCTTGGTTTAAGATTTCATTTGAAAGTAAGTGGCAGAATTAACCTCACTCCATGTGGTGTAACTCTGCAAGAAGTTCACAGCAACATCCATGGTGGTTGTGGCATTTATTACCAATCTCTTGGGCTTGCAGCTGGAAGCAACAGAGTGTGCAATTTTATACTGCCATCCTCCTTTGTAAATCATTTATTTTTGCATTGTAATAGATGGTTTGAAGTGGGTGTTTTGTTGAAGATGTTAGCGAGTTGGGTCATGGAAGGAGTTATCCTTTTAGCATGCATTAGGTTACAAGTCAAATCAATGGTTTTGTACCGAAAGACATGCTTCATGAGTATTTTACTCATTCAGACAAGTATAGAGTATCCCATTGTGTTCATATCCTCTTTAGAAAGTGAAAAAGATTTGAAGAGAGAGCAGGCAGGTCATGCAAAATCCCACTGTTGCCAAAACAGAATTTATGTATATTAGTGTAATTAATGTTCAGTCCACATTGATCATCATTGAATATCAAGAGGTCGGTAGACTTGTTGGGCGTAATCATTTAACAATTCTTATTTGATATAATCTTATTTGTCTCATTAGCCCAAGCTTGAATGTTGTTCAGCTTTTGCCGCACGGGCATATTTACATATTTGCAAATCACAAAATGTAATAAATCTAACTGCTTGGTTTCAGCTTTTTCTTTCCAAATTTTATTTTCCAAAATGAATTCAAATTCTCAAACTGACATGGTGATTTAAGCTAATGTTCTCTTAAGCATAGACCCAGTACTTTTAGTGATTCATGGCCTTCTGGAGAGGATTTGTACTTCACCCCTTTAGTGTGCTCCATGATGTTTGTAGTCATTTATGTTTTAATGCAATCTAAGTCCTAGGTGCAGACATGTCTGTGACTGTGTACAGGAAATTTAAATCTGAACTACTTGATTGGAATATACAATAAAGTAAAATCCCATAAACTGATTAAAACCACTGCTCTTTGCCAAATTTGTAATATACCAAATTTTCTATATGTCTTCAAGTTTTCGTGCACAGGGTCTATTAGTGTAGACAAGCAACTATTTGTTCGAAGTATAGTAATGATGCATTTTTACATGCAGGATGATGCAGAAGTGACCAAAGCTTTTGAGGAGAGCATGCAGACAGCATCACAACTAAGAAACATTCCATCTCCTGGTCAATTGGACCCAGAGGCGCACATCCCTGTTGTTAACTTGGAAGACGGGACCAGGCTTGTAGGCGAAGCTGCCCCTAAAAATAAAGATTTGGTGGAATGGCTGAAAATTCACCCATCTTATACAGTGGATATGCCTAGTTATGTACCAGTAAGTACAGTAGTACAACTGTTACCTGATATTGTGTTGGAAAGACAATATCAATTTATTATTTAAAAAAATGTTGAGCCAGTCCATGAAGCAAGAGCTGAAACATTCAGGCTTATCCCAGTACCATATTATGGACTGAATGACCAAACACTGAAGTATACAAATCATAACTAGGCTTTGCAGTTTTTAATATATAACTGATTTTGTGCTTCCTATTTTTGGATGATAAATAAAATTAAAATGTTATGTTTTTATCTAGATAGCTCCAAACATGATCTAAGAAATTATTTAGTACTTCGTTAATTTGATGGAAGTTGAAACTCTTTCTTGATTTTTGTTTCCTCTCCCCGTCAGTGTTTTTGTTGCATTCAGTCATGCTTTTTCTTCCAATGTTATTTTTATAAATCAGCTGCAAATAATAGTATTCTCCTAGGAATCACTGTCAGTTTTCAAAAGCTGGCAATAACTGATCAAATGAAAGTATTTTCAGAATGCACCGCATTTATTAATATAACACCACAGATGTCAATGACATTAGGAATGAGTATAGATTGCAAATATTTTTGACAGTACTCTGTACAATTATCATTAGACATTGGGATGGGACTTAGTTTGCTTATTGGACAGGTGGTTCCAATGGATCTGACCCTACACAGGTTAAACGTTTCAACATCAGCGATCCCATTCACTTCAAAAGGAACAAGTCTTACCTGTATTTTCTTATTTAATGTTTTTATTTCTGTGTTCCATTTCTGTAATTTTCATTCAATTTTCAACTTTAGCAATGCGGTTAATTTGAACCATCCTTTGCCCTCAAAGTCACTAGTTCAAGGGCTACTTAGAGAGGTATTAAAAATGCATGCCTGATCAGTGTGCTCCACATCTAATGAACAAAGAACAAATTCTAGGAGAGCCAAAAATTAGAAATCGGACTGCTAATGTGCTACCTTAGGGAAGGGCCTTGTATGAGAGCATTTTGGAAAGCTCCTTGTAAATCCGTTGGAAACGCAATTCCAAAAGCAAAATTTTACATGCTAAATTTTTTAAAATTAAAACAGAAAAAGCTGAAAACATTCACAAGTCGGGCAACTCGTTGTGAAGAGACAAACTGTAATGTTGCAGATCAATGATCTTTCAATGGAACCAGGAAATAGAATTAAGTTGTAGATAACGGGGGATCGTGGAGCTGCTCTCTCCTGGACTCCTTTACCTCCACATTCTTACATCTCTTCTGTTCAAATCACTTCAATTACAAGTCTAACATCCACGTCGCCGACACAAATACCCTTTGTGTCGGTTTCTCTAACACAGATATACAGTGCCCTCCATAATGTTTGGCACAAAAACCCATCATTTATTAATTTGCTTCTGTACTCCACAATTTGAGATTTGTAATAGAAAAAAATCACATGTGGTTAAAGTGCACATTGTCAGATTTTATTAAAGGCCATTTTTATACATTTTGATTTCACCATGTAGAAATTACAGCTGTGTTTATACATAGTCCACCCATTTCAGGGCGCCATAATGTTTGGGACACATGGCTTCACAGGTGTTTGTAATTGCTCAGGTGTGTTTAATTGCCTCCTTAATGCAGGTATAAGAGAGCTCTCAGCACCTAGTCTTTCCTCCAATCTGTCCATCACCTTTGGAAACTTTTATTGCTGTTTATCAACATGAGGACTAAAGTTGTGCCAATGAAAGTCAAATAAGCCATTATGAGACTGAGAAACAGGAACAAAACTGTTAGAGACATCTGCCAAACCTTAGGCTTACCAAAATCAACTGTTTGGAACATCATTAAGAAGAAAGAGAACACCGGTGAGCTTACTAATCGCAAAGGGACTGGCAGGCCATGGAAGACCTCTGCAGCTGATGACAGAGGAATTCTCTCTATAATTTAAAAAATCCCTAAACACCTGTCCGACAGATCAGAAACACTCTTCAGGTCAGGTGTAGATTTGTCAATGACCACTGTCCGCAGAAGACTTCATTTACAGAAATACAGTGGTTACACTGCAAGATGCAAACCACTAGTTAGCCGCAAAAATAGGGTGGCCAGGTTACAGTTTGCCAAGAAGTATTTAAGAACAACCACAGTTCTGGAAAAAGATCTTCTGGACAGATGATATAAAGATTAACATATCAGAGTGATGGCAAGAGCAAAGTATGGAGGAGAGAAAGAACTGCCCAAGATCCAAAGCATACCACCTCATCTGTGAAACACAGTGGTGGGGGTGTTATGGCTTGGGCATGTATGGCTTCTGAAGGTACTGGCTCACTTATCTTCATTGATAATACAACTGCTGATGGTAGTAGCATAATGAATTCTGAAGTGGTTCGAGACATCCTATATGCTTTTTGCAAAGAGGGCCAGATTCCGACTATTTATGAATTCTTGCCATTAAAAAATACTTAACAAATGTAGATTCTATTCACGGCGGTTCACTTCACAAGAGCTACAAGACATGCTTCATAATCTCAAAAGTCTTACATATGAGCTTCCCTTCACTGCATTTTCAGCAGATGCAGCGCCTAAAGGATCTTCCGCGTATTTCCTCCTCACATTGTTCTTTAAAGCGAAAAAGCTCGAAGCCGATCAGCAATTACCATAGAGGAGCCAGTCGAATAATTGAACTTGAGTGGTAATGTAACATCTTGTGTGTCAGTGGCAGAATCATTATCCACCTGTGGTCGTGCTGGCGGGCCGCATCATGAAGAGGCCATTTGAGCAATTGCCTTTATATGCTCAAGTTTAAAATAATTGCTGATTCTACAGGACAATAATCTCAAACTTACTGAAAAACAAAGGAGTGAAAGCAAACAAAATTGGGTCAGATCCCCCATTGAGCAACAAGCAAGGGGACTAAGCTGCAATACAGGCCTGGCAGAGCATCACCAAAGAAGACACCCAGCAATCGGTGATGTCCATGAATCGCAGACTTCAAGCAGTCATTGCATGCAAAGAATATGCAACAAAATACTAAATATGACTACTTTCATTTACATGACATTGCTGTGTCTCAAACATTATGGTGCCCTGAAATGGGTGGACTATGCTGTAATTTCTACATGGGGAAACCAAAATGTATACAAATGGCCTTTATTAAAACCTGACAATGTGCACTTTAACCACATGTGATTTTTTTTCTATTACCAATCTCAAATTATGGTGTACAGAGGCAAATAAATAGATTATTGGTCTTTGTCCCATACATTATGAGGACACTGTATATCTGTGGTAGAGAAATGACACAAAGCATTTGTGTCAGCGCCGTAGATGTTATACTTGTAATTGAAGTGATTTGAACAGATCAAACATGTATGAATGTGGAGGTAAAGGAGTCCATGAGATAGCAGGATCAAATGTTACAACTGATAAGTAAAACACTGGAGTTGCTAAACATCTGAGAAGGAGAAAACTGGAAATACCTAACGGCTAAGACAAAGTCTGTGAAGAGAGGAAAAATTGAGTTCACGTTACACGCAACTGATCAGTTTTGTTTCAAACCAGAAAGGCTGATTATCTGAAATTATGAATTCCATGTTGTGCTGAGGATTCTAATTTAACTAGTCATAAGGTGAAATGCAGTTCCTCAAACTTGCATTGGAATGGTGTCAGAGGTCAAAGACTGACGTAAAATTGGGAATGTGATAGGGGCAACTGGGCACTTGGGTGGTATGCAGTTGGGATGATTCGTAATATCAAATCTGGAAAGCTCCTTTCCAGTCATCGTTAGAAATACAATTGCAAGAAATCGCTCTGCGCAGGAATTTTCTGCAGCATCTATCTTTGGAAAGAAGTGATCCCAATCCTAGCCAAAAAAGGGTTTTGTTCTCACTTGTTCCCACAGGCTTCCGTCTAATTTAATAGTAGCAACTCAATTGTCTGCAGTTCCCTTCCCTTAATTATTTTAGAAAATTAAGTCAAATTATCCAAAATCTACACTCCAAGGATATGTTGAGACTATGTACCTGCAGGCTGTCTTGAAGCCAGAAATTCTATATTTATGTAAATGGTAATTCGCAGAACAGAATTTGTACTCAATTGCAATGTTTGAATTTCTCATCAAATAAGTGCATGGAATAAAACAACTATTTAAACGATTTCCAAAATGGTATATATAGAAATTTTAACCCTGTGATTTTTTTTTTTTACTGGAATATTTTGTTCAAACATGCATGTTCTAAAATGATAAGTGAATATATAACTTTTTTTTCTTTCCACAGAAGAGTGGAGAAGTGCTGTTGAGCCCATTTCAGAAGCCTAAACAGAAAAGGCATCGCTGCAGAAATCCTAACAAACTGGACGTTAACACTTTGACAGGAGATGAAAGAGTACCTGTCGTTAATAAAAGAAATGGGAAAAAGGTATGACCATGTGAAGATAAAATTAGTAATTGTACACTGTGGAACAAGACAATTTCAGATCTAGTTTTGTATAATGAGAATTGGTTAATTAAATATCATAGATGCAAGGTCTTGCAAAGTGGTTGTAATGTACGATTTTGACTTAAAATTGAAAATAAGTTAGTTCTATCTGACATCACGGTCTTGAATTACAAATTTAAATTACAAATTCCAAAATTATGAGACCCAAGTTGGTTGAAGTAGATTATAAAACTACATTGAGAGGAATGACGGTAGACAAGCAATGACTAACATTGAAATAAGTCGCAAATACATAACCCTTTCCAACAGTAGAATTGTTCTGGCTGGGGCAATTAAAATAAATTAAATACCAAAGCAAAAGCTGTTGCTTAAAAGACCCATACACTAGAGAGTCTTGAAGAGATTATTTTGAAGAAGTTTCATACTCTGCAGAAGCTTCCTAACAATTTATTACCTTTGTTTTAAAACTGCCACCACTTCTGTTATGTGAATTCTCTTTATATATATCACCATTAATTTCCCCGGCATCCATGTTTTTCTCAATAAATATAGATGAGAAATATTCATGTAACACCTCACCCATTTCCAATGCCTTCACACATAGACACCTCTGAGCTTTAAAGGCCCCCTACTCCATCCTAAGTTACTCTACTACCCTAATATATGTATAGAACCCCTTTGGATTCTCCTTTACCTTATCTGCCAAAGGTTTCTCCTGTTCCTTTTTTCCCCTCCTGAAATTACCTCTTGTGTACTCCTACTTAAACATGATACTTGCACTCTAACTTCTGTATGTGCCTTCTCATCTACCTCACTACTGCTTTAGATCTCTTGACTGTCTCTCTAGCTATTGAGCCTTATTTCACTATAGCTATCCCTACCCTCCTCTCCTCCCTTCCCTGCTGTGCATCAGAGCCAGTCTGGCTGCTGCTACTGCTTTCCTCTGAAGGACTATCTCTTCCCTTCATTAACAAGATAATATCCTTCATTAGCCAGGGCATCGTAGGTAAGACCAGAGGGGTTATGATAGAGGTTTATAGAACATTGGTTGGTCACAAATGGAATAGTGTTCTCATCACTACTTCATAGGAAGGATGAGATTGCATTAGGGAGAATGCAGAGAATGTTCATGAGAATGTTCCCTGAGATGGAGTGGGTTTGTTTTCCTTGGAGCCGAGGAGTGTATCTGGTAAAGTTATGGAAAATTATGAGAGTTATATATAGGGTAGATGGTAAGAAACTTCTCTCCGTAGCACAGTTGTCAAAAACATAGGTTTGGTTTTAGGGGATCTGAGGATGATCTTTTTCACCCAGCAGATGACTGGTTTGGTTTACACTTCCAAGTGAGTGGTGGAGATGGTATACTTAAATATCTAGACAAGAATTAACTTGAATTGCTAAATAATTAAAGCACATACCAAGTACTGGTAATTGGAATAAGTGTAGATGGGTAATGGTTGAGATGAGCATGGTAGGTGAAAAAACTCTAAATATGTGAATTTGACTTGACTCTAAAACTGTTACTGCAAGTTATTAATACACGTTTTGCATATTTATTAGATGGGTGGTGCCATGGCCCCACCAATGAAAGATTTACCTAGATGGCTTGAAGAAAATCCTGAGTTTGCTGTTGCACCCGACTGGGCTGACGTAGTCAAGCAATCTGTAAGTGTCGCTTGCCTTGTCATAGTCAGCATTAACAAAATAAAATTATGTTTGAGAATTTGTGTTAAATAATGTAAGATTCAAGGATTTAATTTCTCTTGGGGCAGAAATCGTGGCCACACGTACTAAACAAAACACAGTAACATTTATTTGTTCTGCTCTGCTTCACTTGACTCCACTGAAGTTAAAAGGATTGAACTAGAAGTGGACCTCCAGAGTTCAAGTAGTATGAGTATCAGTGGGTGAATTCCTATCCCTTTTGATTTTGGAAATGGAATTTATTTCTATTCAAGGTTAATAATAGGGCACCAGTTTTTATGACAGATCAGTTAAGGTTGCATCAAGTGATGAGTTTTTGCTTTTTTGAAGCAAGTTGTAATTGATTACAAGTGCCTGAAGATCACTTTAAAATGTCATTATTAAATCATGTTATGTGAAACATTATCATGTTTGGTAAAAATGGAGTGGTTTATGAATGACAGTATTCCTATGTATTCCATGTTTTCTTATTTTCGTATGTGATGATGTTCCCGATGATGGAAGGCGTATTTGGCAGTTGTCCATCAAATCTTGACTTAATTTAGTTTTCCATAAGTGTTGGCACTGTTGTATGTTGGCAGAATTTAGATTTGAAATTGTACCTTATCTTGTTACTGCAGCATTGAACCATTTATCTCTGGATGTCCCAGTATTTGGAAATTTATATAGATAATGTAGACGCCTTCAATACTTTGAGTACTTTTAATGTGGAATCAAAATTTGTTTTTGAAGCTGTAAATCAATGATAATGTGTATAGTGCAGTTTAGGGTTCTTTGCAGTGACCCTGCTGTTTTATTTTTCAGGGTTTTTTACCAGAGTCTATGTTTGACCGTGTTCTCACTGGACCAGTTGTTAGAGAGGAGGGAGCAAGTAGGAGAGGAAGACGGCCGAAGAGCGAGATTGCCAAAGCTGCAGTGGCAGCTGCTGCTTCAGCTTCAGGTATAAACCCACTACTGATGAACAGTCTTTTTGCTGGAATGGATTTTGCAAGCCTCCAAAACTTACAAAACCTGCAAAGTCTTCAGTTAGCTGGATTGATGGGGTTCCCGTCAGGCCTTGCTACAGCTACTACAGGAGATGCAAAAAACCCTGCTTCTTTACTACCACTGATGCTCCCAGGCATGGCAGGACTGCCTAATATGTTTGGACTAGGAAGCTTGTTAAGCAACCCCTTGACTGCGACTGCTAGTACTTCAGCAGCATCAGGTGCAAGTGAAACAGAAAGTGGTATTTCATCTAAGACAGAAAATGATAAAGAAAATGATAAAGAAAATGAAGATAAGGAAATAAACAATGCAGAATCTGCTGTTGATTCTAATGGTGCAAGTTCAAGCTCTTTCACAGCTGCTGCAACTGCTGGACTATCCAACAATCCTCTTGCATTCAACCCATTCCTGCTTTCCACTATGGCTCCTGGATTATTCTACCCATCTATGTTTCTTCCTCCTGGCCTGGGAATGACCTTGACTGGATATCCTCACACTGCACTGGCTGGTCTGCAGAGCACAGTAAGCTCAAGTGATGACAAGGAGGATAAAACTGATGGCAAAACTGAAGACAGCAGTTTTATTGAAGGAGAAGCCAACTCAGGTGACAGTGATCTTGCGGGAAGCCCTAGTAAACCATCTTCTCTTGGTGAAGATGAATTGGCACAAGCTACAGGGTTGGACTCAATTGAGGGAGAAGATGAGGAAGATGAGGATTAATTACATTTCCAGTTACTTAAGTGTTTTAAAACTCTTCAAGTCGTAGTCCTACTGTTTACATATTCATTAAATGTCCACACATAGTTTTTTAAGCTATCTCTGTAACATAGTGTAGCAAATTTCCAAGTCATGTTATGCAGATGTCAAAGATGTCTTGGTCATAAGTATTATGCAGTGCATTATTTATTATCCTAGAAGCGATATCAAGTTCAAAATTGTGTCTGAATTTAAGGAATGAAGTTAAAATAAATGCTCTGCTTTTTGTTTTTCACCAATGGTAATTTGTGATACGCAACAAACGTCAATCATGGCATGTGATTGTTAGTGACCGAAGCAATTTCTGCTGATAAAGGAATAATGAAGATGTATATTTAACATTGCTGTGAAGAGCACAGATGGACAAAAGTCATTGTAGAACATATCTTGCCTATAGATTTGACTGTATATAAGGAGTCCACACTGACAATCCCCACGATAGTGTGAAGGTCTCACCCTGGAGGCACAGCAATAACTTGGCAGCTGTTGAATGTTTAAAAAAAAAAATCTGGACAATAAAAAGCCTGAAGGGTGACACAATTTCTGACATAAACTACAGTTGATTTGCATTGTCTCATGATTTTTTTTTCCTTGTAATGCACTGTTGTAAACAAAATTCAGGTACATTTCTCTAAAGAAAGGACTTTGTTACTTTAGCCACAAAGCTAAACAGCATTACCTCAGTTCTACTAGCATTTGAAGTTTACAAACATGACTTTGTAAATGTATGTTTTCTTTGTTGTGATGTTTTTTAAAAAAAATTGAAAACTGCTATCATGTAAGATAAGATGTAAATTGCTGCCAACTGTAGTAACGATGCTTTTAATAAAAGTGACCCATGATATGCAGTGACATGTACTGTAGAAAAGCAAAATTCTAGAGAAACCAAATTATGATTGGTGTTCACTAGTTATATTGCTTAGTAGCAATAGAAACACATACCATATTCTGGATCCTGGAGAGTTTTTTTGGTTTATTGGTGAAGTAAATGTTTACAAATGGACAATACATGTACTTAAAATACAAAGAAATTTAGCTTTATTATTAAACCAATTCAGTATTAGGTATCCTGGTTTCATTATGTCCTGTTTTCTCTTGACCTATTAGAAATGCTGATGGTAAACTGCACAGCATCATTGTAACCATTATGTTGGTAGCAACAGAAATTAAAAGTATTTTTTGTTGAGCAACTGCCACATTGCATAGCTGATGGAGCAACAGTGGTGTAAACTGTGGATGAGCTAGGGTTGCAAAAACAAAATTAAATGGAGTGAGGAGAATCCACACTTCATTATGTTGTAATGCCATACTTGTACATTACAACTAGTGGAATTATTCATTTCAGGTAGTGAAAAAAAACGGCAATGGTATTAGCAATGTTATATTTGGTTAGCCTTAGTCAAATTTCCAACAATGCAACTCAATATCAACAATAACCTGCTTGCAGAAATTATGAAATTGTAATGCAGTATTTCTTGTGTGATGTGAGTTTTCCACAATCGGTGAATAATAAATCCAGTATTGCAGCTTTCAAGCCAAGTGTTCTGTTTGGAAGTGTGAAGTTTGGGGTTTTCTCTCTGGAAATCTGTCCCTATGTATACTGTTAACCATTTCTTGCAAAATGTGCTGTTCAGGTATACATTAAAGGAAAACTAGAGACAATTAATTGTTTGATATCCAGCATAATTTGATTTCCCCAGTGGTTGCCAAATCTACCTTTTTTATTTACTTCACATTGTCATGCATTGAAGAACTATTGTACCGTTTGAAGTAAATACCATAAATCATTTATCATCACTTATTTTTCAGCTATTGTCAATACTTCTCATCGCTTTTCTTCGACAACTTGGACACCTGAGGATTTACTACTAAGTATTTAAAAGTTTATTCAAACTATTATTCTGGTTATGGTTAGAGGAGAACATTAAAGAGGCAAAGACGTATTCCAGTTCAACCTCAAATGTAATAAACAGCCCTGAAAAGAGGCACATTAATCACTAATTTATATGTTAAGTATTTACAGGCAAGTGCAGTTTCTCATGTTATTTTACCCAAACTATAAAAAATGTCTTCTGTTTCAAATAATAAATCTAGCAATGCCTCCCCTAATGTGTTTGAGCTGCTCGGAGCCATAAAATTTTATTGCATGGTCTTGTGGCTTGGCACACTAGGGAAGAATTTCCTTTGATTTTCACAACTTGTAATTTAAAACTTAGCAGCATTTAGTTTATAGATGTTATCATGAATATTTTAAATAATCATCCTCAACTGTGGCTGGTTCTGAGAGCCAGTTTCTAGCAGTTGGTGTTTTCCATTTTTTGGATTGTATATTTGCTTGTCATTATCAGCAGTAATTGAAATGTTAATGCTGCATCAATGTATGTGAATTATTACTGGATTTCTGGTGAATAAACAATGCAGATATTTAATATCTGCTGGATTTGTTGATCAGAACCAAATGTGCTGAAGTAAGAAAAGAGCACATCAATTAAGGTGTCTATCCCTATTTGCTTTTGACTTCCTGCTGGAATTTGTAGCCATGAGGTGACGATGGGAGCAGATGGAGCTCTGCCAACACTTTGTTCATGCTCATAATTGAAGAATTACTATTAGGTTAAGGTGATTCCTGGCGCTGCTTCTTCTTTCGTGTGGCGTGCACAGCCTAAAGTTGTTGGACAACTTGTTCTATTTGATCTTCCCTTTGTGCACGTCGGGTTGATTGCATTAAACGAAACAGGGCGGACCACATGAAGGTTGCAATCTTCCACCCCATTCCTGGTGCTGTGAGAACAGAGGAATTTTCAAGCTTGGTCCCATTCAGTTAGATCGCTGTTGATCTATAACATGTTTCTATGTGGCATCTTGAGGTCACTTGTGTTGAATTAAGATTAAAATATTAAGTTTAGTCAAGTTGTCCTCTGAATTTGGTCCCTTTCAACCATGGAAATGTAAAGGCTGAGAAAATGTTAATTTTGGCACCAGAGCTTACAAACCACCTATACAGTATAAATTCTTGACTTAAAGTGTTAATTGCACTAGGGATCAAAATAAACAGTTAACCCTTAATCCATCCTGAATATTTTTGCAGCATTTTATAGCACTATAATTGAGTTATGATTAAATATGGCAGATTTGAAAATGTTTGTTTTTTAGCTCTCAATTTAAGAGAACAATTTTAATATAATTGACATTAGATGGCTTGCATTGGCCTTAGGGTTCAAACAAATCAATGCAAAAGATATGAAGATAGCTCTTCATATGTTGGCTATCAAATAATTGTCAATGGAGATGAACACAAAGGACAGAAACAAAGAATGCTGTAGTGTTCAGCAAGTTGAGGAATATCCAAAGAGAGAAGTAGATTCTGTGTTCGGATTAGTGACAATCAGAAGTGGTAAATTGGAAAAACACACCCACTCTAAGGTGCAGAAAGGTGAAGGAAAGAATACAGGGACTCGGACGCAAACTAGTTAACATACAATACGACTAGAGCCACATTGTTTCTGGTCTTGTTCTCCAGAGAAACTAAAACTTCATTACTTAGAGGCATTGGGGAGCAGCATTTCTTCACGAACAAGGTGTTACGAGAATAACTGAGAAACTTGAGTGTGTCACTTCAAGGCATTCCAAGATAATTCGTTTTTAAGAAAGGAAATGGCTAAGAACAGCTGTCAGGAAAAATGACTTGGCATGAGTGATCACTAAAAATGGCCTTCAATTTGAAGGAGAAGGCCTTTGGTCACATGGTGTTGAGCAAATCCAACATTCGTGTGGAGTGCAAGTTTTATTTCTATGTGAGTTGCAATGCACCAATTACTCATTCCTCGTCTTATCTAGAAGCGGAACCAATTGAAGGAGTGGGTAGACAAAATGCTGTCAATGGGACTGGCAGCATCTGAAGAAAAGGAATGGGTGACGTTTCGGGTCGAGACTCTTCAGGCAGTCGGGAGGGAAACTAGAGATGGAAGGGCAAGGTGTGAAAACACAGATCAAAGTAGACATCAAGGAAATGTAGAATGGTTCATTGTTGGCTATGCGGAAGATGACAAATAGGCATACAAACAGTAAAATTAATCTGGACAGTGAAACTAGTCAGAATTAGGAAGGGGATGGAGAGTGAGGGAAAGCAAGAGTTACTTGGGAGTAAGGGAGTGGGTACTTTGGCCCACACCTGGGATCATGAAAGTAATTAGTAAAAGTAGCTATACATTGAATAATTCATAATTCAATAAATAATTGAAAACCCCCACTTTGTAAGTAACAGATTTAAAATTAGACATTATTAATGAACAATTAGAATTATCAATGATAGAATATGAAATGAAATCACTAAATACCATATATTCAGAACCTGTTTGTTGTATTCATGGCCAATAACAGATATGGTCAATAGAACATTTGTATGAATGCCTACATCACTAGTTCAATCATGTACTTCAGCTCTATGCTGCAATGTCCAGATGATGCTTTTGCGCTGCCACATAAGCAGTAATTGAAACAGCACCTCAGTACCATATGCAATGAGCTACAGTTGTGTCCCACCCAAAATGCATGAGTACTATTATTGACACTGAGCACCAGCATTGGAGTAAAGAAAACCTCAGAACAAAACGGGGAACTGATCTTGGAGACATAAGAAACTGCAGATGCTAGAATCGTGTGCAGAAAAAAATATGTTAGAAGATCTCAGCAGGTCTGGCAGTAATCTGGAGGGAATGAACATAGAAATGTTGGGTTGGAAACTTCAAACCGATAGTAGGGGGGGGGGGGGGGGGAAAGCTGGAAAAGAGGTGGGTAGGACGTAGCCTGGTAAGTGACTGGTGGATCCAGATGATATTTGATTGCCACCCTGGTCGCACTAGCTTCTCATTTTCACACTACAAACAGCTTACAATGGCTTGTTTCCTTTATCATCGATACTTTTTTGCATATCTTTCATTCATTGTTCTTTATCTCTCCACATCACCGTCTATCTCTCGTTTCCCTGATCCCTGACCAGTCTGAAGAAGGGTCTCGACCCGAAATGTCGCCGATCTCCTTCGCTCCTTAGATGCTGCTGCACCCGCTGAGTTTCTCCAGCCTTTTGTGTACCCTCGATTCTCCAGCCTCTGCAGTTCCTTCTTTAACACAAATATTTGATTGCCAGGTAGGTTGAGTAAGTGATGAAGGCAGGGGGTTTAAAGTAGACAAAAGATTGTTCTTTTTCACTTCTAGCCTTTCTCCTTTCTACCCTTATCAGTGAAGATGGGTCCCGATCCAAAACATCGTCTGTACATTCCCTCCACAGATGATGCCTGACCCGCTGAGTTCCTCCAGCACTTTGTTTTTGCTCGGGAATTGATATTTAATGTTTTCCAGTAAAGGTGAATTACTAATTGGCCCATAACTGTTACTTCTTCCCTGCTATGTGGAGCACTGAGTAAATATGTTGCTGGAAATGTGTGTATTTTCCATGCCCAGTAAAAGGTTACCAATCCAAAGTAGATATTCATAGATATTAAATGTCTGGATTCCTCGGGAGGCTACGTACTTCATGATAATAAAACATATATTAATCACTTGTTCATCGTTCTGTCACAATGAATAGAATGGCTGTCATATACAAGGGAAATCACTGCAATGCTAAAGCTAATATAGCCCAAACAATGCTGGAAAGGCTCAGCAGGTCGGGCAACATTTGTGGAATGGGATACATCTTAATGTTTTTTAAGTTAAAGACTCTTCCTCGGGCCATTTAAGAAGGGAAGAGATTAAAGTTAAGTGCGGGAAAGTGAGTAGGGCAAGGGAATATATATAAAAGCTAAGACTAGGATTAATGGGGCAATTAGAAAGTGATTACATGGCTTTGTGTTATGTGGCAAATAACGACTATGGGATATGACGAGTGAGACAGGCTGTACTAACAGCGAAAGTTGAAATCAGAATGGGATGAAGAATTAAAGTGCCTAAAAGTGTAGTGTTATTTGTAGTATTTGATAGGTACACGTGAAATAGCTTCAGCGCTTATGTTGTTTTCCACTGCCTATGTCCATGAGACCTCTCGCTGCTTGTTGCCTTTCAGCCAATTTGACCCTTTGTAATAAACAATATGTTGAAAGCCACTGATCTTTTGCACAAAACAACCACAGCTTCAAGTTCCTTGTTTCAACAGCAATGGAAGCTTCAAGTTACTTTATCTATTGACTAATAATAGCTGCATTAAGTTAGCTTTAACTGCAATAAAACGAGATGTGATCCATTTGATGAGCTGGGCAAAATCTTATAATAGTTCCTTTTAGTCATGAAACTATTTTCTGAAACTATGTAAACAACTGCATGTCAAACATGAATTCATTAATTTCTACTTGACTAGTGTCAAAATATATTGACCAAATCCAAGTGCTGGTGCAAGCAAATTGTAGCGATAATTCTGTAGGTGTCTGATTTTTCTATAATTTGTTTCCTCATCACAACAATATATTTCACCTTGGTGAGACTAGGAACTGCAGAAGCTGACATTTAAAAAAACCCACAAAAGTAGTGGAGCAACTCAGCAGGTTAGGCAGTATCTCTGGAAAAACGTGGATAAATGGCGTTTTAGATCAGCACCCTTTTTAGTAGGTGACATTCGGATTGGGACCCAACATATCACTTATTCAAAGGGTCCTGGCCCGACATGTCACCTATTTGTGTTCTCCAGAGATGCTCCCTGACCTGCTGAATTACTCCAGCACTTTATCTCATGTTTCACCTTGCTCTGGTTCTGTATTCTTGATTTGATCACTTTATTTGTCTTGTGTTCAGTATTTCAAATTCACCAAACCTTTAACTCTTAAATATATTACTTGTATTTTATCTGAGGAACCTAACATCTTTCTCAAGACATCCTTGATAATCTATCTACTACACCATTTACATTATGCCCTACCATCACTTAACACTACTCCATGTGTTGGCATAGTAAATTTATTGGCAGATTATAAGCATAATTCTAGCAGATTCTTAGTTGATCTTAGTGATAGAGCATAACTGGCCCATGTAGCACCCTGGTTGATAATAGTTACAGGAACACTGCCTCATTTTGACTTTCTATTTATTCCAGGTGATGAGTTCCAAGTATTTGTGTATATATTTTTAATGTATTGTATGCGTCATAAGCTAAACACGTGGCATTTAATACGTTTGCTGGGTAGACGTGCAGATTACCACGATCGCTTCTTCAGTTCTGAAATTGGTAAAGTGGAGATGAGGACATTACTGGAAAAATTAGTTCATTCCTTAAAACGTGTAGCGGTATAGTTGCTAAAATAATGAATGACAGGAAAGCTACTGCAGCTTTGTGACTTCATGGGAGTGAGTTCCTGGGATCAATGTGAAACTAAAACTGGAAGCTTCCAGTCTAGGGATTGTTTAAGAAATCCTGGTTCAGGAGTAACTTATCTTGTTTGAGCAAAGCAGTAAAGATGTTCTCCTGGTTGTTGTTAACCCAAAGGTAAAAGGTTAAATGGTGAAGACTGAACAAATGAAGACCAGCTTGAAGCAGTGTTGTATCCCTTGCTCCACTGCAATAATGACTTTACCTTTCATCACGTGGCCTGCAGAGAGTGGTGGACTTGGCTTGTTTATCACAGGCACAGCCCACCCCTCTATCGAAAGCATCTACAAATCGAGGATCCCCACCACTTAGGCCATGCCCTCTTCTCGCTACTGTCATCTGGGAGGAGGTAGAGGAGCCTGAGTTCCCACACCACCAGGTTCCACATAACCTACCATGTTCTTTCCCACTCACTCAACTAGCCTGTATTCCTTTTCCCTTTTAGCATTCTCTTCAGTTTTCATACCATCAGCAATCTTGAAAATGTGACATTTAGTTCCATCAGCCACGTCTTGGATCTATAGATTGTGAATAATTGAGCCTCAAGGGTCAATACCCAAAGGCTCACTAATGTGAGAAAAATACATTTATGCCCATTCTTCATCTATTAACTAATTCTAAAACCAATTATTCCCTATTGATTTTGCTGTGTCTTCTTAAAAAAAACTTGCTGCATATTTAAATGCCCTGCATCCACTTGATAAACTATTTTGTTCTCCATTAACCAGGATCAAGCATGAATTGCTTACTTTAAAAAAAAATGTAAATCAGGAAAATGCATTCTTCAGAAAGCCTTACTCTCTGAAGTGTTTGTTGATAACCTGAACATTGAACAATTTGTTTAATGAATATTATTTTCTATGCTAATTCTTCACCCTCGATCATCATTTTGTATCAACATTGATGCACATGTATCAACAATAAAATCAATGAAAAATAAAGCTGCAAAATTACCTTCTAGCTTTTCTCTAATGAATATGTCACTTTTCTGGCTAAATACCATTCGGATTTCCTGGGACATTCTACAGGCCACACATACTCAAACCGTATACCATTACTTTGGACAAAAGTACCAAGTAGAAAATACTACTTCAGTGGGCTGAAGCCTTCAAATGCTAACATGGAAATAGGGACATAGCAAGGGACACATCCACATGTTGTTCTGAAATATGTAATTTAGAGATATTGTTTCCAAAAAAAACTCAATTCAAAATTTACGAGGTGCACGTTCACCCAGATAAAGTAGTAGGTGATTTTTAAATCATGAGGTAATTGGATTATTTCATCAATAAACCATTGTCAAATGTTTACATATGGTTTTCCCCTAAAAACATGTTGACGTAGTGAAGCCCATTATAAATGCTTAAAGTTTCCATGACAAATGTTGACACAAGATGGATTACAGGAACTAATGTCTGTGGACACAGGGTGCACATGCAGAATTTTTAATAAGATATTAGGGCAAGCTCTTGTGACATTTTGCAGAGCAATATGATACGGTAACTAACAATCGTACTTTGCTCTTTCCTTCATCTCTTTAATTCAATCTTTTACTGTTCTTCCTAATCGCGTTCCTTGTAACAATTTACATTTTGTTTTGTAATACCTCAAGATATCTTCTATATAAAGAATGTAAGTTGTGCTAATTTTTTTTTTCAATTTCTATATTTCATATTGGTGCAAGTGTGGTCCTATTTCAGTGGCGCCATCTTGGTTCCTTGGTCAGCCTGTAGATTACAGTAAGAAGAAGGGTCTCTACCTGAAATATCACACATTCCTTCTCTCCAGAGATGCTGCCTGGCCCGCTGAGTTACTTCAGCATTTTGTGTCTTATCTGCCTGTAGAATATTTTGATTCCCTTCTATGAAAATCCTAATTAGCCATAGGGTATGTTTCTCCAACCAGTTAAGATGGCAGGAACACGAAACAAATGTTAAACATCCTTCGTTTAAAATTGCTGTTTGTGACTACATATTATAGTTTCTCAGGTAAATATGCTCATATTTTGTTCTTTTACAGTCTAAAGTGATATTTAATTCATCTATGTCATCTCATGTTTGCCACATTTAACTGTCTGGCATGAAACTTAATTGTTTATTTTCGGTCATCCCATGTTTGCATTGTACTTCTTACAATACGTAGTACTTGCTGTATGGCCCATAAATTGTTGTATGCAACAAATGCTGAGTATGCTGTTCACAAAACATGAACATCTTCCTGTTTTCCATATGCTCAAGATGAGACAATGCCAGAGTCCAAAAACCAGCCTCAAGCAAACGTCAAACTATCTAGCGTCACAGTCCTGCCTCAGTTATCAAATTGTCCATAACAATGAAAGGAAATCTGGTAGGCGACAGAAGTACAATCTGAGGCGTCAGCATTTTCAGCCAAAGAAACCTTGCAACTCAAAGTGTGGCTTGTTTCTTTACAATCACTGAATGCAAATATGTTTTGTAACACTTCTGCATTTCACAATTGCATGAGTGTGCCAAGGAACCTGTAGAATTTGTGGGGCTGCTAATTTCCTGACTAAGCTACAGACCATGATGAAGAATGTATTCATTCCGGTCTCCACTGGAATGCTTGCTAAAACACAATCTTTATCTTTGATTCCCTGACAATAGCAAATGCAAGAGCCATCAATGACCCTTAATGGCCACATTTCAAATGGGACGGTTACGGAATTGATCCAAGAAACAAATAGTCCTCCAGTAAAATGATGTCTTCACATTCCTTCTGCTGTTCAAGACTCCTGGCAACAGCAAATTGTAAGCTCATGTTCTCCATTTACGGCCTTTGTTATCTCACAATACCAGTGTAAAGGTGAAGCTCTCCCCTCTGTGAAAAATCTTCTGATGTACATGATCAGCCAATTTCTTGTCACGTGACATACCTTTCCTCTCAAATCGAAAATCATTATTGCAAACTAACTATCAATAAGCAGTTTAACATTAAACATTATCACGCCAATGGTTTTAACGACCTTGGTTACACATAGCACTAAGTGTTAATAAACTAAGTCGTATCTATAAAATCACCGATGACAATGTTCTTGACATCTTCTACATCATGACACAGTTGCAAAAATCCTGAAATTCTTAATATACTGCCTATACTGTATACTTGTGTACTGCCTGGGTGCGGACCACTACATGATTTTACTAGGCGGTATACAAAACAAACATTTCACTATACCTAGGCATAATTAACAATAAAGTATTATTGAATTATTGACCACTGGAACATCCCAGGCTGCAGCTGATACCCGTTGCATCTGAAGAAGAGCAGAGTGAGGTGGGCAGTCTATATCCACCTGCAGCAAGATCTTTACAACAAAATTGTGGTGATTAGAGGCAAGTTTCCATTGTGCTACACAAGTGCCTGAGACTGACAACCTCCCAAATTATGAAAAGTCTACACTGCCTCTTTTGTTCCACCGAAATCAATTCCACCCTAGCCTCAGAACTAAAACTTTCCAACCAACCATTTCCTTGTAAAACTCCACAGGGAGATTTATGGTGTCAGGAAGTTCCTTTTATGTTGTGGCAAATAGAAGCAATCACATTGAAAGAGAGAGAGAGTGAAAACAGAACATTTTGTTTAAATACAGTAATCCTCAACTGATTAGCATGCAATTCACTTGGTTCTGATGGGTCCCCCACATATATACTTTTACAACTATAGTACTCTTTTAAAAATAAATAATTTAGTACTCTTTTAAAAATAAATAATCTCATACAATCTATCAAGCCATTTGCACATAAAATTATCCCATAATCTTTCCATATATGTACCCAAGTTCAACCATTGGTAAACGTAATTGACCAAGTGCTAATTCCACCATGTTAACCATATAACCATATAACAATTACAGCACGGAAACAGGCCATCTCGGCCCTTCTAGTCCGTGCCGAACACTTACTCTCACCTAGTCCCATCTACCTGCACTCAGACCATAACCCTCCATAACTTTCCCGTCCATATACCTATCCAATTTATTTTTAAATGGTAAAATCGAACCTGCCTCCACCATTTCCACTGGAAGCTCAATTCACACAGCTACCACTCTCTGAGTAAAGAAGTTCCCCCTCATGTTACCCCTAAACTTCTGTCCCTTAATTCTCAAATCATGTCCTCTTGTTTGAATCTATACTTCATGTTGAATGTTAAATAATTTACCTCAAATTCTCTTGTCAGCCTCGTTGCATATTAATCCACCTTGCAACGTTCAATCTAATAGTGTCTTATGCTTGGCCCTTCCACCTCTCAGACATCATTGCTGCAGCTAAAAGGCTTGAAATTCTTTCCTCTGGTCCAGTATAGTTGAGACATCTCATTATTTTTATTTTCTGTGATGAGATTCATTTTTCTAGTTTATTTGCACATTTCTTCCTCCACCTCCCACTGTTAGTCTGTTACTTGAAACTTTCTTCTATCACCTCCGTTCATTTCTGCCTTTCCGATGGCTCTTTGCCATGGTTATTTATTATCTCCAGTAGTTTCAACTATCCCAACTCCCTTTTTGCCTTCCCAATTTTCTCAAAATGAATCCAACAAAATGTAATTCAAAATTCAGATTTTTCTGTAGCCGTGCCTCAGTAATCACAGATGATGGGAATGTCTCTCAGGACTATATAACATTTGTGATAACCATCTGCTCCATTCAGATTATATCACACAAGCAGCCACCGTCTCAATACCCGTGGCACCTGCAGTTGCACAATAAGTTACCAGCCCAGAATAAGCTGCTAATGGACCTCCATCCCAGGAGAGAGCCAACCACTCTGCTTTCTCCTCCCATTTAGACCACTTAGCACATCCTAAGGGGAACCACACAGCAAAATACATTGGTGTGATTGGATCACACCCTGTTAATGGAAATAAAATTTGGGTTAAGTGATGCAACAGAATAAAGTAAATTGTGGAAAAGCTGCTGTACTCTTATCATTGGAAGTTGATGTGGAGATGTGGTTTGTTTGGCAAATGTATCGGGATGTATCAAGAAACCGTGCAGATGTCTGTTAAACAGTGGATCTTTCAGGCCTGAGAAGAATATACTGCAGTGATGAACAACTCATGCTGGAGGTGCTATCCACTATACAGGTGCATCCTATGAGAGCAATTTTTAATCTAGACACTATTGGTGATAAAGAGCACACGAGACGGTGATTATGGGGGCATAAGCTCAACTACTTCATCTTGTGTTTCATGCACACCTCCCTGGAAACATGTATCCCAAAAAAAGGTCAACTGGTTGATTGCCAATTAAATTGTCTGTTGGATAGCCCAGGATCTTTAATAGTAACTAGAATATTGAAAGTTGCTTAAGTATATATCACATTTAATTGAAGCATTTTGTTGGATGCATTGTCAAGTCTTCACCATCAATTGTATTTTGAAATGATGTGAGGACTCTGATTGAATTCCTAATAGTGTCAGAAGGAGTGTTACGCAAACTGCATCAAGGATTAAGGAACCTGAATGGATAATGTTACAATGGTAGAAGGAGGAGGTAAAATCTTTATGCATTGCAGATAATGCACGGTGGCGCATCTTGTGGTACCGCTGCCTTGCAGCTCCAGTAGCCCTGATTCAATACTGACCGCTAGTGTTAAATGGAATTTGGTATTGGTCATTAACACCATGTGTATGGAGTTTGTACGTTTCCCTTGTGACCACGTGGGTTTTATCCAGGTGCTCCAGTTTCCTTCCATATTCCAAAGACGTGCAAGTTTGTAGGTTAAGTGACATCTGTAAATTGTCCGTAGTGTGTAGAATGGAGCTAGTGTACGGTTAATCATTACTCATCATGAACTCAATGGGCCGAAGGGCATGTTTCCACGCACTATATCTTAACTAGTCTAAAATTAAACTAAATGCTATAAATAGTGACTACTCCAAAGGAATTAGGTTATTTTAACATCAAAAACCTAAGGATAGTGTTAGCGTACGTGGTCGGTTGGCCGAAGGGCCTGTTTCCGCGCTGTATCTCTAAACTAAACTGAGCTGAACACATCTGGAACCCTGTTAAAATGGTTCAGCTACTTTAATGAGTATGGCCCTAATCTATATATATTTTGGTGTCTTAATGAAGCTGGCACGCAACACGGAACACTGGATGATGTGCACACGTCAGACAAACAGCATGCCTCATTGCCCAATGCTAATGAATTATTGACCTAAATACCTACAAAAATCCCAATTGAACGTTTGCCTGTGTGCATAGATCTGGTGGTATGATAGTGTTTTCTGTTTTCAGAGGTACTGAAAGAATGTTATGCTTATCCAATATGTTTATCCACTAAATGGCGTGAAAGTGATCATTTTGTTGCACTGCTCCTGACTGCACTGCTCCATTCTGAACACTGTAGGTGACCCCCAACAATAGCTTCCTCCTTTGTTCCTGCATATTCACTTCAGAAATCCTCCATGGATTAATTTTATCTTTTATTTTCCTCAGCTGTACGAAATTCCCTGGAAGTATCATTCCTAGACTTCCCATATTTCATAATGAGTTTGTTCAGCCCAATGAATCTGTGCAGGCTCTCAAAGCAATCTCATCAGTCCATGCATTGTCTTGTTTCTGCACCCATGTTGGTGACTGCCATGGAGTTTCAGAGTCACTGAGCTATGCAGTAGAGAAACAGGCCCTTCGGCCCAACTGGTCCATGCTGACCAAGTTGCCCAACTGAACTTGTTACACTTGCCCGTGCCTAGTCCAAACCCCCCCCCAAGCCATCCCTATCCACGTACCTGTCCTGGTGTATTTTAAACATTCTCATTATTCAATGTATTTTCCAAAAATGGACCATCATCCATGTGAAGAAGTTGACCCTCGGATTCCTTTTGCATTTTTTGCTTTTATCTTAAATCAATGCCATCCATATTCAGACAAGGAAAAAGATTGTGGCCTTTTCTCTGAAACTAATTTGCAAACCTTTCCATCTCTCCTCTTCTTAAAATACGCATCATCTGCTCAGCAAAGCTTTTGATCAATTGTTGTCTCTCGCTCCATCCATGTTCTATTTTAAGTTTTCCTTTCTCAGAAATGCACCTTCGATCATTTTTGAAAATGATGTACGTGTAAATTGCTTTTATTAATTGGTGTTAGCCAGCACACTGTGAATAAATTGCTCTAATTCCTTGTAATAACATGCTGGGACAGTTTATGGACACAGTTTCCAAACATGAATGTAAAAGAAAAAATTTAGTAAAATAATTGAGGTGCAACAGCCCTGAGAGGAAACCTATTGGGATGTGGCTAAAACTGAAACTTGTGCCACTTGTTGAGTATAAGATGCATTCTCTTTCTGACTTGCATTTTGCAGCAAATGAATGAAATATTTTGTTTTTATTCACTCGTGGCAATTCAGATGCCACCAGCATGATTAACCATACTGAATTGCCCACAATATAGGAGAAAATGAGCAAAGGTGGGTCATTCAAACATTGCAGCTTCTTTGCTTTTTAATAAGATTACGATTTATATTTTTCACCTCAGTGCCACTTTCCTACACCAACCAAATTTACCATGATTCCCTTGCCATCCAACAATCCTTCAATTTCTGTCTTGAAAATACTCAGTCAACAACCCTTGAAGTAATGCGTTCCAAAGGTGGTTAAAAGCCGAGCACAACTCTGTGGTCAGGAATCATGCATCGGCCACATTGGGTGAGGGTGGTGGATTTCTGTCTCTCATGGACATCAATGAACCAAAGGACAGCAATGAAATTGGAGAATGCCTTAATAATGATACACAATCAGAGCACGCAACTGTTTAAATTGTTGTTAACCATAAATTGTTGGACCCATAAGTATCTTCACCCGGAAGGTAGAAGAGGGAAAAATGAGTGGCCAGCGTGACAGGAATCCTCGACGATACTCCAGGCCTTCCTGATGCAATGCTTAGTGAAGATGGAGTTGGAGAGGATAAGCAGTTGAGGTGGGGAGAGAGTGGGGAGTCAGGGGTTGATTGAATGCTTGTGGGTAATCAGAGAGCAGGGAGTGATTGAGGAGTTGGGGGCATTGGGGACCGGAGTGTGATTGGCTAATCGGGCAGTGATGGGGATGTCAGAGGGTGATTGGAGAGTCAGGAGATGATTAAGTGTCAGTAGGTGGTCAAGGGGTTGGAGGGATCGGGTGTCAGGGTTTGCAGGTGCTGCGAGTCTGTTGTTCCATACAAGGTCAGGTCTGCATACAAAAGTAAATAGAGGAACCTGCCTGATCTGCAATCTCTTCCAACATCACAAAAAAGTCACCCAAATGGCACTAAAGTTCAATGGCGATGCAATGATAGAGCTGCTATCTGATAGTGCCAGAAGCCCAGGTCCGATCCTGTCCTCAGATGCTGTCTGTGCAGAGTTTTTATGTTTTCCCTGTGACTGCATGACTTTCCTCAGGGTGCTCCAGTTTTCTCCCACATTCCAAAGATGTACAGGTTTATATTATAGGTTAATTAACCTCTGTAAGTTACTCCATGTGTGCAGGTTGAGAAAGTGGGATAACACAGAAATAGTGTACGGGTGATCGATGGTCAGTGTGGAATTGGTCAGCCAAAGGGCCTGTTTTCATGTTGCATCTCCGAACTAAACTAAATGAGGTCATTCTTAGCAGAAATTACTCAATTGAATTTCCAGTGTTGTGCTAAAAGTTGGGAGAAAAAAAGCACTGCTGCCATTTTGTCAGTTACCAATCCATTTTAGATGTCATTATACTGAAAAAAAAATGTGTATGACAGGATCTAATATCTCGGCAAAAAAGTTTCTTTAGAAGTGACTGACTTTGGGAACCATGCATGCAGAAGCTTGATGTCCCTGCTGGAGTATAGGTGTCACAATTAATTTTTAGTGCAGTTGTCATATTACTGCCTATTATTCAATTTAATCATCTGCTTGATTAAATATGCAGGGAAATGATGAGTCCAAGGTTCAGAGATGATTAAAGAAACTAAAGCCGATAACTGATAACATCTAAAATTTCACTGCAGTTTGGAAGAATAAACAATTGCTACAATTTATAGATTTGCATTTGTGATCTTGAATTATGAATACACACATCATGGTACGTCTTTTAAAAGCTTTGGCAGTGCACTAGGCCTAGGGTTGTACATCGTCCTTAACAACTAATGACAAAGCCAACATAATAAAAGTGCTAAATTGTGTTTCAAAATGTTTTAAAGTTTGTAAATCTAGTGCAGTGTGCAGTATGAGAATAATAGGCAAAGCAAATAAGCCAAAGGATCTCGTGATGAGTATGACCTGACAATGGGAGTCAAGAACAAATATTTGCGCAATTGCAAATGTTGCTCGTGGTGAATTAGACATCAGAGCTCCAGGTTCACAGTGCAATTGCAACACATGACACTGACAGCAATTTCACAAAAAACAGTCAAGGAAAGTATGGTGAAGGCAAAGTTTGACATCAGGGTGGACTAAGTGTAAAGTGGCACAACAAACATTTCACACCATTGTCAAAGATGATATCAAAATGATTGGGGAAGCACTTAGCTTTAAAGACAGCTCTGTTGCTATCAAGCAGTGAACTCAGCTCTGCCTGTTCAGCAGGCAAGCTGCATGATTCAGTTCGTCTGTCCTTGGCTCACTGGTGCATGTGGACAGAGGAGGCTGGCTTGGGGGATGGGGGAGCTTTGAGGGCAGGTGGTGGCAAATGGCAATTTCACATCATTCCTTGATAGCGCGCTCTGTCCATTTAAAATCAGCAGCCTGGAGTGTCACTGGCAAGTGACAGCCCCATGATTAACTCTGCAGCAACAGGCAGAGCTTCTGCTGGGTCTTTTGTTTATTATTGTGGATTCAGGGAGTCCGATCCCCACTTACTAAAGGTTAATTTGACCGAAAGTGTAGAAAGGAACTGTAGATGCTGGTTTATACCGAAGATAGACACAAAGTGCTGGAGTAACTCAACGGATCAGGCAGCATCTCTAGAGATAAAGATATTTAGTGTCAGAACCCTTCTTCAGACTGGCTCTGAAGACTTCGATCTTCAGACTTCGATTCTGAAGAAGGGTTCTGACCCGAAATGTCAACCGTCCTTTTTCTCCAGAGACGCTGCCTGACCCGCTGAGTTAGCACTTTGAGTCTATCTTCTCTTTAATTTAACCTGGAACACCGCAAAGTATTCAGGCGAAGAGATGGTGCCATTGACGAACAAACTGTGAGCCTTTCAGTATGCGTCAGGAAAGGGCCTGTGTTGCAGTGGGCTGGGGCACAGTCTGATCCCAAGCCCTTTGTCAGAGTCTGGTGTGAGGATGCCAGCATTTTTAAGGCTTCTCTAATCACCCTGATACCCAACTGGGCCAGTAAATCAGGACCTTGCAAATCAGTCAGTTGAACAGTGGCAGTGAGGACATTTCTCAGGAGCATTCTCTTATCTTGGATAGTGAGCTGAGAAACAATAAGCAGGGTGTCCAAATTAAAGGTTGACAAATATGCGGTATGGATAATATACTTGATTTATGGAGGGCATTTACTGTTCTGCATGTGAGGTTTCAAACAATTGTATGGAATAAAGGGCAAATTAACCCATAACATTCACGGATGGCTTATCGGTAGAAAGTGTGAGGTAAATCATTAAAAGACTGGTAGTAAAGATCAATGTAATTCTATAGTAGTATGTCTTTGGTCTTCCGCAGAGTACATTGTTTCTAAACATCTGGAGAAAGGCAGATTTAGTCATATCGAATTGCAGCCGTTGTTGCTGCTTGGGCAGGTTTATAATAATTACAGGGCTCCGCACAATTTAATTAGATGACGTGAGTAATGGCAGATGGTTATCCTTCAATGACACTGGGGAAAGAAAATGATTAAGGTGTGACAATTAACCCAGGCCTAAAAGATAAATTCAAGAAACTCCCGTTCTGGATTTTCTCTTGGGGGGGGGGGGGGGGGGGGGGTAGGATACGGTTGCAATTACAAGGTAAAGGAAATGGACGTTACGAGGTTGAGGGTAAATTGGGGAGGTTTCCAAATATCCTTTGCTAAAATTAATCAAAGGTCATTCCCCTGGTGGCCGGCTGGACAATGATAAAGCACAGGTTTTCAGTAACAGTATTGGTGAGGATATCATGCCCATTCCTATAAAGGGGTACATTAGTAAGCAGAGTCCAGTGTCCACAGATTTACGGTAGGATATGGAAATGTGTTTCTCAATTATCCTTTACTCCTCCATATGTTTTATTAGACTGGCATCCTGTCAAGAGGCCTGTTACTAATAACGGGAAAGGAAATGCAGCTGAGCTGCTTGCCTATTGCTCAGCATGTGCTCAGCATTCAATATTTGAGGCAGCACGGTGCCGCAGTGGTAGAGTTGCTACCTTCCAGCGCCAGAGACCCGGGTTCGATCCTGACTTCGGGTGCTGTCTGTACGGAATTTGTTTGTTCTACCTGTGACCTGCATGGGTTTTCTCCGGGTGCTCTGTTTTCCTCCCACACTTTAAACATGTACAGGTTTGTTGGTTAATTAGCTTGGTAACATTGTAAATTATCCCTAGTGCATGCAGGACTAGTGTGCTGCGAACACTGGTCGGCATGGACTCGGTGGGGGGAAAGGCCTGTTTTCACACTGCATCTCTAAACTAAATTAAACAAAAGTAAAATGATAAATTGTTGCAAGGGAAAACCATGAACAACAGGTACCTGTTTCCATGTGCATTGGCTGTGATTCTGTGTAACCTCTACATCATAGGATATCTCGGCCAATGTAACACAAACAACTGCAGATGTGGTATCTGAAGCCAACCACAAAGCGCTGAAGTAACTCGGTGGGGCAGGCAGCATCTGTTGAGGAAATGGATAGGTCCTTGTTCATCAGTTACTGAAAGTAAGCATGCAGGTACAGCAGGCAGTGAAGAAAGTGAATGGCATGTTGGCCTTCATAACGAGTGGAGTTGAGTATAGGAGCAAATAGGTCCTTTTGCAGTTGTGCAGGGCCCTAGTGAGACCACACCTGGAGTATTGTGTGCAGTTTTGGTCTCCAAATTTGAGGAAGGACATTCTTGCTATTGAGGACTGTCATATGTTGATAGAATGGAGCAGCTGGGATTGTATACTCGCTAAAAGATAGGCGCAGAAAGTGAAAGTTGGACTTGAGTCAAAAGATGCAAAGAATTTTCTCAACATTTGAGTAGATTGTAGTAGAGTATACCTGGAGTATTGTGTGCAGTTTTGGTCCCTAACTTGGGGAAGGACATTCTTGCTATTGACGGAGTGCAACGTAGGTTAATGCCTGGGATGGTGGGACTGGCATATGCTGAGAGAATGGAGCGGCTGGACTTGTATACTCTGGAATTTAGAAGGAACAGAGGATATCTTATTGAAATATATAAGATTGTTAAGGGTTTGGACAAGCTGAAGGCAGGAACCATGCTCCCGATGTTGGGGGAGTCCAGAACCAGAGACCACAGTTTAAGAATAAGGGGTAAGCCATTTAGAACAGAGATGTGGAAAAACATTTTCACACAGAGGGTTGTGAATCTGTGGAATTCTCTGCCTCAGAAGGCGGTGGAGGTCAATTCTCTGGATGCTTTCAAGAGAGAGTTAGATAGAGCTCTTAAAGAAAGCGGAGTCAGGGGATATGGGGAGAAGGCAGGAAGGGATACTGATTGTGGATGATCAGCCATTGTAAACAAGCACCAGACTCAGAACGTGATTCAAATACATCCTTAATCAGCATTGAAACTTATCAGCATAAAAGACTGGGAGTGTCCGGAAACAAGTGTTAGTATAAGTATTAGAGTGGGGTGGAGTTAGTGATGCTGGCTTATGTGTGATTGGTTAACATGCAACATCAATCTACATCCTTTCCCCTAAAGATTAAGTGTGGAAGAGCACCCATACCATGGAGTTAAACATACTCGCCATATCTGTCTGGTGATCTACTAACACGGCCCAAGCGCGTGCAGACCAAACCCTCCCCCCACTCACCTGAAAGATGAGACGGAGCACCTGGAGGCGAGAATGGCACGGTGGAGGCTTGTGGTGACCGAAAGGGGAAACATGCGGTGGGTGAGGCCCCGTGGTTAGTGGAGACCGCGGGACATGGAGGGTGCAAGGCATGCGGGGACGGGTGGGAGACATTGCAAAAGGCGGCTGGAACTGGAGCGGTGGAGCATAGGGACCAGCAGGCGGTGGTCGAGGCTCCCTCACAGCAAGCAGGTGTTGTCGACTTCTCTGGTATACCGCTCCCTCACAGTCTACAAGGTAGGACCATGGCTCATCAGTCGGGTTGACAACAGTGCCCAGACGGGAATGTCCAGTTGAAGTACGTAGACGGACGACCTGGCCCGGCAGTAGAGGCTTGAGTGGTCTGCTGGAACTGTCGTATGACCGTTTCTGGATGTCGTGCTTCTCTTTGAGACATTTCTTGATAGTGGCAGGCTTCAGCACCCGAGGGACCAGTTGTTGTTGTGCGATGGGTACCGGAGACCTCGTCAATCTCGACATCAGTCGCTGTGTCGGCGATCCCAAGGTTCCGTCCCTGGCAACGTTTCTGACATTCAGGAGATCGAGATAAACGACTGACTTTGAAATCTGTGCTCGCTCCAGCAAGTGTTTGCCGCTTCTGACAGCGCATTCAGCGAGTCCATTACTCTGTGGATACTCGAGACTGCTCGTGACGTGCTGGAAGTTCCATCGGTCTGCGAAAAGCTTGAACATGTGGCTGGTGAACTGCCGACCGTTGTCGGTTCTCAGGCTGACGGAAGCGCCAAAGGTAGAGAATTGTCTTTTCAGTTTCTGGATGACCATCTCAGATGTGAGGGAGGTCAGTTGGTCTAGTTCAAACCAGTTAGAAAAGGAGTTGACTAGAACGCGGTAGTGCTTCCCGCACCATTCGAAAATGTCTGCTGCCAGCGATGTCCAGGGCAGAGCTGGTGTGGGTTGTTGCAGAAGGGGCTGCCGCTGCTGATGAGGCGCAAGGCTGTTGCAAGCGGGGCAGGAGGCTATGCGGTCCCAGATGTACTTGGCCATTCCCGGCCAGTGGAAAGACTGTGGGTGCGTGCCAGTGCGGCGTCGGCTCCTGGGTGACCGCTGTGTGCCTCTTTGAAGTTTACGTCTCGTAGCGATGAGGGTATCACCACCTTGTGACCCTTGACGACAACCCATCCTGAACTACCAGTTCATCATGGACCAGGAAGAACGGCTGCACCTCTGTGGGCGTGTTGGATTGTTTGTCTGGCCAGCCTGTTTTGATGATGGAGGAGAGGATCTGAAGCGTATCGTCAGTGGCGGTGTGTGCGGCCAGGGTGCGCAGTTGCTTACTGGAGACGAAATCGACATCGAGGACCGTGAAATTTTCCTGTTCATAGGGATGTTGTTCGCAAGATGCCCGAGGTGCACGGGAGAGAGTGTCAGCGATATGCATGTCCTTACCCTTTGTGTAGGTAGTAGAGAAATCGTACCGCTGCAGCTGCATCATCATATGCTGCAAACGAGCTGGCGCGGCGTGGATGGGCTTGTTCAGGATTGTCACCAGTGGTTGGTGGTCCGTCTCGACCGTGAAAGTGTTGCCAAAGATGAAGTCGTGGAATTTGGAGCAAGCAAAGACGACAGCCAGCAGTTCCTTTTCGATTTGCGCGTAGTGTTGCTAGTCGGTCATGGTGCGAGAGGCATACGAGACAGGTAGTAGGATGGCATTGGCAGATGGCTGCAAGCAGGCAGCGCCGAGCCCGAATTTCGAAGCATCGCAGGTGATCGTCACCGGACGGTTCAGGTCTAAAAAGGTCAGGGTTGGTGCACTGGTCAGTTTGGACTTTAAAACATCGAAGGCACTCTGATGTTGCTGGAACCATGACCATGCAGTGTGTTTTTTTTTGTGATTCAAATACATCTTTATTCAACGCTTTAACTTAACAGCATAAAGGATGGTTGGTTGTCAGTACATCCTAGCTGCTCAGACTGGGAGTGCCGGAAACAAGTGTTAGTATAAGTGTTACAGTGGGGTGGAGTTAGTGATTCTGGCTTATGTGTGATTGGTTAACATGCAACATCAATCTACAGCCATGATCACAGTGAATGGCAGTGCTGGCTCAAAGGGCTAAATTGCCTATTCCTGCACCTATTGTCCATTATCTGTTGTCTATTGCGATGCTTCAGGAAGGAACCCTTCTTCAGACGATCAGATAATTGCAAATGCATGGTCCACAATATAGATAGAGAGAAAGGAGAAAAAAGCTTGGACAGAAGCAGTTTTTCAAGCTTGAATGAGTATAAGAGTGCAGAGAGGATTAATGAGGATGTTACCAGGACTCAAGGGCTTGAGCTATAGGGAAAGGTTGGGCAGGCTAGGACTTTATTCCTTGGATCACTAGAGGCTGAGGGGTGATGTTATACAATACAATACAATACAATACCGTTTATTGTCATTTGAACCTCAAATGAAGTTCAAATGAAATTTGGTTTCTGCGGTCATACAAGGAAAAAAAACCAAGACAAACAATTAACGCAATTTACATAAACATCCATCACAGAGAATCTCCTCCTCACTATGATGGAAGGCAAAGTCATTGTCTCTCCCCTGTTTTCCATTCTTCTCCCGAAGTTAAAGTCCCCAGTGGGCGATGGTAAGTCCCACGGCAGTTAAGGCCACGCCAGGCGAGGTAAGGCCCGGCTCCGGGTCCTGATGTTGGGGCCCCCGGCAGGCGATGGCAAGTCCCGCGGCCGTTAAAGCCGCACCGGGCGATGTAAGGCCCCGCTCCGGGTCGTTTTCAACCTCGCAATTCGGGCGGGAGATGTTGCCGTTCTCTGAAAAGCAGTCTCCCACCAGGGATCCGCGAGCTCCTGATGTCACCGTCCACCGGGCTTGCGGCTGGAGCCTCCAAAGCTTCGAGCGCCACCACAGCTCTCCACGATCCGAAGCCGGCCAGCTCCATGATGGTGAGTCTGCACGCTCCGCGACTGGAGCCCCCAGGACGTTCCAATTGGAGGCTGCTCCACAGTGCTAGGCCCCAACGACAACGGAGACCCAAAAGGGAAAAGGTCGGGTCCCGAGTACAGGGAAGAGATTTAAAAGTCCCCGCCCCCCACATATACACAGCTAAAAACAATATATAAACTACAACCAAACTATACACTCAACAGGACAAAATTTAAAAAAAAAGACAGACGGACTGCAGAGGACACTGCCGCGAGGTGTATGAAATCATGAGGGGAATCGATAGGGTAAATGCACCGAGTTTCTTTCCCCAAGGTAAGGAAATTAAGAGGGCATAGGTTTAAGGTGAGAGGGAAAGATTTAATGTGAACCCGAGAAGCAATATTTTAACACAGAGGGTAGTGGGTTTATGGATTGAGCTGCCTACTATTAGGCAGTAGTTGAGGCAGGTACAATATCAACATTTAAAATAGCAAAAGATATGTGGACAGGTACATGGATAAGAAATGAGATGATCCCAGGAATGATTGGTTAACATATGATGAGCATTTGACGGCACTGGGCCTGTACTCACTGGAGTTGAAACTTACCGACTAGTGAAAGGCCTGGATAGCGTGGATGTGGAGAAGATGTTTTCACTAGTGGGAGAGTCTAGGACCAGAGGCCATTGCCTCAGAATATAAGGATGTACCTTTAGAAAGTAGATGAGGAGGAATTTCTTTAGTCAGAGGGTGGAGAACTTGTGGAATTCATTGTCACAGACGACTGTGGTGGCCAAGTCAATGGATATTTTTAAGGCGGAGATTTCTGATTAGTAAGGGTGCCAGGGTTAAGGGGAGAAGGGAGGAGAATGGGGTTTAAAGGGAAAGATATTTCAGCTATGATTGAATGGCGGAGTAGACTTGATCGGCTGAATGGCCTAATTCTGCTCCAAGAACCTTTGAATCTTCTGGTTCATCCAGGGCTTCTAGTTGGGGAAAGACTCAGAATGATGTTGTAGATACACATTTGTCCATGCAATTCTTAATGAAGTTGGTGGTGACTGCAGCATATTCCTTTAGGTCCGCTGATGACTTCTTGAACATAGAACATAGAACAGTGCAGCACAGGAATAAACTCTTCAGCCCACAAAAACTGTGCCAAACATGAAGCTGACCAACTCTGATCTGTTTGCTCATAATCCATGTCCCTCCATTCCCTGCATATGCCCATACAAAAGTTTCTTACATGCCACTTTCATATCTGCCTCCAGCATGACTCCTAGTAACACGTTTCAGGCGCTCGCCACCCTCTGTACAAAAAAACTTGCCTTCCACACACTTTGCTAATTGGGGATTGCTGTTAGGTATGGCAATACTTTACTGGATTGAAGGTAAGAAAATTATTTTGCTGCATTTTCACTTCGCACATGTGATAATTAAAGCACCATTCAACTATTGAACTGCTATCGAATTATTGCCCCTCTCACATTGAAGCTATCGCCTTTGGTATTTGGCATTTGGTATTGGGGGAAAGGTTCTGACTGTCTGCCCTTTCTATGCCTCATAATTTTATATACTTCCATCAGGTCTCCACTCAACCTTCCACTATTCCAGAGAAAACAACCCAAGTCTATCCAACCTCCCCCTGGCCCAGTCTATTGGTTTGAAGCTGACATTAAACCTGGTTCAGTAATATTTTCCAAGGAATTAATGGTAGGTAGACAAAAATGCTCAGCAGGTGAGGCAGCATCTGTGGAGCGAAGGAATAAGTGACATTTTGGGTCGAGACCCTTCTTCAGAATTAATGGTAATGAGTACCACATTGTGATTAGCGACTTGATTAGACTGAGACTTCAAAATTGCTGATGCGTGCTTGCAGAAAGACCTGGCCGTTGGTGTGTGGTCTTGTAAATTACCATGATAACCTTTAAAATAGCAAATGTACATTTAATTTTCCTGTTTTGGAGCCTTGATTTAGGATTGAATATCATGACAAAAAGTAGATGGATCATCTTTCTTGGTTAAATATTATTTACTCCACAATTCCAAATCCACTTTGGGCAGAGATCTGCACCGAAGTCTCACCATCTGTTCGGCTATGATTTATTTGCTAACTGTTGTATTAACAAAAATTGAAATCTGGCCAATATAGAGCAAGGGTGTCATATGTGTCACTGGCTCACACAAACACATTTATTGGATTTGGATAATATTTTCTCAATATACTTCGTAATTTATGTGAAAATCTGGTATTTATTTGAAAATCAATCACAAATAGCAACTACTTAATAGTTAAATTACCAGAGACTGTTACAAAACTGCAGCTGCAACATATTGGAATATCGCAGTCTTCATAATAACTGGCAAAGGATAGCACTGAGAATCAGCTTCTTATAAACTCACAGTTATATGATCGCACCAAATGGCCATTTATTTCCAAAGACAAGAAATAAACAGTGACCTTGCTACACGGGAATTCACCTTCACCATAATGGGCTCCTGTCTGTCAGAGGAAGAGCACTGGAACAAGAGGAGCAAGTTGCCATTTTGTCAATAATAATTGATTGAAGTGGCAGAAGACTTTAAATCATGTTCAAGTCTTAGCACTAGAACTTGCCTGCGAGTTCAGCATTAGCAGTCCTTCATATGCAGTCATCGTGCTTTCTAGGATCCAAAGAGTGTTTTAAAATAATCAGATAAATTTAATCAGACTTGGAGATTAAAAAAAACCTGTTGAATACATTCAAAATTATCTCAATGTCCCACAGGTCCACCATGCCACATTCTGATATATCGTCAAACCTAAGGTTTGGCATTTCCAGGTTAAGCACACAAATAGTAACTTGCAAATAAATAGGACAAAGCAGCCAGGAGATGTAGCCCTTAACTCTTCATCTCCTTTTACACATATCCAGTACTGGGTATTTCCCTGAGATCTCTGCATAGCACCCAAAGCCTCTGATAAAATGCAGATACCATAAGAGTGGCGGGGAGTTAAGGAACTACACGAGCAAGTTTACAAAGAAAAGTAAAGTGCTGGAGCAACTCAGTGGCACCTCCGTGGGGAGGGATGGAGAGAGAGCAGACAAACATCAAGAAAGGCGATGATAAGGGCAGTTAGGAAGTGACAATACAAACAAAGGGGCACAAAACTTGTGAAAACTCCCACAAAGTTCACGGCAGCATAGTGGCACAGCTGGTTGAGCTGCTGCCTCACAACGCCAGAGAACCAGGTTATTTCCTGATCTTCGGTGCTGTCTGTGTGGAGTTTGCTTGTTCTCCCTGAGACAGCATAGGTTTCCTTCGGCTGCTCAGGTTTACTCCCACATCCCAGATAATGTGTGGGTTTGTAGGCCAATCAGCCTCCAGTAGGTTGTGTGTAGGGAGCAAATGCAAACATGTGATAACAGAGTAGCGAGCTAAAATCACTAATCCCTTGGAAAGCAGCTTAAAAATAGGGGTCAATCTGTGTTGTCCGTAGCATGTACGTAAGCAATGTGTACCACCCACAACATTGAAAGCTTCTATTTCAATACCACCTACAGGTGTATCTACTGCTGCAGACATCTAGCGGTGGCTCCCAGCCAGGGGAGTTGACATGAAAATCCTCAGTGAAACTGAATAACAGTTGCACTAAGGTTCATATTTGGAGTATTATGTGAAATTCTGGTAGCCCCATTACAGGAATGTGGAGGCTTTGGAAAGAGCACACAACGATGCCGAGATTTGGGTGTATTAGCTATCAGGGAGAGGTTGAACAGACTTGGATTGATTTCTCTGGTGAGAAGGGGAAAGTTTAAAGGAGATGATCGGGTCAAGTAGTTAACTGCACGCGGGTGGTGAATGTCTGAAACATGCTGCCGGGAGTGGTGGTTGAGGCAAATACGAAAGTGGCATTTAATACATTTTTGTGTAGGCATATGGATATGCAGGGAATGGAGGGGTGTGGATTATGAACAGTCAGATAAGAGGTTGGCTTGGCATTTTGTCCGGCATGGACATTGTGGGGTGAAGGGCCGGTTCCTGTGCTGTACTGTTCTAATATAAAGCTATTCTGAACTTGAAAATCAATCCGATAAATAATCTATCAAAGCCTGCAGTGCTCCACTTTTGACATAATTAGTTTACATTGATAAAAGGGCAAACATAATACTGTAGTCACGGGGTAGAATATCATGCATATCAAAATATGGGAAGATATTAGATGAGCAACAGAGAATAATATAAATGAGAGATAGAAATGATATCTATTGAACTGAATGGGTTAACCTTCAAACCCTGATTCCCATTTCATCAAATGTGCTGAGTAGTGGGTGATCTGTTACCTATTGCGTAGGAGAAACTGTTATGTATATAAGTGAATATTGACTCGCCATTCAGCAAAGGAAAGCATTACTCATTTATGTGATAACGTCACCAGTTCAGTTGTGTTACAATACTGGTTGCTATGTTCTCTATAAGCTAATCCCCTTCTCAATACCTAAATGTACTCAATAACCCAGTTTGATTATAAGAAAACAATAAAAAAATTCTGTCTTCTATGTTTAGCCTCTTCTAACTATGTGCGCCTGAACCACGATATATATTTCTGCTCCAACCAGCAACTTGATTAACAAATTGTTAAATGCATCTAATATAAGCAGGGGATCTCAAATGTCAATCAAGCTTCAATTTAAAGTTTCACTTCAGAAGTGACCACAAAGACAGCCAGTCAGACAGCTGGTTGATCAATTTTAAATTATTAAAATGGCCAGAATGATTCAGCATGCCATTAATATTTAGAAGGACTGAAGGACAATTTTATACTTGTGTGCCTCTTTCACTGACCTGAGGATATGCCAAAGTGCTTCATATCCTATTATTAAACAATTTCAATGTACGTCACATTTTAGTTCCTAGCGAAAACACAACACAGCATTTCCTCACACACTGCAATGGGATAACACATCAGATAAGTTTAGTTTAGTGATACAGCGAGGAAACAGGCCTTTCGGCCCACCGAGTCCACACCGAACAGCAATCCCCGCACATTAACACAATTTTTACATATGTACCAAGCCAATTAACCTAGAAACCTGTACATCTTTGGAGTGTGAGAGGAAACCAAAGTGCATGGAGAAAACCCATGCCGTCACAGGGAGAATGTACAAACTCTGTACAGACAAGCACCTGTAGCCAAGATCGAACCCGGGTCTCTAGCGCTGTAAGTGCTGTGAGGTAGCAACACTACCACTGCACCACTGTGCCACCCTTGAATCTGTTTCAGTCGTGTCTGCTTAGGGATAAATGTTGGCTATACTTCTTTCTTGCTCCTTTGTAGTTAGGAGCAATTTGATGGATAAATTCCTCACAGCTGCAATGCAGTGTTGATGCACTGTTGGTCACAGCCAACTTTCAAGTAACTCGCATTGACCTCTACTTCAGTGAGACCAAGCACAGACTAGGCGATTGTTTTGCCGAGTCCCGAGTGTCTGCATTCTTTCTGCCATGACCATCTGGAGCTCTTGGTTGCAAGCCATTTTAATTCTTCCAATTTGCACACTAACTTGTCCACCCTCAGCCACCTCCACTGTCAGAGTGAGGCCAAATGCAAACTGGAGGAGTAGCATCTTATCAAAACACAATGTGCTGGAGGAACTCTGTGGGTCAGACAACATGAGAGAATGGCAGATAGACACAAAAAGCTGGAATAACTCAGCGGGTCAAAGAGCATCTCTGGAGAAAAGGAATAGGTGATGTTTTGGGTCGAGACCCTTCTTCATACTGGCGTGTCAGGGGAAAGGGAAATGAGAGATATAGACTGTGATGTAGAGAGATATAGAACAAATGAATGAAATATATGCAAAAAAGTAATGATGATAAAGGAAACAGGTAATTGTAAGCTGTTTGTTAGATGAGAACGAGT
This sequence comes from Okamejei kenojei, assembly GCA_035221665.1. NCBI lineage: Eukaryota > Metazoa > Chordata > Chondrichthyes > Rajiformes > Rajidae > Okamejei > Okamejei kenojei. The sequence continues at coordinate 59,967,248 of CM069134.1, forward strand.
TACAGTAAATGAGACTCAACAAGACGACTTTGAAGCTGGTATGACTTGGGTGGGGACGGGATGGAGAGAGAGGGAATGCAGGGGTTACTTGAAGTTAGAGAAATCACAATTCATACCACTGGGTTGTAAGCTGCCCAAGCAAAATGGTACCGAGTGAAATGGCACCTCATATTCAGCCTAGGTAGTGCACAAACCAGGCACTGAATTCTCTAATTTTAGGTTACCTGCTACCCTTTAATCCTTTTGCTCTTTCTGATCTAACCAAGCCTTCACATACACACCCTTTTTTCCAAACCCGCTTTTCCAAACCATCTCCACTTATCCCTCCCCATCTGACTCCATCTACCAATCAACCTCTGAACACCTGTATTGACCTATTGCTTGCTAGCTCTCGCTCTGCATCTCTTTATGCTATGACCTCTTTTTTGCAGATGTCTTGATACTGAGACCTCTGCTTTTTCATAAACATTTCCATTATATTTCTTTGGTTTTTCTCCAGCAGTCCAAATTTCTTTGATAAAAGGCATATACACCGTGCATAATCCTGGTGATTAAAAAAATATTTTAAAAAATCATATGCAACATGGAATAATCCTGGTGATTTTGATGCATCTATTTGGTTCTTGAGATAATGTGACCAAAATTAGATATAATTCTCTGGAGCTGTATCTATATACTTTCAGTATGTTCTATTGGCACCCATGCAAATGTTACGTTGAGAGACGTTGAGTTACATGAGGTTGAGTAAAGATTATTACTCTTTTGAATGGTGATATTCATTTTATTTAAACCTTTCTGAAATTTCACATTAGGATCATTGGTACTTTCTTATGTATAACAGAAACTGTATCCACATTCTAGTCCACATTATTCACTTATGCTTTGTCTGTACTGATGTTGGAGAACGTTGTGCCATCCAATTTTCCACAAATTATCTTGGTCATAAAATGTCACCAGGTGTAGATGCGCCATTTTGCACTTGTTATTCTGTGTCATTCACAGGGTGCACTGTAATCTTTGCACTGAGGCTGCCTGTAACACTTAGCAAGCACATGGCCTGACGATGGAAGAATAAATCCATTGTTAAGTCTGAGTCACGGAATCTAATCAACAACAAGTGTTCCAGAAAACAAACTAACAGCTTATTGAATCAGAAAAATAACATCTGTACCACATGAGCAAGTGCTGAATTTTAAAACAAAACCAATACTAGCTTGTGACAATTCTCTGTATCTTTGCATGAAAATGACAGTGGTTTCTGCACAATTCAATTTACAATGGAATATGAATCCAATAATATTGTGAATACATTTAGAAAATATAAACAGAAATGTAAAATTACTTCTGAAAGATCCTTTTAATCCCTGATTTATAAAAAAAGGTCAACCACATCCATCTGATGGGCAGCAGAGAAAAAAAAGATCTTTTCAATGATTGGTAAATGAGTGAGGCCAAAAATTAAAATCTTGACATGATTTTTAAAAAGGTAATAATGAACTTGTTGCCATGATTTCCATACACAGATTGGAAATACAGTCAGTACTGAGACATTTGGGGATCAACATATGTAGACCTGCCGAAAGCTTTCATCAGTAAGATGGGACTTTCACAGTGCAGGCTCTAGATACAACCTGAAGAACAGAAATAGATAGCAGGAAGAAAAGATGATAGCTCCCACAATACCAGTGAGACCGTGGCATGCTGTGGATGCAGACTGTCACTTAAAACCAAACCTGAGCTGTGGAGTACAACTGCAAGTTTTCATTTATTACCTGTGCTCTTGAGATTGTAACAAGATGTAACAATCTGTATACCCGTTTTTTCTTGTAACTAATTTTCGTAGTGGTAAAAAAATTGACGTGTGACCAATCCTCTTTCCCAAGTGCTTTTCCTTTTTCAGCTACTACATGTGGAAACTCTTTCATCTTGCGCACATATTGCCTGACACCTCATTCCTTATGTGAAATTCTACCCTCATTCACATTACAATCTATCTTCTTCCTCTCAGACCACTTACATGGTTGATTCAGGCTTTGAAGATAATCTATTCAAAACTTAACAGAGTTGAGTGCAAACAGCAAGATTAATTCTGTAACTCCAGTACTTTTGTTTTAGATTATTCAGAAATATTGTGAGTTGTTCACACCTCTGTGAAACAATGTAGAGTAGAACTATTCATGTTCTTTTCATTTATCAATGTTCTTTTGCTGCTAAAATGTTTCTCAATCCATCAAAATGAGCTGATGCTCTCGTAACCACTCACTTTCTCCGTGGAATTCGCTGCCACAGAAGACAGTGGAGGCTAATTCACTGGATATTTTCAAGAGAGAGTTAGATATAGCTCCTAGGCCTAACAGAGTCAAGGGATATGGGGAGCTTGCAGGATAGGATGATCAGCCATGATCATATTAAATGGCGGTGCTGGCTCGAAGGACCAAATGGCCTACTCCTGCACCTATTTTCTATGTTTCTATGTATAAATTTTGGTCTGGCATGGATTTGATGGGCCAAATAGCCTCCATGCATGCAATAATTATTTTATTATTATTCATTTTCTTTTAAATCCTAATAAATGATGTACTTTGCTTACAGTTACACAATAGTTAGTTACTTCCTTAAGGATTCTGATAAAGTTTTAAGACATGTCCTCTTGATTCAAACAATGAAGTTGACCATTCCCTATATTTATGCTTTTTAGATATTTATTTATAACATGCCATTAAATACCTTCAAACATTTCATTCTACATTATTAAAGTAATACCATGTAGTATTAGTAGAGTTTAAGAAATAACAAGCATAATTGGAGAAAGAGGAAGACAGGGTTAACATTTCATGTGCATGACGTTGGTTTAGGTGAAAAGTCATTAACCTGAAACCTTACCTTGTTTCTTTCTCCACAGATACTGACTGGCCTACTGAATATTCCCAGTATTTTCTGTTATTCATTTCAGATTTTCAGTGTTTTTGTTTTGTTTTTTTGACCAAAAGTATCTTTTTCTTTGAGTAGAATTGAGGACTCGCAGTAGAGCGAAGTTAATTACAGAGCTTGACAATATAAATTCAGAAAATAAGTTATTTTGTGATTTGAAAATAAAAGGCATGAATGGGGCACACCATCCAAAGATGTGAGATAATGGGAATTGTAACATCACATCATGCATTAGAATATACAGTACATTCAGAAAGTATTCAGACCCCTTCACCTTTTCCACATTTTGTTATGTTACAGCCTTATTCTAAAATGGATTAAATCATTTTTTTTATCATCAATCTACACACAATACCCCATAATGAAAAAGTGAAAACAGGTGTTTAGAAATGTTTGCAAAGTAGTTAAAAATAAATAACTGATATCACATTTACGTAAGTATTCCGACCCTTTACTCAGTACTTTATAGAGGCATCTTTGGCAGCGATTGCTGATTTAATTTACCACTGGTGGACTCCAATCAGTTGTAGAAACGTCCCAAGGATAATCAATGGAAACAGGAAGAACTGTAGCACAATTTTGAGTATCACTGATATTTCAGTTATTTATTTTTAATTACTTTGTAAAAATGTCTAAATACCTATTTTCGCTTCTTTATTCTGGAGCATTGTGTGTAGATTGATGATAAAAATGTTTTTAATCCATTTAAAAATAGCTGTAACATAACAAAATGTGGAAAAGTGAAGGGGTCTGAATACTTTCTGAATGCACTATAAATCTTGCCTAACCTAAATCATGCCAAAGCTCAGAAAGGGAGATCAAGGATCTCAGCTCCAAATCCCCTTGAGGATCTTGGGTTTTTGTGTTTGATGAAAGTACTGTATGTCTCAATCACTCCTTTATGTTCCTCCAGAAAAACGTTGGCACAAAAATGTCCAAAAAAGCTCCGGAGGCTCAGTTTGCTTGGGTAAAGACCGTGGGAAGATGGTGCAAGACTAGGATAATGAAATATTCAGTAAAGTTTAAATAAAGACGTTAGATACACCAAATTGGGGCACTAATTGACAGCGCAGTGACAGAGTCGCTGCCTTACAATGCCAGAGAACCAGGTTCAAACCTGACTTTGAGTGTTGTCTGTACGGAGTTTGCAGCTTCTCTCTGTGACCGTGTGGGTTTTCTCTGGGTGCTCCAAACTAGATGGCTGGTTGCCACAAACACATTGGGATGAAGGGCCTGTTTCCATGCTATATCTCTAAATTAAACTAATTCAATTGGATTAGAAGACAGATGATACAACCCCCTAATTTCATTACTATTTTTTCTTAACTAATATGGCACTTTTATTCTTAAAAATCCTTACTTTAATATTTTTCTCCTTAAAAAGATAAGAGGTTTGAAAATAGTGAGGAACGTGGAAAGACAAGACATGTTATCAGATGATTGACCTTAATAGATGAAGAAACTGTTCTGTCCATGCAGACGTCTCTTGGAGACATCAATAACATTATTCATCATCAGCATGAATGCAGATGGCCTGAACCTGCTGGATGCTGATGAACCAAATTTACATGCAAAATACGTGGCAAAGAGAATCGCATATTTTAAAAGAAAGTGAGTTGTATTGAGGTTCAACAACTCACTTGACCTTGACAAATTGCTTTCACTGGTGCAAAAATATATTGACATTTCCCCAAAATATTCTTAAGGTTAGTATTAACCCTTTCTCCTTTGAAGGACTGAAACGCAATCCCACTGAAATCTGGTTGCTTTTTCCACAACAGGATTTGTTTTGAATTGATTTGTTTTAATTTACCTGCTCGACCTTTAACCAATCCAATCTTCCGATCCTGTTTATGTTTTCCTACTCATTCCATGTAAAATGTATTGGCAGGTAAAACAAATGGGTGGATTTCACAAGCTGTTTGACGAAATCACTGTAAACAGAGCTGGAGCATGTACAAGATATACAGTGGCTTGCAAAAGTTTTCATACCCCTTGAACTTTTCCACATATTGTCACGTTCCAACCACAAACGTAAATGTATTTTATTGGGATTTTATGTGATAGACCAACACAAAGTGGCGCATAATTGTGAAGTGGAAGGAAAATGATACATGGTTTTCAAATTTTTTTACAAATAAAAAACTGAAAAGTGTGGCATGCAAAAGTATTCAGCCCCCTTTACTCTGATACCCCTAAATAAAATCCAGTGCAACCAATTGCCTTCAGAAGTCACCTAATTAGTAAATATAGTCCACATGTGTGTAATCTAATCTCAGTATAAATACAGCTGTTCTGTGAAGGCCTCAGAGGTTTGTTAGAGAACATTAGTGAACAAACAGCATCACGAAGCCCAAGGAACACACCAGACAGGTCAGGGATAAAGTTGTGCAGAAGTTTAAAGCTGGGTTAGGTTATAAAAAAATATCCCCAGCTTTGAACATCTCACGGAGCACTGTTCAATCCATCATCCGAAAATGGAAAGAGTATAGCACAACTGCAAACCTACCAAGACATGGCCGTCCACCTAAACTGACAGGCCGGGCAAGGTGAGCATTGATCAGAGAAGCAGGCAAGAGGCCCATGGTAACTCTGGAGGAGCTGCAGAGATCCACAGCTCAGTTGGAGAATCTGTCCACAGGACAACTATTAGCCGTGCACTCCACAAATCGGGCCTTTATGGAAGAGTGGCAAGAAGAAAGCCATTGTTGAAACAAAGTAATAAGAAGTCCCGTTTGCAGTTTGCCACAAGCCATGTGGGGGACACAGCAAACATGTGGAGGAATGTGCTCTGGTCTGATGAGAACAAAATTGAAGTTTTTGTCCTAAATGCAAAACGCTATGTGTGGCGGAAAACTAACACTGCACATCAGCCTGAACACACCATCCCCACTGTGAAATATGGTGGTGGCAGCATCATGATGTGGGGATGCTTTTCTTCAGCAGGGACAGGGAAGCTGGTCAGAGTTGATGGGAAGATGGATGGAGCCAAATACAGGGCAATCTTGGAAGAAAACCTGCTAGAGTCTGCAAAAGACTTGAGACTGGGGTGGAGGTTCACCTTCCAGCAGGACAATGACCCTAAACATACAGCCAGAGCTACAATGGAATGGTTTAGATCAAAGCATATGCATGTGTTAGAATGGCCCAGTCAAAGTCCAGACCTAAATCTAATTGAGAATCTCTGGCAAGACTTGAAAATTGCTGTTCACAGACACTCTCCATCCAATCTCTGAGCTTGAGCTATTTTGCAAAGAAGAATGGGCAAAAATTTCAGTCTCTAGATGTGCAAAGCTGCTAGAGACATACACCAAAAAGACTTGCAGCTGTAATTGCAGTGAAAGGTGGTTCTACAAAGTATTGGCTCAGGGGGGCTGAATACTTTTGCACGCCACACTTTTCAGTTTTTTATTTGTAATAAAATTTGGAAACCATGTATCCTTTTCCTTCCACTTCACAATTATGCACCACTTTGTGTTGGTCTATCACATAAAATCCCAATAAAATACATTTACATTTGTGGTTGTAACGTGACAAAATGTGGAAAAGTTCAAGGGGTATGAATACTTTTGCAAGCCACTGTATAAGGAGAGGCATGTGGCCATCTTACCTATACTTCTAATAATGGAAAACAGGGTCTTAAATAAACATGGTTTTGCTTTCTACCATCTTGGATGTCAATTTAATGGTTGATTAACCTTACATTGGTCTGAATTTCTAACCCTGGTGTTATTACCATGTATAATATCCTGAGAATCCTTCATCACTCTCTTTGGTATCTTTCCATTGATTGATCATCTGCATTAAAGTTCTCTAGTAAAAAACATAATATGCATATGTTTTAGTGATAGGGGAATTATAATCCATATTTTGTTTAGTTGCATTCCTTGATGATATCGGAATCTGTTGGCTTTGCAGATGGCTCCAAGTGGAAGGGGGGAAGATTGAAATTGATTAAAAGCCATCTGTCAAGTGAACTAAAATGGATAAATGCATATGTGTACCATGGTTAATCTATTGCTTTGAATGAAAATAGACTCCTGTAAGTCGGAGAGACCAAAGCTAGGGTTGGTGACTGTACCTGCGCTCTGTCAGCAATGGCCATCCTGAGCTCATATTTACTGTAGACTCCCCTTCTCATTCCCACACCATCCTCAGCCTCCTCCATTGACAGGGTGAGGCCTCATGCAAAATTGAAGAACGACCGGATGAGTAGTCTACAACCCAATTGTAAGAACATTGGATTTTTCAACTACAGATAACCCTTAAACCCATGTGTGCCCCACCCCCTCTTTGAGATGAGAGCATGGAGGACCACCGTGAGGGGACCGGCGTGAGGGAGGTGGGAGGAGAACAATGGCCAAGGGTGGGGGGGAACAAAGGACAATGGGAACCGGTGTGCGGGGGGAGGACAGAAGTGGGAGCTGGCGTGCTTTGTAACTTTGTCAGCACCATAGGTGGCCGCTATTTGTATACATTGAGTATGCAGGTAAAGTATTTCACTCTGTCTAGTCACACGTGACAATAAAGTATTCCTATTCCTCTTTCTCATTCCAATCCTGTAGGTCCTCCCATCCTTTTTTTCTAAATTCTATCTAGTCCCCCCTCACCCAGTTTTTGCACCTACCCCACCTGGTTCCATCCATCTATCACCAACACATTACTCCCACAGGGTTTCTATTTAAGGCAGCACAGTGGTGCAGCGGCAGAGTAGCTGCCTCACAGCGCCAAAGACCCGGGTTCAACACTGACCTTGGGTGCTGCCTGTATGGAATTTGCGCTTTCTCCCCGTGACCACGTCGATTTCCCCTGGGTGCTTCGGTTTCCTCCCACATCCCAAAGATGCGCAGGTTCATAGGTTAATTGGACTCTGTGAAATTGCCAATAGGGAGTGACTGCAAACATGGGATAACATGGAATTAGTGTGAAGGGGTGATCAAAGATTAGAATGAACTCTGTGAGCTGAAGGGCCGGTTTGGATGCTGTATCTTTCAATCAATCAGACAGCAAGTCATAGTGCACAAAGTTTATCTTCCACAGTTGAATAGGAGGGTCAACGTGGATGCTGTCGCTGGTGATGTCCTGGAGTTTGAAGGCAAAAGTAACACTGTGAGAACAGTGCAATATGTCAGCACAAGAAGACAGCACTCCTGACAGAGGTGGCCCATTGACAGATCTTTTCATGTCAAGATGAAAAGCATCTTGCTTAAAATATATTGGGAAGAAACCGAAAGATTACTTTAAGTCAAAGATGAAAGCTGCAAGTTTAGAACTTGGGGTGAGAAGCCCAGTGGGATCATTGGTGAATGTGTGGTTTTATGAAAGTTCTGGTGCCTTTTTGTTGATGCATTTTTGTGTTGAGTATGTAAAACCAGACATCCAAATGTTCAGTCGATGGAGATGGCGTCCAGGAATGCTAGAGTGGTAGATCCCGCACACGCAACTGTCAAAGCCACAGTCAGAGATCAGTAGCAAAGTTCAAGGCCATAAAATCAAGATTGAAGCGTCACGTTCACGAGTTATAGGTGTAGAATTAGACCATTCGGCCCATTGAGCCCACTCTGCCATTCAATCACGGCTGATCTCTGCCTCCTAATCCCATTTTCCTGCCTTCTCCCCATAACCTTTGACACCCATTCTAATCAAGAATTTGTCTATCTCTGCCTTACAAATATCCACTGACTTGGCCTCCGCAGCCCTCTGTGGCAATGAGTTCCACAGATTAACTACCCTCAGACTAAAGAAGTTCCTCCTCACCCCCTTTCTAAAAGAGCACACTTTCATTCTGAGGCTATGACCTCTGGTCCTAGACTCGTCCACCAGTGGAAACATCCTTTCCACATCCACTCTATCAATGCCTTTCATTATTCTGTAAGTTTCAATGAGGTCCCCCCTCAACCTTCTAAACACCGGTGAGGAGAGGCCCAGTGCTGTCAAACGCTCATCATATTCATCGAATGAGATCAGTCCAGTCAGTCACAGCCATAGCATTGGCCATCAGTCACCTCAATCTAATCGGTTCAGAACAGCCGATTGTTTCAGTTGCCAAAGGAAAGGTCACAATTTGACAGCCTGCAGATCTTGGGCTAAGACATGCAACAAAAGCAATTTCAATGGCAATTTGAAATGACACTAGATAGAGGCCTTCACGGCGAGGAACCATGATTGTACAATATCTAAACAGTAACAATAGCAAACAGACAGACTCTCAACTGAAGGTGTCAAGTAGCAACGAGTGCATTGACATATGAATTGATACTGCTATAGACTGTTCGATAACAGCAGGAACACATTGCTGGCTGGTCATACGGAACAAGTGCCACATGGAAATCTTAGAGCCATAAGTGATAGGAGCAGAATTAGGCCATTTGGCACATCAAGTCTACTCCGCCATGCAATCATGGCTGATCTACCTTTCCCACCTAACCCCATTCTCCTGAATTCCCCCATAACCTCTGACACCCTTACTAATCAATAATCTATCCATCTCTGCCTAATGGTCTAATGGGGTGCAGAGTGCAATGCAACAGCCATCCATCAATTTAGCAAAACATGAAAACAAAAGCATTTAATAAAGGACTGGCAGAAACAACTCAAGCTTTGCTGTAAAAACATATTTGTGGTGTTGATAATTCAAAGTCACATTTCGGCATAATTTTGGAATGTTTGCAAGTTAGTTACTTGACAGAGAAATAGAAGTAAGGAGTATATTGCTCTGCACCTTGTGTTTGTATCTTGTGTTTGCACAATCGTTCAATAAAATCATGGCTTGCTTCAATGCTACTTTCATAGTTAGCCCATATCTTTCAATTGCCTAATATCCCAAACTTTTAGCCCATTGGGCCCTATCAGCAAACAACACAACAATTAATCCCTGGGTGAAAAAATACATTTTCATCATATCAGTTTTGAATGACTAAATCCTTATTTTGATTGTCTGACTCTTGGTCCGAGATAATTTAGCGAGGGCAAATATTATCCCTGCATCTAGCCAATGCATGTTGCAACAAAAAATCAATTTTTATTCTCCGCACGATTCCAACAACTCTCCCCAAGATATTACAACTTACTAACATGCTTGGGGTAATGTACAGAAGTCAATTTGTTTACCAACCTACACATCGAGAGGCAGCCAGAGGATCTAGAGGAAACCTACGGTGTCACAGGGAGAGCACACAAATTCCCCAGAGGCACAACTGGAAGTCAGGATTGAACAGGTCACTAAAGATGACCTTCAAGATCAGCTCTATTAGCTGCACCACTGTGCTGCCCCGGCTCCATATTTTTGAAGCTCTCTCCATAGATCTCTCAACACAGCATTATATGTCAATAAACTTTGATATGTTACATTTGGTTCCTTCAAATTATATATGCAGATTCCCTATACCTGAACCTATGGCTCCAATCGCAAGGGTAACCTACTATTCACAACCTCCCAATGCAAAACTAGCTCATCTATTCCCACTCTTTGTTTCTGTACTGATCTGTATAAGTACAATATCCCAATTCCATGTGCTCTGAGTATAATAACCTTTTCTGAAGCTACTTGTTGACTACCTTCTGAAAATCCAGATACAGATGGTGCTGAAAGGTGAGAACAACTGCATTTGACAGCAATGCTGCCTTTGACTATCACACCTTAATGTGACCACAAAAATAATTACCTGAGCATTGCGTATGTAATGCAAATAACGGAGGATGATTTTATACCTAATTCTTCCATATTAACCAAGAGTTTAGAATTTCATGAGTCATTATTTCACCTGCCTTTTTCTTGCCTTGGCAGTTTTCAAGCCCTTTTGCTGTTTTAATTGCTTCTCATTGCCTCATTGAGATGATATTTGCATAACATCTGCCAGTTTTCATTTCTTTCCAGCTTGTTAATATACCTATTAACCCATTAACTCCCCACCTTGACAGAAATCAGGTCCTGCCACGAACCTGATTTGATCAATCTTTTCTTTCACCAACTGATTTCCATTATGATTTCTGACATGTTACAGATACTCACTGCTTGCATAATTACCAATATTTTCTGCGTTAGCATAATAATATGACACGATGGAGTTATGCACACATTGCAGCAGTTCAGGTGATAGAAAAGGTGCCCTTACGGAATTCATAAATTATTATCAAAAATCTGAGATATATTATGAAAATTCGCTCTTACAATTTTTTTGTGGAAAAACAAGCATGGAGTATAAGAGTCAGAAAGTCATGATGCAACTTCATAGGACTTTGGTTAGGCCACATTTGGAGTACTGTGTGTAGTTCTGGTCGCTTCATTATAGGAAGGATGTGGAGGTTTACCAGAATTATGCTTAGATTTGAAGGGGAGTTTTTTTACAAAGGGTGATGAGTGTCTGGAATGTGCTGCTGGGGTCGGTGGTTGAAGCAAATACATTTACAAGTGGCATTTACAAGAATTTTGAACAGGCACATGGATATGCAGAGAATGGAGGGATGCGGGTGATTTTCAGGTAGATAAGTGTAGATCTTGGCATCATGTTCAATACAGACATTGTGGACCAAAGGTAGACAAAAATGCTGGAGAAACTCAGCGGGTGAGGCAGCATCTATGGAGCGAAGGAATAGGCGATGTTTTGGGTCGAGACCCTTCTTCAGGTCTGTTCTTGTGCTGTGCTGTTCTTTGTTTTATGTTATATGTACTAAAACAGTAGTTTGTTGCTGATTCTTCATTGGTGAATTGTTTCAAGAATGGTACCTGTGTTTGAACTGGATATCTCTTAATGCTGGATGAATAGTTGTGAGAAAATTGACAAAGCCCGTATTAGAAAGGAAGTAATTTCAAGCAGTTATCTAAATGAGAAGATGTTGAGTGATTGTGGCTTGGAACTGATGTTCGGTGTCGATCTGTCTTTAGATGTGAATCCCTTGTTAGGATGATGGAAACATAACAGTGTTACGCAAATTTTTGATGTTGTGGAAGTATTTAGTTTAGTTTAGAGATACAGTGCGGAAGCAGACCCTTTGACCCACTGGGTCCGCGTCAACCAGCGAACCCCGCACATTAACACTATCTTACGCACACTAGGGATAATTTTTACATTTACCAAGCCAATTAACCTACAAACCAGTACATCTTTGGAGTGTGTGAGGAAACCAAAGTCCTCAGAGAAAGCCCACTCAGATCATGGGGAGAACGTAAAACTCCGTAATCGGGATCGAACCCGGGTCCCCGCGCTGCAAACTCCGTAAGGCAGCAACTCTACCTAGTAGTGTTTTAAAAGTCTTGTGTATATTTTCAGATCTTGACTGAATCCTTCTGAACTTTTTCACCTTCTCAAACATTGCAAAACTGAGATCCATTTTGACACTCCGTGATTCTGGAATTCCCTCTCCTTTGGAAAACTCCTTCAAACCTGTGATCTATCTGTGTTTCACTTTACATGCCTGCTCTCAGAATGTGCATCATTGCTGCCGTAAAACCTTTTGGAAAATGTTATTTCAACAGTGTCATATAAATAGACCTCGCTGTGGTGTGCTGAAAATTACTGATCTTGAGAAACAACAGAATTTAGATCCAGCATTCCTGCTTCGCATATCGCAGCAAACTGTTTCGAGCAGATAAAAAAGGATTATCAGGACAAGGAAGTAAATTGACTTACTATCAGTGGGAAAAGGAAGGGGTGACAGAAGTTTTAGATAGTGATAATGCAGGAAATTGAGTCAAAGCTATATTTTACACAGCTAAGGAATTACTCATAGGAAATACCCAGTCATTGTAATGTTTAAGACAACCAGGGATTGTTATTCCATCTTGGTATAGCTGCCAGATCTCCCAAGGGCTTCTCATCATGATATAGAACCATATAAGCAGGCATATTTGTGATTGCTTCCGAGTCTGAAAAAGAGAGTGAAATAGGGTTTATCTTCCTCGCCCTTATCTTCCACACCCTTCCACTGTGGGAGATGTCCCCGAATCACAAAAGCTGAAGCTGGCCGGGCAAGGAGAGGGACGATGGTTCGCTGGACGATACGGACGGAGGTGACGGCTGGAGGCCCTGCAGTAGCCTGGGGCTCGACTGAATCGAGCACCGTTCCACAAGACTGGGCGCGTGGGCCGGACTGCACTTTGAAAATGTGGGTAAAACTTTGCAATTCATGCATCTGGTCTCAGTGGATTATTTCTATGCACCTTCCACTAATAGGGGATTGTGCTTGAGTATGGCAATACTTTACTGAAACGCATGCATAAAAATAATTCCACTGTACATCTGCAAATGTGACAATAAAAATCAATTGAACCATTAATGAGTGCAAGCTTGTACACCAGAGTTTGTACATAACTTTTTAATTGCAAAAAAAGAAACTTTATTCATAAAAAATGTATACAGGCAGTACCATACAATCAGTGCATGTCTTTCTTTACATACACTGTTCTGTCAAAATAATATATTATTTACAATCCCATTCTCAATAGACAATAAACAATAGACAATAGATAAAAGGTACAGGAGTAGTCATTCGGCCCTTCAAGCCAACACTGCCATTTAATGTGATCATGGCTGATCATCCCCAATCAGTACCCCGTTCCTGCCTTCTCCCCACATCCCCTGACTCCGCTATTTTTAAGAGCCCTATCTAGCTCTCTCTTGAATGCATCCAGAGAACCTGTCTCCACCGCCCTCTGAGGCAGAGAATTCCACAGACTCACAACTCTCTGTGAGAAAAAGTGTTTCCTCGTCTCCGTTCTTACTCCTTATTCTTAAACTGTGGCCCCTGGTTCTGGACTCCCCCAACATCGGGAACATGTTTCCTGCCTCTAGCGTGTCCAAACCCTTAACAATATTATATTTCAATGAGATCTCCTCTCATCCTTCTAAACTCCAGAGTGTACAAGCCCAGCCGCTCCATTCTCTCAGCATATGATAGTCCCGCAATCCTGAGAATTAACCTTGTAAACCTACGCTGCACTCCCTCAATAGCAAGAATGTCCTTCCTCAAATTAGGGGACCAAAACTGCACACAACACTCCAGGTGTGGTCTCACTAGGGCTCTGTACAACTGCAGAAGGACCTCTTTGCTCCTATATTCAACTCCTCTTGTTATAAAGGCCAACATGCCATTCGCTTTCTTCACTGCCTGCTGTACCTGCATGCTTACTTTCATAGACTGATGAACAAAGACCCCCCAGATCTCGTTGTACTTCCCCTTTTCCCAACTTGACACCATTTAGATAGTAATGTGCCTTCCTGTTTTTGCTACCAAAGTGGATAACCTCACATTGATCCGCATTAAACTTCATCTGCCATGCATCTGTCCACTCCCCCAACCTGTCCAAGTCACCCTGCATTCTCATAGCATCCTCCTCACAGTTAACACTGCCACCCAGCTTTGTGTCATCTGCAAATTTGCTAATGTTACTTTGAATCCCTTCATCCAAATCATTGATGTATATTGTAAATAGCTGCGGTCCCACCACCGAGCCTTGCGGTACCCCACTAGTCACTGCCTGCCATTCTGAAAGGGACCCGTTAATCCCTACTCTTTGTTTCCTGTCTGCCAACCAATTTTCTATCCATGTCAGCACTCTACCCCCAATACCATGTGCCCTAATTTTGCCCACTAATCTCCTATGTGGGACCTTATCAAATGCTTTCTGAAAGTCCAGGTAACTACATCCCCTGGCTCTCCCTTGTCCATTTTCCTAGTTACATCTTTAAAAAGAAGATTAGTTAAGCATGATTTCCCCTTCGTAAATCCATGCTGACTCGGACCGATCCTGTTACTGCTATCCAAATGTGCTGCTATTGCATATTTTATAATTAACTCCAGCATCTTCCCCACCACCGATGCCAGGCTAACTGGTCTATAATGGTAAGATTAAACGAGAACTAACCAGTTTGAAGTTTTATCTTTATTTTATATGGAGTTACGAAGAGGGACTACATGAAGAACCCTGTCCAGCCACACGTGCGTCAATCTTCAAAGCGACGGTGTGAAATCACAGGTAATAGTGACTGAAGTATAATAGTAAAATAACAGAAGACTAGAACTACCATATGATATTTATGAGGGATGGGAGCGGAGGGCACGTTGTCCCTCATCGTAACTCCTCATAAAATAAAGATCAAACTTAAAACTGGTAAGCTCATTTAATCTTGCTATTTTACTTCGTACTCACATGAGTGAATATGTGAGGATTTCAAAGCTCTGTGATTTCATGCCGCAGATTCAAATCCGGCCTCTCACTGCATTGATTGCCTCAACATAATTAAACAATCAATAATGCATCAATCATAACATTGTTTAAATGAATTAACAGTTTATTACAAAGAAAAACAATAGCAACCCCTCTATCTCAGGGGGAAACTATATAACCAAACTTAAAACAGACTCAGCAAATACCCCCAGCCTTGCAGGGTTACACAAAAAGCTGGAGAAACTCAGCGGGTGCAGCAGCATCGAAGAGGCGAAGGAGATAGGCGACGTTTCGGGTCGAGACCCTTCTTCAGACTGGTCAGGGATCAGGGAAACGAGAGATATAGACAGTGATGTGGAGAGATAAAGAACAATGAATGAAAGATATGCAAAAAGTATCGATGATAAAGGGAACAAGCCATTGTAAGCTGTTTGTGGTGTGAAAATGAGAAGCTAGTGCGACTCGGGTGGGGGAGGGAGATAGAGATAGAGTCACCCTGGCATTCCCTCTATCTCTATCTCCCTCCCCCACCCTAGTCGCACTAGCTTCTCATTTTCACACCACAAACAGCTTGCAATGGCTTGTTCCCTTTATCATCGATACTTTTTTGCATATCTTTCATTCATTGTTCTTTATCTCTCCACATCACCGTCTATATCTCTCATTTCCCTGATCCCTGACCAGTCTGAAGAAGGGTCTCGACCCGAAACGTCGCCTATCTCCTTCGCCTCTTAGATGCTGCTGCACCCGCTGAGTTTCTCCAGCTTTTTGTGTAACCCTCGATTCTCCAGCATCTGCGGTTTCTTCGTTAACACCCCCAGCCTTGCAATTGGCTTATGGTGAAATCTCTGGAAGGTCAGCTCACTGGACCATCCTGCGGCCACGAGGATATGGTCTAAAGGCACGTCCATCGCCCTGGCCGCGGACATTGATGCCGCCCCGGTGGAATGAGATTTAAATTTATCAGTATCAATCCCAGCACTTCCCAGAACCTGCTTTAGCCACCTTGAAATTGTTTGCACCAACTGTGTGTTTTTTTGTGGCTAATAAATAATGCTGACTCTGTTCCTCTTCGGGCTCTGGTAGCCTCACTGTAATGGGACAAATATGACACTACACACAGACGAGAATCTTTGGGGTATGCTGAAAAAACAATCTTACATCCTGTCATGCCTATTCTACTCTGTTTGAGCAGATCATAAACATAAAAAGTGATAGCATCTGCCGATACCTCCATTCTGTCTAGCCATAGCTTCTGCAATGTCTGCACACGTTGGGCTGATACCAATGCCATAAGCATGACCATCTTCATGGTTAGTTTGGCTAGAGATAGGACTGTAATAGGAGTCCACTGGCGAAGGAGCATAAGAACTTCGCTTACATTCCAGATACCCGAATACCTGGGTCTAGGAGGAATAGAATTAAAAACTCCCTTCATAAATCTAGAGACTAACGGATGTGTCCCTATTGAGTGTAACTCTGACACCATGGGCAAATAAGAAGAGAGAGCACTTCTGGGTATATTGATCGCACTATAGCTTAATTTTTTATTGAAATAGAGAGTGGACAAAAACTTCAGCACTCAGAGATGCCTGCATTTTGAAATTAGATATTCTGCTGTAAGCAGAATACCTCCCACTTTCTTATCGAGGTGATGTACTGCTTCTGGGTACTAACCCTGCAGGCCGACGTGAGAACATCCAGGGTGCAATCAGACAGTCCTCTCCCCAGGTATGGCCTTCTTAGAATCTGCAAATTAACAGATCAATACGAACATGTAAAGGATGTTGATCACCAGTTACCGGGTTCACCAGTAGGTTTTTATGTTTGGGAACAATCATATAAGGCTGAGTAGCCATCTGCAATACGAGAGGGAACCATGGCTGGGTAGGCCAATCTGGCACTACCAATACTCCTGAAGTGGAGTCCTGCTTGATTTTTTGCAGGCATCAACTGATGAGAGAGAATGGGGGAAATGAATATAAAACATTCCACCCCAATGCAGCGAGAATGCATCGACCGCGCCAGGGTCTGGTTCTCATGAAACATATTTGGGTAACTGATGGTTCAGTCTAGATGCAAACAAGTCAATATCTGGCATTCCATATCGAGCAACCATCTGATTAAATATGTCCTGATTTAACATCCACTCTATGTTATCATTGAATTGGTGTGACCTTGTGTCTGCCACTATGTTGAATCTACCTGGTAAATAGATTGCTGAAAGCCAGATGTTTTTGTCAATGCACCAGCCCCAGATATGATTAGCCAATGTGTCACAAGATTCCGACTTGACTCCTTCCATGCGATTGACATATGCCACTGCTGCAGTGTTGTCAATTTGAACCTGCATATGCAAGTGACTCCTGGCAGAGCAATAAGCTTTAAGCCCATAAAAGGTTCCCAAAAGCACAAAATGATTGATCCCTCTCAATTACAGGAGGGATGTCTCATCACTATTCCATCTGCCTCCACAACTGGAAGACATATCCATAGCACCCCAACCTAGAGCACTAACATCTGTCTGTAAGACTATAGAAGGTGGTTCAACCAAAACGTCCCTGGAACATTTTGAGACATTTGTGATCCACCATTGTATTTCTGAAATAGCTTCCGCTGACAATCCCATGGGCCTGTCAAAGTGACCCGCATGTGTCCTCAGTGCCTGTTCTTTAGCTCGTTGTAAGTGTTGATAATGCAGAGGTCCAAACTGCACAGCTGCGAAAGCAGCCACCACTTTTCCAATTAAACTGGCCACCTGTCTAATTGAAGGTCGTTGTTCACTAAGGAGGTTGATACAACCTTCAATTAACTGCTGCCTTTTGTCCCTGGGCAGAGTCACTAGCATGTGATCTGAATTAATGGAAAAGCTCAAGTAATCAATTTTAACTGGTGATAATTTGGATTTATCTGGATGAATGATGAACCCCAATTTCTCAAAAGTGAGTTTAACAACTGAAACAGATGATTCAGCTGCATTCCGCGTCTTCCTGATAATTAAGATATCATCCAAATACACCATTACAACATGCCCCTGAGCTCAGAGTAGCCCTGGAACAGGTTTCAACAATTTGGGAAACAATCTAGGGGCTGAGGTTAATCCATTAGGCAATGCTTTAACTGACATAACTGACTCATCCAGGTAAATTTCAAATACCTCCTATCATCACAATGAACAGACACTGAGTAATATGCATCTTTCAGATTTATGCTGGCCATATAACACCCTTTGGAAACCAGCTGTTTAGCATTAGAAAAAGTTTCCATTTTTAAATGCCTATAGTGTACAAAAGGGTTCAAGCTCGTCAGGTCCAGAATGATTCTACATCCCCCAGTATTTTTAGAACTAGGAAAAATATTTGACACAAACTGATGGAATTGACGAACTGACTTCTCAATGACCCCTTTTTTGTGTAATATCTTGTGTAAGTTCTACCTGTATCTGCATATTCTCTTGTTGTGAAAATATAAGTGTTTGACGTGGAACATGCTGAATGGGTGGACACACAGGAAGGTAAAATTCAATTTTAATACCCTCTATACTGCCCAGTATAAATGAATCTGATGTTATCTCCTGCCATTGTTTGAGAAACAAGTGTAATCTGCCCCCAACTTGAACATCTTTCTCAATTAATTTGTATTCCTTAAGAGCAATATCTCTCACCTGCACATATCCTGACAGCGCTTGTTGCCCCGGCCTCTCGAAGGGAAATTCGTCCTTCCCCGTGTGCCTGTGGCAGGCTGCCAGCTGCGTGTGTTTGAGACTGAATGGCTTCAATGTCTTCATCATCGTCCCCAATGTCATCAAACTGGATTTCATCATCATCACCAGGCCCAAAGGTATCAGTCTCATTGATTTTGGCATGTTCTGGAAGTTCACCATATGTCATAGTACCCCATGGATAGGGGAAAACCCTCTTGCCTGTTTTGCCACTGTTTTAATGAGGTCTACGGTTTTTGCCTCTTCGTGTAGTTCCTTGACTCGCTTTGTGAGTCCCCAAAAAAGGTTAGGCGGTTGTGCATTGATTGGTTTGCATAGTGCTGCAAATTTTGGATGGATGGCTGGGTGTATGGCACTCCTTCGTAAACTATTCATTTCGAAATATGCACTGCACAGGAGCCCCAGCGCATCATGATGGGCTTCTGTCATGTGCCCCTTGTCCACTGTTCTTGCGAATGCAGTGAGTCCTGCTGAGAGCAACTTTAGCACTTTCTGGAATTTTAACTCTTGCTGTGACCCCCAATTGTGTCCATATAAGATGGTTAACCATTGGTACCTTCAATAACCCACAGTTAACTGGGGCTTCATATTTCTTGGCAGCCTCATCCATTGCCAGTTCTTGAAGCTGATGGGAGAGCATATACTGAATAGCAGCTGCCAACTCTTCCCCTAATGGTTCCCCTGCTTCTCTGGGGATTGCAAATTTTTCAGCTATGTTAGGTATTAGCTCTTGTTGCTCTTCATCCTTTTGGCTCTGACCAGCCTCTGACTCGGCATCAGTATACTCCTGAGCCGGTCATACCCTCCTCCTCTAAGAGTGGGTAATCATGCAGCCCTATTTCAGGCCATGCTGGCACAGGTTCTCCAACAGCCTGGCATGGACACCACTCCTCGTCCCGGAGTGCGTCCCTCTCGAGCATCCTTTGCAATAGGACCTAGATCTGGGAGAGCCGTGAGCAAACGGTCTCTCCTTGTGGAGATGAAACCTCCAGGCCTGACTCTGGGTCAATGGGCCTAGTAGATTGTGTTGTAGCCTTGCGCCCTACCTGCGTGGCAACGCTGCTCACAGGCAGCGGATCTGGTGTTGCTAGCCCCCTTGCTGGCGACGGATTTGGTGAACTAGGCGGGCATCCGCTACCCGCACTCTCGTGGTCCTACAAACTTCTTACCCCGGATCGCCTCGCCGTCATCTTTTTTACTTTCTGATCTTGTCAACGGTGTAAATGCTACCGCAAACGCAGAAAGCGACCACAGGAAAAGGTTTAAACTTACCTTGAGGTTTTAAACCTACCGCTTGGAGGAGCTCTGCTGCTCCAACCGGCCAACCTGCACCAATGCGTCTGACGTAATGATGCACGTGCGGCTGGATGGAGTTCTTCACGTAGTCACTCACGTGACTCCGAAGTAAAATTCCCGGTTTTCTCTCTCCCGCCTTTCTTAAAAAGTGGGATAACATTAGCTATCCTACAATCCACAGGAACTGACCCTGAGTCTATAGAACATTGGAAAATTATCACCAATTCATCCACGATTTCTAGAGCCACTTCCTTAAGTACTCTGCTATGCAGACCATCAGGCCCTGGGGATTTATCAGCCTTCAGTCCCATCAGTCAATCCAACACCATTTCCTGCCTAATGTGGATTCCCTTCAATTCCTCCGTCACCCCAGATCCTCTGGCCACTACTATATCAGGAAGATTGTTTGTGTCCTCCTTAGTGAAGACAGATCCAAAATACCTGTTCAACTCATCTGCCATTTCCTTGTACCTCATAATAAATCCACCTTTTTCAGACTTCAAGGGTCCAACTTTGGTCAAAACTATTTTTTTCCTCTTCACATACCTAAAGAATACAATACGATACAATACGGTTTTATTTGTCACATTGCGCATAAAGTGCAAGTGAAATGAATTTGCCAGCAGTGGTACAATGATAAAGAACACACAAAAACACAATAAATATTTAACACAAACATCCACCACAGCATTCATCACTGTGGTGGAAGGCACAAAAATTGGCCAGTCGTCCTCCATTTTCCCCCGTGGTCGAGACCTCCATTTTTAGACTTTAGGGAAACAGGTTTTAGTATCCTCCTTTATATTCTAGACTAGCTTACCTTCGTACCTCATCTTTTCTCCCCATCTTGTCTTTTTGGTTATCTTCTGTTGTTCTTTAAACATTACCCAATCCTCTTGCTTCCCGCTCATCTTTGCCACGTTGTACATCTTCGCTTTAATTTTTATACTGTCTCTGACGTCCCTGACTCTCATTTCCGTTTTTAACAATATTTTTATAAGGGGGCAGCGGTAGAGTTGCTGCCTGACAGCGGCAAAGACCCGGTTCGATCCTGACTCTGGGTGCTGTCTTTATGGAGTTTCTACGTTCTCCCCAAGACTGTATGGGTTTTCCTCGGTGGGCTGAAGGGCATGTTTCCGTGCTGTTTCCCTAAAGTCTTAAAATGCTGTACTCTAAACTGAACTAAACTGAACTAAATTAAGCTAAAAGTGCATGAAAGGCTGTTACATAGGGCCCAGTGTCTTGGTGTCTATTGGTAGCAGAACCCCTAAAGGAGAAAGGCTGAGAGGGGATCTCATAGAAACATATAAAATTCCAAAGGGATTGGGCAGGCTAAATGGAGGAAAAATGTTTCCCATGTTGGGGGAGTCCAGAACTAGGGGTCACAGTTTAAGAATAAGCGGTAGGCCATTTAGGACTAAGATGAGGAAAAACCTTTCACCCAGAGAGTTGTAATTCTGTGGAATTCCCTGCCACAGAAGGCAGTGAAGGCTAATGCTATCCAAATGCCCCATTATTACCTCTTTAATAATTGACTCCAGCATCTTTCCCACCACCGAAGTCAGGCTAACTGGCCTGTAATTCCCTGTTTTCTGTTTTCTTGAAAGGTGGGATAACGTTAGCTATCCTCCAATCCACAGGAACTGATCCTTAATCGATCGAACATTGGAAAATAATCACCAATGCATCCACTATTTCTAGAGCCACCTCCCTGAGGACCCTGGGATGCAGACCATCAGGCCCAGGGGATTTATCATCCTTCAGTCCCATTAGCCTACCCAATACTATTTCTTGCCTAATGAAAATTTTATTCAGTTCCTCTACCCCCTTAGATCCTCTTTCCTCCAGTACATCTGGGAGATTGTGTCTTCCTCAGTGAAGACAGATCTAAAGTACCTGTTCAACTCTTCTGCCATTTCCTTGTTACCCATAATAATTTCACCCATGTCTGCCTTCAAGGGACCCACATTTGACTTTGCTACTCTTTTTCCCATAACATATCTAAAGAAGCTTTTACTGTCCTTCTTTATATTCCTGGCCAGCTTCCCTTCGTACTTCACCTTTTCAGCCCGTATTGCATGTTTTGTTTCCTTCTGTTGTCCTATGAAAGTTTCCCAATCCTCTGGATTCCGGCTACTCTTTGCTGTTTTATACATCTTTTCTTTTAGTTTTATTCTATCCTTAACTTCTCTTGTCAGCCACGGTTGCCTCCTACTCCCCTTAGAATCTTTCTCCCTTTTTGGAATGAAATTATCCTGCGTCTTTCGGATTATGCCCAGAAATTCCTGCCATTGCTGTTCCACCATCATTCCTGCTGGGATCCCTTTCCAGTCTACCTTGGCCAGCTCCTCTCTCATGCCTTCATAGTCCCCTTTGTTCAACTGCATCACTGACATTTCCGATTTAACCTTCTCCTTCTCAAATTGCATTAATCCTTTACCTCGAGTTCTCTTATCATATCTGGTTCATTGGACAACACTAAATCCAGAATTGCCTTTTCTCAGGTCGACTCCATTATAAGCTGCTCTAAGAATCAATCTCTGAGGCACTCTACAAACTCTCTTTTTTGGGGTCCTGAACCAACCTGATTTTCCCAGTCCACCCGCATATTGAAATCCCCATCACCACAGTGGCATTACCTTTGTTACATGCCAGTTTTAACTCCTGCTGCAACTTACACCCTACATCCGGGCGATTATTTGGGGGTCTGTAGATAACACCAATCAGTGTCTTCTTACCTTTACAATTCCTCAACTCAATCCACAGTGACTCTACCTCGTCAATCCCTATGTCTTCCCTCGCAAGGGACTGAATTCCACCCCTCACCAGCAGAGCTACCCCCCTCCTCTGCCCAGCTGCATGTCCTTTCTATAGGATGTATAACCCTGAATATTAAGTTCCCAGGCCCGATGCTCCTGCAGCCACCTCAGTAATCCCCACAATGTCATATCTAGCAACCTCTAACTGAACCTCAAGCTCATCCACCTTACTTCTTATACTTCTTATACTTCGCGCATTCATATACAACACTTTTAATTCCTTACACATCTCACCTTTCACATCGATCCCTATTACACATGGCCATACTCTCCTATCCCTTTGTGAGCTTTTTTCCTGTTAATTCCTGGGTAATTAACTATCCTATTACTCTCTTTCCCTTTAACTCTGTCCTTGACTATCCCATTTGACACCCCATCCCCCTTATTCAGTTTAAAACCACCCGTGTAACAGTGGCAAACCTGCCTGCCAGAATGCTGGTCCTCCATTTGTTAAGGTGCAACCCGTCCCTTTTGTACAGTTCCCCCTTACTCCAAAACAGATCCCAGTGGTCTAAGAATCCAAATCCCTGCCCCCTGCACCAGTTCCTCAGCCACACATTCAGGTCCTGTATCCCCCTGTTCCTGCTCTCGCCAGCACGAGGAACTGGAAGCAAACCGGAGATAACCACCCTGGAGGTCCTGCTTGTCAGCATTTTTCCGAGCTCTCTAAAGTCAAGTTTCAGAATATTCAACCCCTTCTTTCCGACATCGTTTGTGCCGACATGCACTACCACTTCCGGCTGGTCACCTTCGCCCCTGAGGATTTACTGCACTCTGTCCTTGACATCCTGGATCCTGGCACCAGGGAGGCAGCACACCATCCTCGAATCCCATCTGTTACCTCAGAAACCCCTGTCCGTACCTCTCAAAATGGTCTGCAACTACTATGGCGTTGCATGACGTTGGTCTCTTTGGTTTTGACTCAACAGCCCTTTTTGCTTCGCAAGCCAATGCGCTGCTCAGTGTGTTAACGTCTTCTGTCCCGACAGCTTCTTAGTGGGTGAACCTGTTCTCAAGAGGTACAATACCCGGGGACCTTTGCATTCCATGTTTCCCTCCCTTTCTCACCGTCACCCACCTTCTTTCTTCCAGTACCTCAGCTTGACAATATCTTTCCTATAACACGGTGCCCAGAACTGAACACAATATTCTAAATGCGGTCTCACCAACGTCTTATACAACTGCAACATGACCTCCCAACTTCTGTACTTATTACTCTGACTGATGAAGGCCAAAGTGCCAAAAGCCTTTTTAACCACCTTATCTACCTGCGACTCGACCTTCAAGGAACCATGCACCTGTATTCCTAGATCCCTCTGCTCTACTACACTATCCAGTGGCGTACCATTTACTGTGTAGGTCCTGCCCTTGTTCAACGTCCCAAATGCAACACCTCATATTTCTCCATCAGCCATTCCTCTGCCCGTGAAGAACCCCACCAGTTCGCATGTGCGTCAGTTACGTCAACCGCATTGGCGCAAGCACCAGACTGGTAGGGCAGCGCTCCTGCCGGCGGTAAGTTAAACCTAGAAGGTAAGTTCTTTTTACTTACCAGGGTTTTGTTCGAGCTGGAACCTCTCTTCACAGAGGTTTTCCTGCCATATTCAGAGCCCGACGAGTGAGCCGGCTATGGACTATGGGGGAACCCCGGTCCGACCGCGGAAGCGGATAACCGGCAAAAGATCGGGTTTTGAGATAAGCAGGGAGTAAAATTGGTGGTAGAAAGGACTCGTTCAGCCCTATTGGACTTGGGTGAGTCGGGCTGCAAGGGTTTTTTCTCTAATAATAAAGTTTGCATGCATACTATAGTGTTTTTAAAGTCAAAGTCAAAAGTCAAAAGAGTTTATTGTCATGTGTCCCTGACAATGAAATTCTTTCTTTGCTTAGCACGAGTTGCTGTGAAGGGTTAAATGGCCTATGGGACAGGCCACGCCAGCAGCGCCTGGGATAGGGCTACTTCATGTGTAAAAGCGCCGGCCTATGGGAGAGCCACGCCAGCAGCGCCTGGGACAGGGCTGTTTCATTTGTGACATTGCCGGCCTACGGGAGAGCCGCGCCAGTAGCGCCTGGGACAGGGCTGTTTCATGTCAAAAAGCGCCGGCTTCTACGCGAGGCGGCGCTGGCAACGCCTGGGACAGGGTTGCTCAAGGTAACACATAAGTCTGCTAGGCCCATGGAGTCGGGGGCAGATTCCCCGCCGGGGCTGAATAGCAAAATAATAGGCCCACGGAGTCGGGGGATGATTCCTCACCGGGGCTGGATAGTGCGTTTGAACGACTATCCCAAATGCAGCAACTATTGCATACAGTGCTACAGCAGGGCACACGCCAGCAGGAGGAGTGTCAGTGCCACCCTGAACAAAAAAGGTGCCAGCAGCACCTAGTAGAGAGCTGCTTGATAGCACCCTCTTGGATGATGAGGCGCGTGCCATGGGTCATCTTAGCTCTGACCCCTACTCTGAAGGTAAGGTTGAGCCAGATGTTCCATCTCCGCACCAGCAGCGCCAGTTGACAGAGCTGCTTCAGGTCTCCCTCTTGGAGGCGGAGACCAAGACGGGTCACATCTCAGGGTATGGCTGTAGGGCATACCCCAAGGGATGAAGGGCACGTGTCAGAGGTACCTTTTCCTGACAACAAAGTGCCATCCCAGCAGAATGTTCTATTCGGGTATAGGTCCAATGCGTTCATATCAGCATAGGTATCCTGCGACCTGCGGCAGCACCTGTTTAGGGCTGCCTACGAATCGCCCTCTCTAAGGAGGGGAGTGCAAAAGGTCAAGATATAACTGACTCCAGGCTCTAAAGAGATCGATGGAACATACTGGAGCACATCTGTGCCGGCAGTGAACAGCGCCAACAGGGGGATGTGAGAGCCAGCCGCCAAATCTGTTATTCAGGTAAGGCCTATTCAACAGGGAGAAAAGCTGGCAGATGAATCAATTAAGGCCAACGGCGGGCAAAGGTTCATCGTTTCAGAATGCACCCCAGGAGCTGGGGGCAGCATGACAGTTGAGTAGGGTTGGCTCCCTACCAACCCTACTCAACAAGGTGGGTCTGGCACTTCCTAAACATGGGTAAGTGCACCACTCACAAGTTGTAATATTTACACTTGTTTGTACAACACACAAAGGATAAAAACATCTGCTTAGAGGCACAGTACTAGCATTCCAAGCATGTTTTGGAGGGTTGTCTTTGAAGATAAGGTTCGGAAATCGGGCCAGAGCCCTCATGCAAAGCACCCATGGAATAAGGCAGGAGTGGCATGTTTATTATGAAAAATGGAGAGTGTCGCATATGAACTTTCCGAATATGAAAACTTATTTTCCTGACTAACAACAGATTCATAAGGGTCTCAAAGATCCATTCTATGCAGTTCCCATTACAGAGGTTATCAAAGACAATATAACTGTTCTAATAACAGTAAAACGTTGCAGAATGGGATAAACTGTTTGTTGGTCATTGTGATTTACCTTTAACTATTAATTAGCCTATGACTCTGCCCTGTGGCAAGAAATTGGAGTTAATAGCAACCTGTTATAAAACTGACTTCTATTTCATCAAGAGTAATTGGCAATATAGTAGCTGTGTTCAGTTGTGCAAATCAAGGAAAGTATCATGCAAAGTAGCGACCTCTCAAAGGACATGTAGATCATTGTTAACAACCTTATGCTATTATCTGCTGAAGCTACCTCAGTCACAATGATGAACAAACAGCATTCAGCATTGCTCCAGTAATTTGGTCGGTTGAATTCAGTTATTACAAACCAATGCTAAGAGCTCTAAGGTGAGAAGTTCCGAATACCATCTCTAGTTGGAGGTAGTGGAGATTTGCATGAGTTACCAATTTTTCAGTTGTTGGTATCAACTAAATATATACACTAGATGCACCCCATGGGTCAAGGACTATTGAGCGAATATACATAATCTACATGCTCAACTTCAAGTTGCTACACTAAGGTGGTGGCATATGTTAGTCACATGGCAATCAGGTAAAAGTATCCTGTAATAATTTACCTAATCTCCTTGCCACTGGTGTATCATCCAGTTCAGATCGATGACAACACAGAATAGGTATTGGATCTCAAAGTATTATGAAAATATGGTACATCGAATATTGACATGTTGGTTTCATGTTTATTCACTGTTTGCAATAATATGTGGCAGAACAGTGCGGAGAAATACATTCTTGCTACAAAAAGGAGGAATGTTCTTTTATGTCTTCCTCCATTTTGCCTCATTAGTCGGGTCTTAAAACACCTCGCTTTAGGTTTTCGTAGTATCTGACTGGCTAAGCAGCCATGATGCCTGCTTTTGTCAGGCATAATATTACAACCATATACGGTTATTCTAAAAAAATGAAAACTTTGCTGGTTCAAACTGTGGTTCAGGAAACCGGCCTCTGCATAATAAAACAATAATTGACTTACACATTCTGAATGGATTGCCTTACGGCTCAGGTTGTCACATCAAGCCATGGATGTGCTCACTACAAAGTGCAGAGATTGCACCAAAAAAGCAGTACATTCCTAGTCAGGGGATCGGAAGTGGTTTTGTTTAAATGTTAATGTTAATACTGTACAGATTACTGACGTCTTCCAGTTCATTCTTAAATGGTCTTTGACAATAATTCAGTTATAGAACCACTACAGCTGCATCAAAAAGGGAACCACTCTGTCGGGTTCAACCCCAGATAGCGAGTTGTCCCACTGCAAGAATATGCAGTTTGGATATTGAAAATGTGTTAACAATACTTCACTAGGGGGTTCCAGCTACATCCTTAGTCATGACACTAATATCAGCAAAACGAGGGCAAACATTGCAAACGCTGTGGTTAGATAGGATGGAATTGGCTGCAGGTGCCATTACATTTTACATTCTGATCTACACAAGCAGAGCAGACCAGGGGTGGCAGGATTTAAGATCATATTTCGGATACCCCACGGACTCACGTCTATGTGGGAGGGCAGGCTTGCTATATTACATCAAGGCCACCAGAATCCTAAGAAGTGTGGAATCAGCATTGTTTATTAAGCGACAAACAACCACACTAGGAAAGGTCGGTTCAGACTATTTCAAGGTGGCTGCAGCAGGTTCTGGTTTATGCAGGTATTAACACTGACGATTGTACATCTCATTCCACCAGGGCAGCATCAATGTCAGCAGCCAGGGCAATGGACGTTCCCATCGACCATATCCTCGCGACCGCAGGATGGTCAACTGAATTGATTTTTAATTTTTTTTTTACTATAGGCCGGTTATTGACCCGGGGCTTTTGCCCATTCTGATTTGCGTCCACTTTAGCCTCCCCTGAGATACAGGGGTTGCTATTGATTTCTTTATTAATGTAAACCATTAAAACATTTGAATCAATGTCATGCTTAATGCATTTTTTGATTATTCACAGGGCTTTGAACCTGTTATAAAAACCTTCACGGAATCACTCACATGACTCCGAAGTTAAATAGTAAAATTAAACGAGAACTTACCAGTTAGAAGTATGATCTTGTTTTTATGAGGAGTTACGTTGGTGATTACGTGCCCTCCACGCCCATCCCTCTCTCATAAAGGTCATCTGGTAGTTCTCAAGTTGTTAATCTTACTATGTTAACTTCGATTTTAGGTTATCTGTGATTTTATACCGCTGCTTTGAAGATTGACGCGCATGCAAACTGGTGGGGTTCTACACGTAATTAGCAACGTAACTCCTCATAAAATCAAGATCAAACTTAAAACTGGTAAGTTCTCTTTTAATCTTACTATTAATTGAGAAACAGGCACAAGATTCGGTGAAGATTATATGTTAATTGTAAACTGTTAGTTATTAAATTAGCAAAACAAAAAAATAAATAAATAGGTAACAGCTAATTTGATAAATATGATGCATTTTACAAGTTGCAATTAATTAGATGTTTCTTTATATTGATCATCATTTTACCCTTCAAGAAGCTTTGACATTTCTTCTCATGTTGTGCACTGATCTCCAATCTTAACCATGCAAAGCTGATGCTGTGATTACCTTCAGAGAAAGTTCCAGCCCTGGAACGTTTCCATCTCTGATGCCAAAGCCCTGGGTCGGGCAAGAAGCAATTCTGAGTTTGTTAAACTGTTTGTGGAATTTTGCTTCTTGACATCCACTGATTATTTTACTCAAAATATACAGAAGTATGTAGTTTTCCTGTTGCAATTTTTGTAGTCTACTTGGTTCACCACAATTAATGCTATTTATAGGTATGTTACAATACCAACCTTTAGCGGCGCTGCAGTTCTGCCGCTTCCCGTGTGCGTGACTTTGGCGCCTTTCAGAGGGGGGTGGGTTTAAAATGCCGTTTTCCCCAGACAGTCCAAATCGATTCATCTCAGGCGATTTCGTCGCTAAAGAGAAATCGCTCCGACATTTCATTCATGAAGGTATTTTTAAACTATGCTAGATCATTTATTAGCTAGAGTAGTTTAAAAATCATCTTCTAAAGCCGTGAACGCCAACAGCGGAACGGACCTAACGTAGGCGATAAAAGAAGGTACACAGTTTATTTTTATATAAAAACGTGCTTCTTAGGAAGCCTTTAATCAAATTTTCATCATGCGAAAAGGGGACAAAAAATATATACGAACCGGCTGTAATTTCCCTGCCAACTGTGGGTTAAATTCACCGCAACCGCAACGTTCCAATCCACCGCATTCCACTAAAACCCACTCGCAAGTTGATTTAAATGGTCATTAATTTACAGGAATTAAACACAAAATTCCTTCAATTTGGCCTCTAAATTCATGAAAATAAGATTTAAAAATCATGTTATATTGTGGATTATTGTGTGAATGTTATTTGGACACATAGGCAATTTAAAAATGTTTATCTTTTCTTAAGAAATGGATAGATGTTTAGATCTAGTAAGTGAATTTTGTAATTAGCTACAATTAGGTAACTAACTAATTATATGCTTTAATTTCAGGTCATCCAAGTAAGATTGT
This sequence comes from Okamejei kenojei, assembly GCA_035221665.1. Classification (NCBI taxonomy): domain Eukaryota; kingdom Metazoa; phylum Chordata; class Chondrichthyes; order Rajiformes; family Rajidae; genus Okamejei; species Okamejei kenojei. The sequence goes on from CM069134.1 coordinate 59,997,148, forward strand.
TTCATATTTGTTTCAGAATGCTTCAATCTATAATAACTGAAAAGTTCATTGAGTTCTCTTAATTTTTAAGAAAGTTATGGGCTTTTGACTGTCCTAGATCACAGCTTTTGAGTTAAGTCAATGGAAAGGCAATGGGGAACAAGATTCTAATTTCCGAGTATGAAAATGGCCATAACTTTTTTAATACTGAAGATGTGAAAGTGAAGTGGATGTCAAATTAAACTTCTTTTTATGCTTTATCTGATGGGATAGTTGATTTTTAAAATCTCAAAATTTTGTAACATTGCTACTATTTAGGCTCCAAAATATCAAAGGATTCACATGTTGATTCCAAGTATTTAAAATGTAGCAAGCTGATTGATTATTTCAAGATGGAAGACTGCTAGCTAAGACAATTGTTACGAGGGATTTTTCCATACAGCATGAAGAATTTTGTTTGCGTTCTCTTTCTATGTACTAACTTTATTTCTGAGTAACTGATCCTACACTTCTCTCTACCAGCTATTTGTGGAAAGGCCAAACCAGGCGGCATGGTGGTGTAGCGGTAGAGTTGCTGCCTTACAGCGCCGGAGACCCGGGTTCGATCCTGACTATGGGTGGTGTCTATACAGACTTTGGGTGTTCTCCCCCTGACCTTGTGGGTTTTCTTCGGGAGCTCCGGTTTCCTCCACACTCCAAAGACGTACAGGATTCTAGGTCTTATCACTTATGACCTTATGACCTATTCTTGATCCATCCTGCTCATGTACCTTCTTCCCATTGGTTATACTGAGATAAGATTATGGCCAGGGTGGCGTGGGTCTTTCACATTAGCTGTCTTTTTGAGGCAGAGACTCCTGTAGATTCATTTAATGCTGGAGAGGTCACTACCGAGGCTCTGTTTACCAATTTATCAATGGATATTTTTCAACATATTCATAATCAATATCAATAGATATTTTTAAGGCAGAGATAGATAGATTCTTGATTAGTACGAGTTCAGGGGTTATGGGGAGACAGCAGGAGAATGGAGATAAGAGGAAGAGATAAATCAACCATGATTGAATGGCCGACTTGATAGACTTGATAGGCCGAATGGCCTAATTCTGCTCCTAACATGAATTTCTGGAGCCTTCTTTATTCCTGGGTGTTTGAGTTACTGAACAAGGCCATGAGTCAGTATGGGAGAGCAGCACCAGTAAATAGTTTGTTCCCTGTGAACAAAAAGGGTCTGAAGAAGAACATTTGAAGATGGATCCTGACCCATAATATCACCTATGCACATCCTCCACAGATGCTGCCTAGCCCTCCGAGTTAGTCCAGCAGTTTATGGCTTTCCATAAGTCAGTCTGCCTCCACTGTAGAAGTCCAATGGTGAGATGCTAGATTTTCTAAATTTCTCAAAGGCATTGATGAGCTTTCTTTACAATGGCATCGATGTGCTGGGGCCAGGACAGATCTTCAGAGATATGCAGGCCTAGGAATATGAAGCTGTTGATTCTCTCCACTACCATCCCCTCGGTTGGTTTATGGATTATCTGCATTTCCTCCCCGAAGTCAATAAGCAGCTCCTTAGCCTTGCTAACATTGAGAGCAAGATAGTTGTCCTGGCACCATTCAATCAGATTATTAATCTCCCTCCTGTACTCTGTGTGTTTGTCCCGGTGTACGGGTGAGCTAAATCTGCAACTATCAGACCATCTTCCCAGTGGATCAAGCTCCCGTTCAATCAAGACCGTGTAGTCCATGTCAAATAATTCAGACACCGGCATCATCCTCAGGAACAGAGTGGAAGCATGCCGTCCTCGAATCAAGGGGCTGCCAAGAGGACGAGAAGAAACATTGTTAATGAAGGGTGACTTAACACCAAAGAATACAAATGCAGCCAAAAACTCAGGCACAGCTGTTCATGTCATTTGGAGAGATTCCGATGGTAGTTAAATGATTTGACTTGCTGTCCAACTGAGAATTGTCCAAATCTCCCGCATTCTTACCTTTTCTGAATGACGATTGAGATTAAGATGCGATTGACGTGTGATGTTTTAACTAGTTTAATTCACAATGGTTGATTGGTTGCCCCCCATTGCCCAATGCACCACCTCTACCACCCAGTAATAGGCTCAATTATCTTTATTAATCAATTGATAAAAAGCATTTACCTCTGATGAAGTGGCATTATGATTTTAAATAGATTTAAGCTAACAAACTGACATTTTCTGCACTGAGACTTGCAATTTTAAAAAGGCTGCCTGGCAGAATACTGCAGTACCTAACATTTTAAAAACAAACCATTTTGAGCTTGTTTTGGGATCGCACAGATTCTCTCTTATGCTAAGGAATTGCTAAACTAACCATTTGTAGTTCTGCAGTGAATGAAAGTCATCAGGCTGCACTCAGGATGGATGTAACTGTCTCCAAGGACCATTATGAAGTTATACGATAAGGCTACAGTCACACAAAACAGGTCAATCATGGAAAAGGAGGTGGAACCAGGGTGTCAGGGGGCTGAACAATCCTGTCAGTTGTCTCTGGGAGTGGGGGTGGGGATGGAAGGGAGGGGACTGCTGAATTCCTGTCTGCATTCCGACAAAAACTGCACAATAATGGGCAGTTTCCATTCTCTTCGTTTGATTTATCGGAAGTCTCCAGGAGAAATAATTGTAACAGATAACTGTTCTCAGTAAAGAAAAATCTTCAATGAATTGCATTGATATCCTGTTGCAACCCTCGAGGGATTTTTTTTAATCTATTTCCATTTACATCCTGGGTCTGGAAAGATATTAAAAGTGCAATATATTTGTTTGGAATCAATACTAATCCATAAAGGATAAACTTCTTATTTATCCCCCGGATTGTGGAGAACTCCATCATTCAGCAAGTGGCAAGGCTTTCACGAGACGTTTCAGGCGCACAACATCTATGAGCTGTCAATGGCTGACCAGACAAAGCCCTCTGCATCTTCCACCCCCTCCCCCACACCATTCTACGTCCCTTGCCACTCCTGGCAGTGACTCAAGCAGGAAAACATTTCCACTGGTACTGGCGACGTTCCAAAATCACTCCACAGCCACCACTTTTTATGTGCGAGTCCGATGCTTTATTTATCTGCTGGCGGGACACAGCTGAGCTTTATCCCATCTTCCAGGGGCAGGAATTTTCGCTGCAGGCCTCGGCACAGCTTAAACAGTGATCGAGGCATGGGCCGTACCTGTGGCTCCCTGCCTGGGGGATTTATCAATGACTTCAGCCAGCTTCCTGGGATAAGCTCTGTTTCAAGTGCTCAGACAATGGGGGATCTTGTTTTGGGATAGAGTGGCAGTACACAGCAGTAGGCCTTCTCCAGTACCTCCAACAGCCCAAGGCAGGACTTCAAGTCTCAAGGCCATACCTATAGGACAATGGGATTAGTTTTTTTTTAATTTCACCCCAGGTCAAACGACCAACAAGTAATTATTGGTCCTTTGGGAGGGAGTTATGTTGCAGCTCTTGCTCTGCTGGATGCCAGGAATGCACTGGTGTTCCTCCCATCCGGTGCTAAGAGAAAACATACATTGCATGGTATCTTTATCTGTCTGGCTCTCTGTGTTCCCAGCTTGGAAGTTCAGTGTAAAACTAGAAGAAAATCAGCCCTCAGACAAACCCAATCCAACAGAAGTCACCTTCAAATAAGACAGCTCGCTACATTTTCTCTTCACTCTGCTTTGGCATTTTGAGTCCAACTGTAACTCCTCTGTTGGCACCTCGAGCTAAGGTCAGCTAATTTAAAGCAGACCAGAGGTCAGCAGTGAAACGTCCTTATTCCACGTGTGTCTCAGTGCATGTGAGCATGGGGAAGCTTTTAACACCGTCTAGCACCTACAAGAATTTCTTAATAACTGCGCAGCACATTTACAACGACTAAAGGAAAATCGATCGACGTGGCACAGCTTCCGAAAGAGTTTTGTTTCTTATGATATTTCAGCTTCTTATCAGTATTCACCGTCACAACAGAAAGCTGCTGGCAAACGCAAGAACAGATAACTAAGGAAATTGATCCGACTGTTTGTTCTGAGCCCAGAATATGCCCGGAGAATAGACAAATATTTTCACAGCTAGTTTCAAGAAGTTCTACACAACGCGAAACGTGGAAATATTGAGTGAATATAAAATGAAAAGTGCTTGTTTACAATTTGAAATAAGAATACTACCCGACAAGGGGGAGATCAAAACCTGCAATTTTTGAAAATATAACCCTCTCTCAGAGGGTTAGAGCTCTCAAGAGGGTTTCTTTCTTTCAAACTGACAGTTCACAGCACACTGTGACACTAATCTGCTTTCCAAAGAGAAGAACAAAAACAAGCTGTCGTCACCCTGTTCCTTTGACCTAAGGTTATACTTTCACCTTTTGACCTCTCGAGGAAACCTTCAACAACGGGCTACTTGAAAAACACAATTATTAATAATGCATCTGGCACTTACTGTGCCGCTGCAGGTCCCACAATGCACTGGCTTCATGGCTCTTGTTTGTGACGGTCAAAGTCAAAATTTATGATGTTAACATTTTCGTTGCTGGTTTAAAATTCAGTCGCAGAATGGGTTATTTTTTAATTTATCAATAGCAATACAAGTTAGTGGTCCTCCACTATTGTACAGGCTTCATAGTCACAGCTGTGCTCTTTGTTCGTCTGAAATTAATCCTAGAGCCACATCACAGCTGTTGAAACCTCTTCTCCCCCCCTCGCTCGTGACAATAATCCCTTCTTTGTAACGTGCAACATTTTGCACAATTTAGAATTGGGTAGCCCGTTCTGGATCTGTGATTTTGAATACATTAACACATCATTAAAAATAAGTTTGTGCTACCTTATGATGAATTATACCGCTTCAATAATGTTAAAATGCATTTTATATCAGCATCCACATCAAAATGTATTGAGTCATGCAATAATAAACCAAGCTTGGATTGTGAAATATATAAATAATTGGATCTTCTCTTTACTGTAGGATATTAATGAAATAAAGAAAGATTTTAAGAGTACAGTTGTAGAGTACAATTATCTCAAAACTTCTGAATGTATTTGTGTTTTGCAAAATCTACAATAAATTTGTAGTTGGGTTCCGGCACAATGGCACAGCAGTAGAGTTGCTGTCTTACAGTGCAAAAGAATCGGGTTCGATCTTGACTATGGATGCTGTCTGTACGGAGTTTGTATGTTCTCCCTGTGACTGCGTGTGTTTTCTCCCGGTGCTCCGGTTTCCTCCCACACTCCAAACACAAACAGGTTTGTAAGTTAATTGGCTTCGGTAAAAATTGGATAGTGTCGGATAGTGTTAGTGTATATAGGTCGGCACAGACTCAGTCGGCTGTTTCGACGCTGTATCTCCAAAACCTAAACAGGTGCTCAAAAGAAGTTATCTGGTTAGGGGAATCCTGTGGATCTTGTTATGAAGTCAATTTGCAATAGACATTTGATAGGTTTGTACATGAGATGATTAGAAAAGCGGATTAGCTTTAGGTAGTGCAGAGAAAGCAGGGACTCTGCAGAAGGACTTGGACAGGTTGGGAGAGGGGACAGAGAAGTGGCAGATGGATTATAGTGTATCAAAGTGTGAAGTCATGCATATTGGCAGTAAAGGCATAGACTATTTTCTAAATGGGGAAATAATCCAGAAATCAAAGGTGCAAAGGGAGTTGGGAGTGCTGGTGCAGGATTTCCAAAAAGTTAATCTGTAAGTCGAATCGGTAGTAAGGAAGGCAAACACATGCTTTTTTATTTATTTCATTTCAAGAGGGCTAGAATACAAAAACAGGGATGTAATGCTGAGGCTCTATAAGGGGCAGGTTAGGCTGCATTTGGAGTATTGTGATCAATTTTGGGCACCATATCCGAGGAGTGATGTGCTGGCCCTAGAGAGGGTTCAGAGGAGGTTTACACAAATGATCCCAGGAATGAGTGGGTTAACATATGATGAGCATTTGCCAACAGTGGGCCTGTACTCGCTGGATTTTAGAAGAATAAAGGGGGACCTCATTGAAATGTACCGAATAGTGAAAGGCTTGGATAGAGTAGATGTGGAGGGGATGTTTCTACTAATGGGAGAATCTTGGACTAGTCATAGCCTCAGAATTAAAGGATGTTCCTTTAGGAAGGAGATGAGGAGGAATCTCTTTAGTCAGAAGGTGGTTAATCTGTGGAATTTATTGCCACAGAAGGCTGTGGAGGCAGAGGCAGAGGATATTTTTTAAGACAGAGATAGATAGATTCTTGATTAGTATGGGTGTCAGGGGTTATAGGGAGAAGGCAGGATAATGTGATTAGTATGGAGAGCCAGATTGAATGGCATAGATCAGCCAGGATTGAATGGCATAGACCTGATGGGCTGAATGGCCTAATTCTCCTCCGATCACTTTATGACCTTATGACCTTATGGCCTAAAATTGAAAAAGATAACCTTTAGATATGGTTGGGAGTTAGGAGACAGTGTGCAGCGATAAAGGGAATGCTTTCTGATTGGCAAGATGTGATAAGTAGTATTCCCGAGATATATGTATATTCCCAAGTGTACGGCCACTTAAGTTCTCACCATCGATCTGTTGCAAGGGAATGTTGTGGCTGATAGCTGACTGTTCTGTAGAGAACCATTGGCTGTTCATGCCTCTGCCTATGACTTCCATGCATCATGTGACCAAGGATGGCGGTGCAAGGCAAAATGGACGTGGCTTCATTTTACTGAGGTCTAATGGCAGCCCAGTGGTTGTGCTGTGATCCTTCAGTGAGAGGCCTGATGGACTTTCCAAGTGTTGATTTGCATATTTTGCCTCCATACACACTGCTTCATCCATTGAGTTATTCCAATATTCTTTTTTGTTCCAGATTCCAGCATCTGTAGTCTTTTTTGTCATTATCAATATGTTGGTTAGGTGTAAAAAGGTTAATTCAGAGAAATGAGGCAATGCATCGGGTAGATAAAACACAGCAAGAGAACATACACTACTGTACAATCCCAAGAAGTAAATCCCAAGGAGTAAAAAAGGCCTTTGCCAGCATCAACCCACGCAAAGCCACAGGGCCGGACAACATTCCTGGGTGCGAGCTAAGAGATTGCGCCAAGCAACTGAAAGATGTCTTCACAGATATTTTAAACACCTCGCTCAGCCAGGCAGTAGTGCCCAACTGTCTTAAGAGTGCCACCATCGTTCCTGTCCCGAAGAAACCAAACCCAGCCTGCCATAATGACTTTCGACCAGTGGCTCTAACACCCATAGTAATGAAGTCTTTTGAGCGACTGGTTATGCAGCCTACAAAAATAGCCTACCTGCCGACCTAGACCCACTGCAGTTCGCCTACAGAGCCAACCGATCCACAGAGGATGCAGTCTCAACAACACTGAACCTCGTACTGCCACACCTTGATCAGAAAAATACTTATGCCAGGATCCTCTTCGTAGACTTCAGTTCTGCTTTTAACCGCAGCAGCTGGTGGAGAAGTTGGAGTTATTGGGGGTTGATGCTGGCACATGTAACTGGGTCCTGAACTTTCTATCACAACGGCAGCAGACAGTCAGGGTGGGCAGTAGGACATCAAAAACCATAGCCGTGAGCACTGGCACGCCCCAAGGCTGTATCCTAAGCCCCCTGCTGTTTAGTCTGCATACACACGACTGTACTGCTAGACTCAACAACAACTTCATCAACAAGTTCGCTGATGACACAACAGTGGTGGGTCTCATCAGTGACAATGATGAGTCGGCATGCAGGATGGAGGTGGAGCTGCTCACAGGATGGTGCAAACCCCACAACCTCATTCTCAACGAGGGAAAAACGAAGGAGATGGTGGTTGACTTCAGGAGGGCGGGAAAACAACGCCATACAACCCTGCACATCGATGGAGCTGATGTGGAAAGGGTCAGCAGTGTGAAGTTCCTAGGACTCCACCTGTCAGATGACCTGACGTCCACGACCAACACCACAGCACTGGTCAAGAGAGCCCAGCAGCGACCACACCCTCTCCGAAGACTACGGAAAGCAGGTCTCCCCACCTACGAACTTTTTATAGGGGGACAATCGAGAGCACATTAACCTACGGCATCACCTCCTGGTTCGGGAGCTACAAGGCGTACGAACGGCACCAACTGTACAGGATTGTGAAGACCGCCAGCAGGATTATTGGTGCTCCACTCCCTTTATTGCTGGACATATACAGGAAGAGATGTATTAGCAGGGCCATCTCCATCATCAAAGACCCCTACCACCCATCGCATCACATATTCTCCATCCTGCCATCTGAGAAGAGGTACAGGAGCATCAGCTGCAAAACCAGCAGGATGCTCCTCAGCTTCTTCCCGCAGGCAATTAGACTGATAAACGGACTTTGCCCCCTGCCAAAGTATCGCGCAACAAACACCAACCTGGACACACTGAAGCAGAGCCATTGTCGTGCCACTGCCGATCGGAACTTGTGATATATGTACTTTTATTCTTTATTTCTATTTATTTTTTACCACACACTGAATGGACACTGGTTGAGAAATGCTTAAGCCGCCTAATTTCTGCACGTCGTATTTACTTACACATACTTTCTGCAGACTTTGGAAGAAAAATGAATCTATGTTTCAAGGATTGGATTGTGAGATTAGGTTTCATGAACACTATTCAAATGGCAGTCTTACTCCTCAGCATGCTGCACATAAATCCCAGTGGAATAAATTAATTAAAGGTATAGGCTAAGGAGATAGACACAAAAAGCTGGAGTAACACAGCGGGTCTATCTTCAGTTTAAACCAGCAACTACAGTTCCTTCTTACACAAAGGAGAGACGATGCTGTGCAGTATCCTAATTGTATTAGAACAACATGCTGCCCATTTCTGGGTGTCATGGCGCTGTTGGAAAATGTGAGTCCTGACTTGTTGGTGGGAGTTCCGTGGTCCTGACGGATTTTTCCAATGTAAAATTCCTCCACATGGATTCAATAGTCGTATATTGTGCAAAGACTTTCAACCACACTAGTCTGAACCTGAGTATTGTGTTTTTCCGGCTTGGAAACAAAGAAAATAGGTGTCGGAGTAGGCCATTCAGCTCATCGAGCCATTCAATATGATCATGGCTGATCGTCCAAAATCAGCATCCAGTACCTGCTTTCTCCCCATATCCCATGATTCTGTTAGCCCTGAGCTAACGGAATCAATGTAATTATTTAATTTTTGGTCCACATGACTATGAAAAATTCTCTTGAATCTTGTTTCTTGAGCGGAGTCAAACCCCCCCTCCGAACATTTACACACAGAACAACCAGCTTTTACTCTGTGTACCGTGAAACTCTGCTACTCAAATATGCAATACTCAAGTTGCATTATTTGTCCTGACTGAGGCCTGTGACCTCCTTTGACCTCAAGTACAGCCTCATAAATGTGCCTTGAATGTTTTTCCTCATTCCCAGCTTCCTAGCTTCAGGGACACGCCAGGCTGCTGCTGCTGATCCCTTCCAAGTTTTATAGTTTGCTGCTCACTGCAACATTGGGGAGGACAGGTAAACACCACATTGAAGTTTAGGGGGCAATATTGACTTTTTCTTCAGCCGACCGGAGCAGGCAGAGTGAGTGAGAGGAACTAGTTTGCATTGCATGTTGTCCCAGCTTGCAGATATAATAAAATGTACGTGTGTTCTTTTAAAACCCTGGCAATATGCACCTGAGAGACGATGCTCTCGTTTTCTCCAAGGGAAGACTTCAAGGGTTCGATCCTGACCTCGGGTGCTGTCTGTACGGAGTTGTACATTCTCCCCGTGACTGCGTGGGTTTTCTCCGAAATCTTCGGTTTCCTCTGACACTTCAGAGACGTATAGGTATGTAGGTAAATTGGCTTGGTAAATGTAAAAATTGTCCCTTATGTGTATAGTATACTGTTAGTATGCGGGGATCGCTGGTCGGCATGGATCCGGAGAGCCGAAGGGCCTGTTTCCACTCTGTCTCTCCAAACTAAACTAAATTAAACTAAACCTTCGGGTCCACTCTATTTTGAACCCTGGCATGGGAAAATAGTTAAGAATGTGCTCTTCCAAGTTTTCCAAGTCTCCTTGGAAAAATTGCAGTATTTTCATTGCTCTTGGAAATTCCTAGCTCAGATCAAAATGGACCTGATTTTGAAATGGATGAGATTTTGCATTAGAAGCATATATAAGTCCTGTGTAACTGATGGAAGTTGCTCATCGCCTTACAAACTACTCTCCTGACACACTTTGTGTTTTGCTTAAGATTCCAGCATCTGAATTTTCCCTGTGTCTCCTCCTGACACCTTGTCAGGCACCTACTGCCTCATCTGTGTATAAAGCTCCAGTGTCCACATTGGCTTCATAAAGGGCCTGTCCCACTTTCACGACCTAATTCACAACCTTTTTTACTCGTGGACATTTTTCATCAGGCTAGAAAAACGCCCCGACCTACTTGATGCCACAAGTACCAACGACTAGCATCACGGTCTGCTACGACCTACCTACGACCTACGACCTCGTGACGACCGTGCTGCGTATGGGTCCGTATGAGTCAAGGACAAACTCGGCAGAGGTCGTGGATTAGGTCGTGAAAGTGGGACAGGCCCTTAAGCCTCCTCAGAACTAACAGAACCAGAGTGGAAACAGCTCAACCTCAGTCCCAGGGGCCTTCGGCCCTACTTGTCCATGCTGATCAAGATGCCCAATCTCTGCTTGACCCACCTCGTCGTGCTTGGCCCATATCCCTTTATACCTTTCCTATCCATGTTCCTCTCCAAATGTCTTTTAAATGTTGTTATAGTACCTGCCTCAATTACCTCCTCTGGCAGCTCATTCCATATAGCCACCACCTTCTGTGTGAAAAGGTGTCTCTCAGGTTCCTATTACTCCACTCTTACCTTAAAATTATGCCCTCTGGTTCTTTATCCCCTACTCTGGGTAAAAGACTCTGTGCATTCACCCGAAATATTCATAGACTGGTTAGCATGCAACAAAAGCTTTTCACTGCATCTTGGTACACTTGACAATAAACTAAACTAAGCTAGAACATTGGACAGTACAGCACAAGAACAGGCCCTTCGGTCCTTAATGCCTGTGCTGAACACGATGCCAAGACCTCCCCTTATCTGCTTGCACACAATTCATATCCCTCCATTCCCTGTATATTCATGTGGTTATCCAAAAGTCTCTTAAAATCCATTATCATATCTGCCTTAACGACCATCCCGGCAGCGCGATGGAGGCACTCACCACCTTCTGTGTAAAATAAAAACTTGCCCCACACATTTCCTTTAAACTTTGCACCTCTCACCTTAATGTGTAGTGCTGGCAGACTGTCTGAACATGGTTAACATCATAATGGCTGCCCACTCCCTTTGCACTTCATCACTAAAACACACCTCCTCTGCAGCTCTCTCAGGCAAAGGATTACAGGGATTCATGACCCTCCCCCCACACCTCCCCCACTGAGTCAACAAAATTCCTCCTCATCTTTGTCCTGAATGGTGTGCTCTTTATTCTGAAGTTTGGCTACTAGTTTCGATTCCGTCAGCTCCTAGTTTCGATTCCGTCAGCACCTAACATCTTGGATGTTTCAGAATCTTGAGATTCTTCTGAACTCCATTTAGTAGACACAACCTGCTTTGTCTTTATTCATATTGTAAGTCAACCCTTACACTCCAGTAATTAACAGTGAACTTTTTTCTGAAATTACTTAAATGTGAAGTGAATTCCTCTTTAAATAACGAGAGGAGAACTTAATGCAATCCATGAGGAGGGATCTCCCTAATGTGTACCATTCCTTATGCAATTAAGGCCAACATTCCTTTCTAATCTGTTGCTAACTTTCTGTTTTATATATGAGGGGAACCAAGTCCTTTAATTTAGGTTTAGTTTAGAGATACAGTGTGCAAATATGCCCTTCGGCCCACCTTGTCCGTACCAACTAGCGAGCCTCGCACATTATCACTATCCTACACACACTGGGGACAATTTTACACTTTTTTACACCAAGGCAATTTACCTACAAACCTGTAGGTCTTTGGAGTGTGGGAGGAAACCGAATTTCTCAGAGAAAACCCACGCGGTCACGGAGAGAACGTGCAAACTCCAACAGACAGCACCTGTAGTCGTGATCAAACCCGGGTCTCTGGCGCTGTAAGGCAAAATGGATAATCTTATATTTACCCACATTGTCCTCCATCTTCCAATTTCATCCCACACAATTAACGACTTTAAAGGGCTGTCCAACTTGGGTGACCTAATTGGCGAGTTTAGAAGAGTTTGAAAAAATGACATGTTGAAGACCTCCATCGACTATGTAGAAGACCTCCTTCGAGCTCCTTCAACTATGTTGAAGACCAGCTTCGACTAGCTACGACTAACTTCGGGAAAATTGGACACCGAATAGTGGAGAGTGAAGACGGCCTCCTTCGATCTCCTTCGATCTCCTTCGACCTCCCTTCGACTATGATGAAGACTATCTACGACTACCTTCGACTACCTTTGACTACCCTTGATTACTTATGACTAACATGCCGACCTACTACGACTAAACCTACGAGTAGAAAATGTATAGATTTTTTCCATGGTGACCTTTTTTACTCGCGGGCATTTTTTAACTTATTGAAAAAACGCCACGACCTAGCTGAGGCCTCGAGTACGCGGAGATCACTCTCGAGCATGAAAGAGAGTTACGAAGACCTCCTACAACCTTGTGTTGACCATTCTGCGAGTATGAGTCGAGGGCAAATTTACCAGAACTCGCGGATTAGGTCGTACAAGTGGGACAGCCCCTTTATCTTTATACAGACTCTTTGTATCCTACCTACCTGTGTGCTGCCAGCAAGTTCCCACCATGAGAGTGTTGTGAATGTTATTGTCTCACCGCTCCCTCTATTATATTACTATTTACTACTACTGGCTGAGATTTATGAGTCATCATTAAATAAGGGTGAGATGCAGGAAAACTGGAGGTTGGCAGATCTTGTGCCTCTGTTTAAGAAGGGTTGCAGGGCAAAGCTTGGGAACTACAAGTCAGTGAGTCTAGCATCTGTGGTTGGAAAGTTTCTAGAGTATTTTGAGGTATGAGATATACATGCATTTAGATTATTGTGTATGTGGGAGATCCAAGGAGAGCTCGCTGACTGGATAGAAAATTGGCTTCATGGAAGGAAGCAGAGGGTGATGGTGAGTTGTTTATCGAACTGTGGGCCTGTGACTAGTGATGTGCCTCAGGGTTCGGTGCTGGGTCCATTGCTATTTTTCATCTATATCAATCATTTGGATGGGAACGTACAAAGCATGATTAGTAAGTTTGCAGATGACACTAAAGTGGATGGTATGGTAGATTGTGAAGACAGTTGCCAAAAATCGTAGCATGATCTTGATTGGCTGGGCAGGTGGAATAATAAAGGAATGAATAAAGGAGTTCAATACAGAGAAGTGTGAGGTGTTGCATTTTGGGAAGTCAAACCAGGACAGGATCTACACAGTGAATGGCAGGATTCTGAGAGTGTTGTAGGGCAGAGGGATCTAAGAGTACAAATACATATTTCCTTGAAAGTGGCATCACAAGTAGATAGGGTGGTCAAGTAGGCTTTCAGCTCATTGACCTTCATCAGTCAGAAGATTGAGTATAGAGGTTAGGAAGTCATGTTGCAGTTGTACAAGACATTGGTGAGGCCACGCATATTGTGTTCAGTTTTGGTCAGTTTTGATCACCCTGTTATAGGAAAGATGTTCTTAAGACGGAAAGTGTGCAGAAATTATTTAGAGAATGTTGTGAGTACTCGAGGGCCTGAGCTTGATGGAGAGGTTGAACAGGCTAGGACCTCATTTCTTGGAGTGCAGGAGAATGAGGAGTGATCTTATAGAGGAGTACAAAATAATGAGAGGAATAGAATGGGTAAATGCACAGAGTCTTTTGCTCAGAGTAGAGGAATCAAGAATAGGAACTTGGGAGGCAACATATTTTACACAAATGGTGGTGGATATATGGAATGATTTGCTGGAGGAGGTAGTTTCAAGGCAGGTACTATCACAATATTTATATTAATAGGATGCTATATAGAGTGCATCTGTAGAAATTGGTATGAATGGTTGGAGACATGCCAAATCTTCATGATCTTCTGAGGAAGTAGAGATGTTGGTGTCATGAAGATTGAAGTGGTGATACAACTCCATTCTGTGTCATACCTATTGACATTCTTTCACTTATAATTTCTGCATTCTGTTGAGCAGTGTATTTATATTGGCATCAATTTAATATAAGATATTTCCTCAAGCTCCTGGACATTATGATAACCTTGAATGACTGGAATTGAAATATAGGTTAATAGGCCACTGTACATTGATTAATTAATAGATTTTAATAATTGATCTAACAAAAATGCTTCAGGAAAACTAACAGTGGCATTTGTAGAGATTGATTACATAATTAAATAGTTCTCAATTGCATGTCATGAAAAGCTCACCAATTTCCATTTATGCATCGACTTTAAAGAAGCAAAATGTTCCATGGTATTTCACTGCAAGGTTATCTACAAAAGATGGCACTGAGCCAGTTAGAATTGATGACAATAGTCTTGTCAAATGCTAGGGTTTAAGGAGGCTCTGGAAAGAAGAAAGCAAGGTTGGCTGGTAGACTGGTTACGATTGGGAGGTTTAAGCCTTAGGGCTTGGCATTTGATGGTATGGTCATCAAATGTGGAGCAATGTGCATCATTATCCCTGAGTTTGAGAACACGAAATAGCTCATGAGACTGAAGGGCAGTCTTAAGAAGGGTCCCAATCCGAAACATCACCCATCCTGTATCTCCAGAGATGCTGCCTGACCCGCTGAGTTACTCCACCACTTTGTGTTTATCTTCAGTGTAAACCAATATCTGCAGTTCCTTTCTACACACTGTGAATGCTTCAAGGCTGCTGAGCTAACTTGCTCCATTTTTAAGAAATTCAGAAGAACAACATGAAAATGTTAATATGGTTATGACAAGCTGAGAAGATATGTTATCAGTAAACCACAGAGAACAGTTGAATTACACTGGAAGAAGTCAAAGGCATCTGGCTGAGAGAGGAACAGAAGAAAAAGCACAGAGATCCAGTTGAAGCTGCATGAGCTTCGTCATGTGGCCCTGTGATTTATACGTGGGGACTCAGGACTTGGATAGAGTGGATGTGGAGGGATGTTTCCACTAGTGGAAGAGTCTAAGACTGAGGTCATACTCAGAATTAAGGGACGTTCTTTTACGAAGAAGATGAGGAGAAATGTCTTTAGTCAGTGGGTGGTGAATTGGTGGAATTCTTTGCCATAGAAGGCTGTGGAGGCAAAGTCAGTGGATATTTTTAAAGCAGAGATAGATAAATTCAAGATGAGTACGGGTGTCATAGGTTATGGGGAGAAGGCAGGAGAATGTGGTTAGGATGGAGAGATAGATCAGCCATGATTGAATGCCGGAGTAGACTTGATGAGCCTAAATGGCCTAATTCTGCTCCTATCACTTATGATTTGTTGCGCAAGAATTGAATTAACAATTCCTCAGTACATTGCTTTAAGTCCTATATATCTTTTAAATATATTAACAAAAGGCAGATTATACTAACAACAGGCATATTGACCCTCGGTGTTGCTAATAGACAATAGACAATAGACAATAGGTGCAGGAGTAGGCCATTTGGCCCTTCGAGCCAGCACCGCCATTCATTGTGATCATGGCTGATCATCCCCAATCAGTACTCCGTTCCTGCCTTCTCTCCATATCCCCTGACTCCGCTATTTTTAAGAGTTCTTAAAGTTATCCTGGTACTATGATTGTTTGACAGCATGGTGTTGTCATGAGATTGATCTTGGAAGCTCTTTTTTCAGAGCTTCTGAGTCTCTCGAGGACCTGACATATGAAAGTGGAATCTTATTACCTGACAACAATGTGAACAGACATCTGAGAAGGCCAATTGAAGGTGTAATATGAATGGTTATTACTGTCATAGGGGCAAGGGGGTCCATCATTGGCCAGATTTGTATCTGAAAAACCTCAACCACTTTCCATGGAGCCTGTCCAAAACCATGTTGAAGGAGTTATGCGGGGGTGTGGAAAGGAGAGGGGGAGGGGGTTGGAGAAGTGACTTGTGAGGTCGTTTGAAAAGAAGGATAAATCCAGATGCATATCTTAGTTATGGGCTCTGAAAATATATCAGTGTTTATGGCGACACACTACATTGAGGCTGTGTTTTTGAAGTGACCACAATATTATGGGCCTGTCCCACATGGGCGATTTGTTCGGTGACTGCCGGCGACTGTCATAGTCATAGCAGGTCGCCGAAAAACCGGCGACTGGACCCCAACAACCTACCACCTAGTTGACGTTAACCTACGGCAAGCTACCGACAACCGGCTACCTATTAGGACGTCCACCTATGACCACACCTACGGCAACCTATGTCCACCCGCGACAAGCTACGACAAGGTAAGACAATTCAGTCCCGGTACCTGTCGCCGGTTGACATAGGTTGATGAAGGTAGTCGCCAATGGAATTCACTGAAGTCAGCACCGGCCACAACCTACGTCATCCTGATGACAACCTACGACAGCACCTACACCAGGACACGTCAAGCTACACTCATTGGCGTCAAGCCAACTGTCGCTGACTGTCGCCGAAAAGTTTTGAACATTTCAAAATCCAGCAGCAACCAGAAAAACGCTACGATTCTTTGGGGGACTGAAGAGACTACTCCTGACCATACAGGCGACACCCAGCGATCGTGTGGCGATAGCCTAGTTGCAGGTAGTCGCCTAAGAAATTGCCTAAATGGGATAGGGGCATCAGACATCTTAAAGATCTAGGAGCTACTAACACATAAAGGCCCAATCAAGCACTTCACTGGTCGGTCAGGCTTGGCAAAGACTGAAAAGTCTTCAGCTAACAGATAGAAAGTGTACAACTGCAGGTGTACAGTGGAGAGCATATTGACTGGCTGCATCATGGCCTGGTTTGGCAAATATAAAGCCCAGGAACTAAGATGATTGCAAAAAGTGGTAAATGCTGCCCAGCCCATCATGGATACTGACCTCCCACCTTCGAAGCGATCTACAGAGTTACTGGCTCAAAACGACAACCAGAATCATCAGAGACCCACACCACCCTGGCCACACTCTCATTTCACTCCTGCCATTGAGAACAAGATATAGGAGCCTGAAAACAGTAATGTACACATTCAGGAGCAGCTTTTCCCCCCAACAACTATCAAGCTATTTTACTTCGGAGTCACATGAGTGACTACGTGAAGAAGCTCCGCCAGTTGCATGCGTGTCATTACGTCCGACGCATGGCGCACCGACGGGCTGGAGAGCACAGCTCCACCAGCGGTAAGTAGTTAACCCGCAGGTAAGGTATGGAGCGTGTAAACAAAAGTGTCCGTAGTAGGAGGTAACGCGCGGGCCCGCGGTTACCGCTCGCAGATCGGGTCGGGGGATAACGGCTGCAGTAACGCCGGCTCCGATACCGGCTGCTGTTCTACCGGCAGCTCAACTGCCTCCATCAGTTCCAGTGCTTCAGGGCACTGAGGCACTCCACCAGGGAGGAAGGCCAAGAGAAAATCTCTCAGGCCCGTTTTATCTGACGGATCTGATGATGAGGAAGACTCCCCTCCTGATAATAAAAAGGTATGGGGACGGCTCGACCAGATGGAGAAGATGCTCCAAACTCTACTTGAGCCATGAAATGTTTCAATCGGGGTCGAATGCCCCTAGGATTCCCCAGACAACCTCACATAGAGGACCATACAGTGAAGACTACACTGCTTATGAATACCAGTGGGAATCACCCTCTCCAACACCTCGTTTAGGGCTGGAAGAGACCTCCCTGGAGCAAGACTTGGGAGAGCCAGGGCAGGAGGAGTCTGACCCTGAAGTTGGTGTCACTGCTTTTGAGCACACACCAAAGCACATGAGCCATGCTCCAGGTGTCCCGGACGTAGCAAGGAACTTTGCTATTCTGGAAGGTACTGGTGAGGCCATGGAAGAAAACCTGGTGGCCAACATCAATTACATGGCCTCTCACCAGCTACAAGATACAATAATGGAAGAAACAGCTACCAGATACATAACACCTGTGAATTGTGCGTCACTCAAAGTGCCCACTGTGAACTCTGCTATCTGGGCACAAATGAGTGCAACGATGCACGGACAAGAAATCTGTTTCCAGCGGGTCTTCAAATTGGTGTGAGCAGGCATCATGACCTTTGGCAAAATGGTCCGAGGGGCACCAATGTCCGGCACAAAGCAGGATATGCTGGCCCTGCTGTGTAATGCATATTTCGAGGTGAATTGTATCCGGAAAATAGCCATAAAACCTACACTGAACACGCGATTTGCAGCTTTATGCAGGTCCACCAATATTCAAGCACCAGATTATTTATTTGGGGTGGACCTGCTTAAACAAGTCAAAGACCTGGAGGAGGAGGCCAAGACAATAGGCCTTATGAAGACATACGTTCCTTCCGCCAGGATGCCACCTCGCAGGTCGTTTTCAACGCGAAGGGGGTCAGATCCGAGGGCAGGGCCAAGCAGAGTGGGGCCAGTGGGACGGCGGAATTACCCACCTGTATATCCCAACTACAACTCCAGTATGGCGAAAAGGACAAGAACTCCAAGGTCGACTGTAGAGGTACGGGTGATTCATTCAGTCCAGGATAAATCTTCTGGGGAACAACCTCCGGTTGGGGGTAGGTTGCAGTTATTTTTTGATGAATGGTGCTGTATAACATCTGATCGGGTTATACTGGACACTGTGTCAAGGTCTCGAATAGGGTTTATGTCAGGAATTCATCCACCTGCACAAAATATGCCTAGTCGGGTATTGTTTTTTTCTGGACCAGAAACTCAGCAGGTAAATGAAGAAATTGTGGCTTTGTCCCAAAAAGGGGTAATTGAGAGGACGACATACCATCCTCAACAATTTGTGTCCAATATATTCCCCAGACAGAAAAAAGATGGTGGATGTAGAGTCATTCTGGATCTAACCCAGTTAAATTCCTATGTCCAGTATAGGCATTTTAAAATGGACAACTTCAATATTGCTAAACAGCTGTTATCAGAAGGTTGTTATATGGCAACCATAGATCTGAAAGATGCATATTATCCAGTACCAATTCATCATCAGTACCGGAGATACTTGAAATTTAGTTGGATGGGACAGCCGTGGCAATTTAAAGCATTACCAATGGGTTAACTCAGCTCCTAGGTTGTTCATGAAATTGTTGAAACCAGTGCTGGCACTACTTCGTGCCCAGAATCACATTGTAATGGCTTATCTAGATGATATTTTAATCATAAGCAACACTCAAGAGACAGCTGAGGAGTCGGTTTCAGCAACCAAACTCCTGTTTGAAAGGTTAGGTTTTCTGGTCCATCCAACAAAATCCAAGTTAGAGCCATCCCAAAAAATTGATTATTTGGGGTTTGTCATTGATTCAGTTGATATGTCAGTGACCTTACCTACAGCCAAGGCTGTGGAAATCAGGGAGGTCTGTACTAGTCTCACTGAAAAACAACAACCCTCCATCCGGGAAGTAGCCAGTATTATTGGCAAATTGGTGGCGGCTTTCCCTGCAGTGGAGTTTGGACCTCTGCACTATAAAAGTCTGCAATGAGCTAGAGAACAAGCATTTAAAGAACATACAGGTCATTTTGATAGACCTATGCAATTGCCAGCCAGAGCCATCGCCGAATTACAATGGTGGATTATCAATATTGTACAAACTACCAAAAACATTCTGGTTTAGCAACCTTCAGTGGTTTTACAAACAGATGTGACTGCTCTGGGATGGGGAGCTACGGACAGCGAGTCTAGCTGTGGTGGTAGATGGAGTGTGCAAGAGGATTTAATCCTGCACAGGCATGGTATAAATTACTTAGAATTGCTGGGTGCATTCTATGGATTAAAAGCTTATTGTTCAGCAATGAATAATTTACATGTTCAGCTCCAGATTGACAATACCACGGCTGTTGCTTATATCAATCACATGGGAGGAATAAGGTCAGTATCATGTGATAATCTGGCTAACCTCATGTGGGACTGGAGTATTTCCAGAAACATCTGGGTCTCAGCTATCTACCTACCAGGTAGAGAAAATGTGGTGGCAGACAACAGGCCACAGAAATTTAATGACAACATAGCATGGATGTTAAATCCTGATGTTTTTTAAATGATTGTCAGCCGCTATGGTTTGCCAGATATTGATCTGTTTGCATCCAGGCTAAATCACCAGTTGCCTAAATACGTTTCGTGGGAACCAGATCTAGGAGCAGTAGCGGTGGATGCATTCTCGCTACATTATGGGACGTACATTCTTTTATGCTTTTCCCCCATTCTGCCTCATTAGGCAATGTCTCACCAAAATAGAGCAGGACTCCACCTCAGGCGATTTGGTGGTTCCAGATTGGCCTACACAGCCATGGTTCCCATTGGTGCTCAGAATGATGACTCAGCCATTCATGACTGTCCCCAACTGCAGTAATTTGTTGGTGCATCCAGTAACAGGAGAAAGTCATCCGTTACATGATTGTATTACTTTGTTAATCTGCAGGTTCTGACCAGACCGTTCCAAGGCCTTGAACTGTCGAGTAGGACCATGGATGTGATAACTGCAGCTTGGAGAGATAGCACTAAAAAACAATATGTGTCTCATATTAAGAAATGGGAGATGCTTTGCTTGCAGTCAGATATATCTTATCATACTGCAAGCATACTGGATGTATTCGAGTTCCTTGCTACATTGCATTTTGATGAACACAAGCTATAGTGCCATTAATAGTGCTCGGAGTGCTTTGTCCTCTTATTTAGGGCAGTTTTCAGAACAACAATCTATCGGGTCTCATCCGTTAGTATCCCGATTCATGAGAGGAATCTTTAACAAGAGCCCTCCTAAGCCTAGATATACTGAAATCTGGGATGTCAGTATAGTTCTCACACTGCTTCGGCAATGGGCTCCAATTACATCACTGTCTTTTCAGAAGTTAACACTTAAAGTGGTTATGCTCATGGTGCTAGTATCAGCGCAACGAGTGCAAACATTGCAAAAGTTACGACTAGATAGCATGTATTCTTCTGCAGATAACATTACTTATTATGTGTATGATTTAATCAAACAAAGCAGGCCAGGAATGGTCGGAACCAAAGTAAGCTTTAAAGCATACCCTGTTGACCAAACGTTATGTGTAGTTAAGCACCTGAGTCAATATATAGAGGTAACTAAAAGTCTTAGAGGCTCTGAAACAGCAATGCTCATCAGTCGCAAAAAAACTCATAAAAAGGTGTCAGTGCAAACTATTTCTAGATGCTTAAAACAGGTTTTGGATTGTGCTGGAGTAGACACTCATGTGTTTAAATCTCACTCCACCAGGGCGGCACCAACATCCGCAGCAAATCCTCGGGGCCGCAGGATGGTCTAAGGAGGCAACCTTCTCAAAATTTTATGATAAACCTGTCCTGACAGTGCCAGGGTTTGGGCATGCTGTTTTGGGTTTGGTTTGATTTCTCTGTCTTTCTAAATTTCATTTGTAATTTCCCCCTGGGACAGAGGGGTTATTACTGTTTTGTTTGTTATTATTATTAAAATAATTATTGGATAATTCGAAGCAATGTTCAATACATCATTTATTCACTACTGTGTCAACTGAAGCAGTGTGTCGTATGGAATGGATCTACGGCATGAAATCACAGAGCTTTGAAATCACCACGTAGTCACTCACGGGACTCCAAAGTAAAATAGTAAGATTAAACGAGAACTTACCAGTTTGAAGTTTGATCTTTATTTTATGAGGAGTTACGATGAGGGATTACGTGCCCTCCGCTCCCGGCCCTCATACTCGCAAAGATCATCTGGTAGTTCTAGTCTTCTGAGTCTTACTATATCAGTTCGACTATAGTTTCTGTGTTTTCACGCCGCTGCTTTGAAGTATGACGCGCACGTGCCTGGCGGGGATTCTTCACGTAATCCCTCATCGCAACTCCTCGTAAAATAAAGATCAAACTTCAAACTGGTAAGTTCTCATTTAAGCTTACTATTAAACACTACAACCTCCAACTAAGCTTTGAACTGCATAGACTGTTTTTTTGTTTTGCACAGTTATTCTTTGTGTTTTATATACACAGCCTAGGGGACGGTTCTTGTACCATTTGACTCATCTCGGAGGCTGTGTCCTCTGTTGGTCTGGCAAAATGAATAATCCAGCAAGGCTCTTGAACCAAAGGTGCTTGAAAATCAGTGGTGGAACTGTATTTAGCAATGTACCAAATCTCGCCTCCTATAGATATTGATAAGAGTTATTCACCTCAGTGTTGATTTATGTGGACAGTTTAATGTGTTTGGTGATGCTAGATCTCATGTACTTGGTTCTTTTTTGGTCTTGCTCCATAATAAATGTGGTCCAGTTGCTTTGTGGACAATGGTGAGGGACTGACTAATATCTTGTACTTTCAGTAAGGAGCCTGATGTTTAGATAAAGCGGCAATAAGCGCCTATATGTAGCAGGATCTGGGCAACAAGAAGAATTAAATTAATAAGTGCAAGTAAGATGTAACTCACATAGATCAAAATGTGGCTCTCCTTGAATTAGAAGGTCTAACCACCTCTACTAAATCTATAATAGGATTGCTATTGCTGAAATAATGCCATCGATATCCTGGAATTCACCATGAACCACAATCCAGACTGGATCAGTTATTGTGGCCACAGAATCTGCTCAATGGCTGACTCCAGTATTAAGAAATTTAGACTTTCCACCATCTACAGGACATGTCAGAAACAAGATGGAATTTTCTCTATCTGCTTGGATGAATGCAGTGTCAATAATGCTAAAGGTGTTAAACACCATCCAGGACAAATCAGTCCATTGGAGTGATACTCCATCTACCACCTTAAAGTTTACTCCCCCTACCACCTGTGCAGAGTGCTCTGCAGTAGAATGTAGCATCTGCACCAATGCATTTTGTATATCTGACAATATGACCACACATCCGGAAAGGCTCCGAACACCTCAAGTCTCTACGATGGCAGCACAGGGAAATTCAGAGAAAATGGAGGCAGGCATACAATGTCTTTCTATATTATCTATTTTTCAAGTTCAAGTTCAAGCATCAAGGAGGACGCTCTCTAACTTCTACAGGTGCACAGTAGAGAGCTTGCTGACCGGTTGCATAGCTTGGTTCGGCAACTTGAGCGCCCTGGAGAGGAAAAGACTACAAAAAGTAGTAAACACTGCCCAGTCCATCATCGGCTCTGACCTTCCTTACATCGAAGGGATTTATCGTAGTCGCTGCCTCAAAAAGGCTGGCAGTATCATCAAAGACCCACACCATCCTGGCCACACACACATCTCCCTGCTATCTTCAGGTAGCAGGTACAGGAGCCTGAAGACTGCAACGACCAGGTTCAGGAATAGCTACTTCCCCACAGCCATCAGGCTATTAAACCTGGCTCGGACAAAACTCTGAACATTAATAACTCATTATCTGTTATTTGCACTTTATCAGTTTATTTATTCATGTGTGTATATATTTATATAATCGTATATGGACACACTGATCTGTTTTGTAGTCAATGCCTATTATGTTCTGTTGTGCTGAAGTAAAGCAAGAATTTCATTGTCCTATCAGGGACACATGACAATAAACTCACTTGAACTTGAACTTGAGGAAGATGAACGCAATGGTTGCATATGTTTCAAGAGGGCTACAACAGGGATGTAATGCTAAGGTCTCTAAGGTGCTGGTCAGGCCGCATTTGGAGTATTGTGAGCAATTTCAGGCACCATATCTGAGGAAGGATGTACTGGCTGTGGAGGGGGCCCAGAGGAGGTTTACAAGAATGATCCCAGGAATGAGTGGGATATGATGAGTGTTTGATGGAACTGGGCCAGTACTCGCTGGAGTTTAGAAGGATGAGGGCGGGCCTCATTATATCTTACTGAATAGTGAAAATCTTGGATAGGGTGGATGTGGAGAGGATGTTTCCACTAGTGGGAAAGTCTAGGACTAGAGGTCATAGCCTCAGAATTAAAGGATGTTCCTTTCGGAAGGCGATGAGGAGGAATTTCTTTAGTCAGAGGGTGGTGAATCTGTGGAATTGATTGTCACAGAAGGCTGTGGAGGCCAAGTCAATGGATATTTTTAAGGCAGAGATAGATAGATTCTTGATTAGTATGGGTATCAGGGGTTATGGGGAGAAGGCAAAGAGAATGGGGTTATGAGGGAGAGGTAGGTCAGCCATGATTGAATGGCGGAGTAGACATGATGGGTGAATGGCCTGATTCTGCTCCTATCAGTTATGACCGTACGACCTTCACATAACCTGTCATGTCTACAAACTATATCTGGAAGGATAAGAGCAGAAATTGCACAAAGACACTGCAACCTGTAAGTTTACTTCCAAATCACAGACTGTAATGATTTGAGAATATATTTTTGAAAGGCACATGGGTTTGCAGCTTAATTGGTCTCTGTAAATAACCCCTTGTTGATGTGACAGTGGGATAACATAGAACGAGTGTGAACGGGTGATCGATGTTTGGCCTGGGCTCGGTGGGCTGAAGAGCCTATTTTCATGCTATATCTTTCAATCAATCAATATTTGTTTTATTCTTGCAACTTCCTACCTGGCTGCACTTGTCATGACTTCACCAGACACTTTGATGTGCATCAAGAACATGTTCCCCAATAACCTCCAAGGTAATTAAGGATAATCATTGAATGCTAACCTGTCAGAAGCACCGGCAATCAATGACTGAATTAAAGACAAAATAAATAATCTTTCTTTCTGCTGTAAATGAAATTTCTGTTGGATCTTGAACTTGAAACATTAATTCTGATTCTCTTTCCACAGATGTCGCCTGATCCACTGAGTATTTCCAGCTTTTTCTGTTTCTATCCCATATTATTTCTTATTTGTAGGAACTGGAAAATGAATCAGCGAGCAAAGGAGGTCACACACTATTTTTCCTTTAGTAAAATTATGGTATATCTGGTTTGGGGGGCAGAAACTATTCTCAACTTCAATCTTAAAATTATATCTATGTAACTTTATTTTCAGAGTGTAGAACATTAGCTAGATTTGCAGGACGCTCCTGGGGTATCTAAAACTTTGCAGGTAAAAACATTAAAGTCTGTTATTTTTAACTCATGTTCCCAACCTCTGCCCACTAAGTAAGGTTGTTTTAAGTAAACATTGTCATAACCAGACCATTATTTTAAAATCCTGTCATACATGATATATATTTGTTTGTGACGATTTTTTAAGTTCCACATGATTTTCCACAAAATTAGGGGTGCAAGTTCATGAGCCATTTTAGCTAATATTGTCCTTTCAACCAATGAAGGAAGTAAAATATTGTAGGTAATGAACTAAATGATTTTGTAGAACTCCAATAATGAGTGTTCTGTTTCATCTAAATCCCTCTATGTATTTTGACACTTGAAAATCCTCGATGGCAACAGCTTTACATTCACTAGACCTAATAAATAACCAAATAATATCTTCCCGACTCATTTCTTGTCAACACTGAAAGCAATTCATAGGTTTCAATGCCTCATACTGCTGCAGTGTGCATTACCTCACAGTTAGCCACACTACTTTGGCTTAACTGCTAAATTTATACAGATCCTTTTGAATGCCAGCACATTACACCAGTTATTTGGTTACATAACTTGATATCATCTTTATATATCATTGATGACTAATGTAACCAAGGGGACACATTAAGAACCAGGATACATTTGATGGAATCCATCACCGCTGTGTCAGAATGAAATATCTTGTATAGATAACATTACATTCAACAGTTGTTGATGTAATCATTTCTTCCTGGAGTATGGACATAGAAGGAACTTTGCTGTAGTTTGACTTACTGGTTTTTACTATCACCAAATTAAATTATAGGTCTCTTGCAAATATATTTAATTTTCTATCATTCAACCATTTCTGCAGGGCAAGATCATAAATGTCTGAATGTTATAATAGTTAAAGTTAGCAGGACACAGCAGTCGGTTAAAAATAAATAATTCTTAGAAAATAATTTCAACGTGTTCTTCTCACCTTTGGTCTCTTTACCATCTCAGCTACTTCTTTCCCATGCATTTACTTCTGGCTGAGAATTAATAAATCAAATGGATTAATGTTGGTGTGTAGTGAAACATTACCCATGTAAAAGCACGTTTAGGGTCAGGAAATATTTCTAATGTTGGAGCTAATCACACAGAATTGAATTTAATTTGATTTTCTCAAGAATATTTAATGTTGTTAATTAGTAAGTAGTTAATGAAATGATTTGGCAAATTGAAGTAGCCGAAAATGAAGGTAAAATGATGATCGGTTTTGAATGAAAAGTATACACTTGTTAATTGAAGGAAGCACCAGCGTTTTTTAAGTAAACTGTTGTGTTGACGGAAATTATCTAATATATAATTTTATGGACGACAAGTATTTCTTATCATCCATGTTAGGCTAAATAAATAACTACAGCATAATTCATAATTCTATTAGGCTATGTTAGGCTCCTTTAGCCCATGTTAAGCTAAATAAATAACCACGGCATAATTCATAATTCTAACCATGGAAGCTAATTTACCAGGGAATTTCATCCAGAAGAAATCAATTTAACTATAAGCAATGGATTGCCCTACCATTCTATTAATGTACTGTTTCATCTGTTCCTTCCAGTTATTTCATAGGGAATTTCAATGTGACATTTAATGAGCAGCTAATTGGACACTGTTAATTTTTATCATGATCCAGACCTAAGGTCATTGCTGAGGAAGGAAGACTATGTATAGTCATTAGTGAGAAGGAGATGAGGTTTCAAATTAATGAACCAAGATCCAAAATGGCACCCAAGCCAGGCGACTTTTTGAGTGCTGGTCACAGAAGTGGATCTGCAATCATGCATTACATCTGCTCCATTCTTTTAAATGTCTACTCCAACAGCAACATGTCTTGCTTTTCTTCCCTTTATCATGTATCTGTACACTGTGGATGGCTCAATTGCAATCATGTATTGTCTTTCCACTGACTGGTTAGCACGCAACAAAAGCTTTTCACTGTACCTCAGTATACGTGACAATAAACTAAAATCACTCAAACTCAATATAAGTGAAGCGGGAGGAGGTAGGTAGAAACAAAGCGGTTGAATGGTTATGTGATAGTGGGGTAGGTTATCATTTCAGAGAGATCATTGGTGTCCAATGATGCCGATTCTCACAAGACTGTGGATGAGCAGTTGTGGGGAAATCTATTGTGTATGGGATGCAAGCAAATGTGGTCTGATGGAGAATTTCCAGTGTAAAGCCAATAAATGAACTCTTAGCTAATATGTAGCCTGCCATGATGGAGATCAAGAGGGGAGGAGATGAGGTATAATTTACACATTTAAATACTAGTTTGAATGTGAGGGGGGCTTTTCCCATTTTTGCGGAGGGCCATCAAACATTGGAAGAATGTTCCACTCATATAACCTCTGGCTTAGTTTTGGCAAAATTTCAAAAGTCAATGCTCCAAATTCCTGAAACTGGATGCTGATACAGTACAAGAGATGGTTGGATGTTGGATAATGTATCTCCTCATTACTGTATTCTCCTAAAACTCATTTGTTGTTAGCTTAGCCAGTTGATGGCGAACTATACCAATTTCGGTCCAAGAATTGACCCTTCGCTTTTTGTTTAATATTTATTTTGATGCTCCTTTCGTGCTGGTGGTTCATACATAAGAAAAAAGAGACAGGGACAGAGGTACGCCAGTGAGCTATTTGAGCAGGCTGCCCCCATTTAATAGGATCATGTCCATCTATCCTTGGTCTCAAAACTCCTTTCCTGCACTCTCTCAATACTTCTCAATGTCCTTGTGTAATTTAAACGTCTGTCTATCTCCACCTTAAATATATTCAATGACCCTCTCCCCATCTTCGCAGCTCCCTGCGACATTCCGAGTCAACACTTTTCCTCAAATCTGCCTGAAATGGGCACCCATTCAATCTATCTCCAAACCTTATATATTTCCCTCCACCACTTTACCCAAATACAACAGAAGTAGTGTAGTCATCATCAGCTCCCTATAAAGTTGCAACAAAACGTCCCAACTTCTTTACTCCATACCCCTTACAATGAACATGTTAGATTATCACTTGGTAGCTTTGGGAAACATGATGCTTTACTTTGGTATGTCTGTGTGGGATAGGTTTGTTTAAGGGTCGCCTAGAGTCCAATTGGTCTTAGTATTGGTTCCGTATTGTCAAGTATACTGAGATACCATGGAATCTCATGCTTGTACGTTATTCAGTCAAATCATATCATGACTACAATCATTCCATACATAAATACAACAGGTAGTGCAAAGAGAAAAATGCCCAGAATGCAAAATATATTGTCATATCTGCAGAGAAAATACAGATAAAAATTGCAAGGGCACAATGAGGTAGGTTGGGTGACTTGAACCACACCCTCAGTTTATGAGTAGCCCTTTCCATTGTCTGATACGATGGCACTTCCATTGTCTGATCACAAACAGGAAGAAGCTGTTCCTGAAACTGAGGATATTTGTTTTCAAGCTTTTGTATCTTCCGTTTGATGGGAGAGGGGAGAAGAAGGAATGACCTGGGTGTAAGTGGTCCTTGATTATGTTGGCTGCTTTCCAGAGGGAGCCTGCAGTGTAAATGATGTTGATGTGGGAAGGGGACAGTGGGGTTGGGGTGGACGAGGCTACAACCACAACTCTATGGAATTTCTTGCCATCTTTGTGTGGCAGATGCCAATCCAAGCTGCACAAGATAGAATGCATTCTATGGTGCAACTGCAGAAATTATTAAGATTAATGTTGCAGTTGTATTTGCAGTTGCAGTTGTATAAGACGTTGGTGAAAACGCATTTAGAGTATTGTGTTCAGTTCTGGGCACCATGTTATAGGAAAGATATTGTCAAGCTTGAAAGGGTTCAGAGAAGATTTTCGAGGATGTTGCCAGGACTAGTGGGTCTGAGTTATGAGAGGTTGAGTAGACTAGGTCTCAATTCTATGGAGCGCAGGCGGATGAGGGGTGATCTTATAGAGGTGTATAAAAACATGAGAGGAATAGATCAGGTAGATGCACAGAATCTCTTGCCCAGAGTAGGGGAATTGAGGACCGGAGGATATAGGTTCTAGGTGAAGGGGAAAAGATTTAATAGGAATCTGAGGGGTAACTTTTTCACACAAAGGGTGGTGGGTGTATGGAACAAGCTGCCATAGGAAGTAGTTGAGGCTGGGACTATCCAAACCTTTAAGAAACAGTTAGACAGGTACATGGATAGGACAAGTTTGGAGGGATATGGACCAAGCGCAGACAGGTGGGACTAGTGTAGCTGGGACATGTTGGCCGATGTGGGCAAGTTGGAACGAAGGGCCAGTTTCCACACTGTATCACTCTAAGATTATGACTCTATCTATGACTCATTGGAGACATGTCGAATTTGGGAAATGGTATTCATCTTGAAGATAATGGAAAGTTTGTTGTCTTGCAAGGCTTGTGTGGGTCAGTCATTTTACACTGGTCAATTCCTCATCATAGGATATTACAAAACATGTGGACAAATGGAAAAAGACTGTAAAATATTGGCATGAAAGGGATATGAGATTGCTAGTATCTAAAACACAGATAGTTCTCTTGCTGGTAACATGCATGAAGAAAGCAGGAAGGTGGTGCTGAGGTCAACATTGACTGCTGTGATTACACTGAATGGTGGAACTGACAGGAAGGGTGAACTGACTTACCACAGCTCCTTCTTCTCATGTTCTTGTAAGTATCCAAGATCCATGCAAAGTCAAATGTGGATCCCTTGAAGGCAGACACGGGTGAAATTATTATGGGGACCAAGGAAATGGCAGAAGAGTTGAACAGGCACTAAGGAAGACACAAACAATCTCCCAGAAGTACTGGAAGACAGAGGATCTAAGGGGGTAGAGGAACTGAAATACATTTTCATTAGGTGAGAAATAGTATTGGGTAGGCTAATGGGACTGAAAGATAATAAATCCCATGGGCCTGATGGTTTGCATCCCAGGGTCCTCAGGGAGGTAGCTCTAGAACTAGTGAATGCATTGGTGATCATTTTCCAATGTTCAATAGAGTCAGGATCAGTTCCTGCGGATTGGAGGATAGCTAATGTTATCCCACTTTTCAAGAAAGGAACGAGAGAGAAAACGGGGTATTACAGACCAGTTAGCCTGACCGGTGGTGGGAAAGATGCTGGAGTCAATTATTAAAGAGGTAACAATGGGGCATTTGGATAGCAGTAAAAGGATTAGTCCAAGTCTGTATGGATTTATGAAAGGAAAATCATGCTTGACTAATCTTCTGGAATTGTTTGAGGTTGTGACAAGTAAAATGGATGAAGGGGTGCCAGTGGATGTAGTGTATCTAGACTTTCAGAAAGCCTTTGATAAGGTCCCACACGGGAGACTGGTGACTAAAATTGGAGCACATGGTATTGGGGGTAGGGTGTTGACATGGATAGAAAAATGGTTGGCAGACAGGAAGCAAAGAGTAGGAGTGAACGGGTACTTTTCAGAATGGCAGGCAGTGACGAGTGGAGTGCCGCAAGGCTCGGTGTTGAGGCCACAACTGTTTACCATATATATTTATGATTTGGAAGAGGGAATTAGGAGCGACACTAGCAAGTTTGCAGATGACACAAAGCTGGATGGCAGTGTGAACTGTGAAAAGGATGTTAGTAGGTTGCAGGGTAACCTGGACAGGTTGGGTGAGTGGGCAGATGCGTGGCAGATGCAGTATAATATAGATAAATGTGAGGTTATCCACTTTGGTGGCAAAAACAAGGGGGCAGATTATTATCGCAATGGGGTTAGGTTAGGTAAGGGGGACGTACGGCGAGACCTAGGTGTCCTTGTACACCAGTCACTGAAAGTTGGCGTGCAGGTACAGCAGGCAGTGAAGAAAGCTAATGGAATGTTGGCCTTCATAACAAGAGGATTTCAGTATAGAAGTAAAGAGGTTCTTTTGCAGTTGTATAGGGCTCTGGTAAGACCACATCTGGAGTATTGTGTACAGTTTTGGTCTCCTAATTTGAGGAAGGACATCCTTGTGATTGAGGCAGTGCAGCGTAGGTTCACGAGATTGATCCCTGGGATGGCGGGACTGTCATATAGAGAGATCAAAATTAATTTTGGTGGTTAAACGTTTAACTTTTTTAAAGTACTATTAACATAGTTTCACATTTTTTAAAGACAGAATGCATTTGTGGTATATACTGCATAAGTAAATGTGATATCACTGCATGATATTTTGACCATGTGTATATAATTGTGTATATTATCGTGAGCATGTGTAAAATCAGAGAACCTTGAATAAACCAGATATCTCTTGGGCTCTCTGTGCTTCCTGTATTACTTTGCACACTCCTCATTACCTCGCTTGAGATTAGAAACCTACGAAGGGATATATATTAAAACCTGATTCCAAAGTTTCATACGTAAGAACAACTAAATCCTTCTGCATTCCATGGAAGGTGCCAGTCCACAACACTCTTTGGGTAGTTCTTTACGTTGGAAGCCCATTTAATTTTGGACGGATCAGGGACAACTTTCACTGAGTTGATAATCTTCCATCAGTGGTCTTCCATCAGTCGGTCTTTTCCTCAGTGTTTGTGCCTGGAGGCAGCCCAGAGTCTTCTCATCCTCATCTGTCTGGGATGAAGATCAACATGCAATAAGAACACGGCATCTCTTTCCAAACCACTCCATCTCTGCTACACCCTCATTCCAGAAATAGATGAGTTATGATCTCATCCATAACATATCAAGCAATGTGAATAGCACTAGGAAATGCATAATCCAGTTTTATCTCTGGAGTGATATCACATTCAAATTAATTTCAGAGTAAAATACTCTAGATAAAATCAAAATTAGATTGTGTATCACCTAAATATCGGGTGCCTTATTATTGCATTTCTAGGCTCCCATATCTCCAATCTCTATCAGCTATGTTTCCTTCTTCGAACATAATGTTGATCCCTCCCAGTGACCTATCGTCAATCATTTTGATATAGACACAAAAAGCTGGAGTATCTCTGTGGGTCAGGATGCATCTCTGGAGAAAAACAATAGGTGACGTTCCAGAAGGTCTGGGCTTCTCTCCTCTAGTTTCTTCCCCCTCCCTCCTTACCTCTACTTTCAGTCTGAAGAAGGATTCTGACCAGAAACTTCACCTATTATTATTTTTCAGAGATGCTCCCTGACCCGTTGAGTTACTCCAGCATTTTGTGTTTATGTTTGGTATTAACCAACATCTGCAGTTCCTTTCTACTTATTTTGTTTTAGATGTCTCAGTAGACTATCTGGAACATGCTACTTTTGTCCATCTATTAAAAATCTCCTTTTAACCTATCACCTTCAGTTAGCCTTCCTGTTGTGAAAGGAGTGCAGGAGCAGAAGAAACTGGGAGTATGGGTGCACGTATCTTAAATTGCAGGGCAGGTCGAGAAAGCAGTTAATAAGACATACATGGTTTTGGGTTTCTTTAATATAGACATAGATTATAAAATAGAGACATTCTGCTGAACCTTTATATACTGTAACACTGGTACAATGATAGCTGGAATTCTGTGTCCATTCTGTTCACCACCATTCTAGGAAGGACATGAGAGTATATTAGAGATAGTCCAAAAAAGATGGTTATAAGGTCATAAGGTCATAAGGAATAGGAGTCGAATTAGGCCATTCGGCCCATCAAATCTACTCCGCCATTCAATCATGGTTGATCTATCTCTTCCTCCTAACCCCATTCTCCTGCCTTCTCCCCATAACCTCTGACACATGTACTAATCAAGTATCTATCTACCTATGCCTTAAAAATATTCACTGACTTGGCCTCCACAGCCTTTCGTGGCAATCAATTGCAGATTCACCACCCTCTGACTAAAGAAATTTCTCCTCATCTCCTTCCAAAAGGAACGTCCTTTATTTCTGAGGCTATGACCTCTAGTCCTAGACTATCCAACTTGTGGGAGTGGAAACATCCTCTCAACATCCAGTCTATCCAAGCTTCTTCTAAACTCCAGTGAGTACTGGCCCAGTGCCGATAAGCGCTCATCATGGATTAACCAACTCATTCCTGGTTCTTTTTTTTTGTCAATAAAGGTCCCTGGGATCAGTGACTACATTTACAACAATATAGAAGAAATGCTTCTTCAGAGAACGGACAGCTGAGAGGAGATTTGATAGAAATATTTAAAATGATGAGATGTTTGGACAGAGTGCATAGTGGAAGGCTGAGCTTGTTCATGGAGTGTCGAGAACCAAAGGTCACAGTCATGAAATGAAGAGCAGGAAATATGAGTGACACGGGGAATAAGGTTTTTTATGCAGTTTGTGGAAAGCACTTGTAGTGTGATAGAGTCTGGTTTTATGGTGGCCTTCAAGATGGAATGACAAAAGGGTCACGAGAGGGTCATGGGTGTTTTATTGTCATATGTCCAGAAACAGAACAATTAAATTCTTATGTGAAGCAACAGCATAACAGGTTGAAAACACAGTACTCTATAGATAATATATATAAAAATATATATTTATGAAATAGAATTACGTAAATATATGGTAGAGAATTATTTACAAGGCTATGGGTAAAGGGAAATGGAACAAATGAGTTGAACTGATAGAGAGCCTGCACAGACTTGAACTGAATATCTTCCTTTTTTGCTCTCACTATTCTATAACTCTATGATTCTGTACTTCCCAATATTTATCTTCCTGACTTTGCATTTGTTTTTGATTATGATTGTCCTAGGAGGTGCATTAAAATGTCTTTATTATTCCCTTTATCATGTATCTGTACACTGTGGATGTCTCGATTGTAATCGTGTATTTTCTTTCCTGACTGGTTAGCACGCAACAAAAGCTTTACACTGTATCATACACACAAATTATACACACAGGACAAAAAACTAAACTAAACTAAACTAAAATCACTATTAAGTAATTGCGATGTATTAGTTATCCAATGAGGACTTTGGTTGCTGTGTAGTTCTGGCCATTCCTAAGTTCAGTTCAATTGTATCCAGGTTTAAATTATATTGTATTCTTTGTTTAACTACATCTCATCTTTCAGCTAGGCATCCTGCATAGCGCTCTCCACAGATGCTGCCTGAAATGGTAGATATTTCCAGCATTCCCTTTCATTTCCAATTTCTTACAACTGCAATGTTTTGTGTCTCACTGTTACAGCAACTCTTCTCGCTCGAAGATAGACACAAAATGTTGGAGTCTCAGCGGGACAGGCATCCAATGTCACCCATTTCTTCTTTCCAGAGTCACCCATTCCTTCTTTCCAGAGATGCTGTTTGTCGAGCTGAGTTACTCCAGCATTCCGTGAATATCTTTGGTGTAAACCAACATCTGCAGTTCCTTCCTACACAATTCTTCCCTCTCCCTTATTTTCATTCATCTCTATCTATTTAATTTTCCTCCAGACAAGAGCAGCAGCAGTTAACAGGTCTTCACTGCCCTCAGCCTCCCACTGTCCACACCAACACTATTTACGTCTTTTATATTTCCTTGGTCTCCACCCTATCACTGACATTCCCTTTATTGTCCCCCTTTGCTCCCACTGTTTCCCTCCAGCTTAAAATGTTTTAGATTTTTTTTTGTTCTAATGCAAGGTTCTGGAGTGTAACTTAGTTCTGTCCACACAAGTATTACTTGACCTGTAGAGTATCACCAACATTCTCTGCTTTGTTTTTCCTCTGTTTTGCCTGCCTCCCATGAGTTGTCTAGTGACATGCATTAGGACTGTAATTTTGTATAATTTATATCTAGCAGACACATGGTGGTCCCAGTTATATGAGATAAATCAATTACAATCTTGCATGAGAAAGATTTACATTCTTCTAACCATGGCTTTTTATTTATTTACACACACTATGGTTTCCTTCTGGCTACAGATAAGAACATGTTTGCTTTGAACTATGCAGGTTACCATGCTGAAAACCGGAGATGTAACTGTTTTTGACCCTTCCCACAATCTCCGACAATATCAATTTCCTCTGTAAAATCAAAAGAGATTTTTTTTTAATCCAGTCATGTTTGTAAATTTGATCATGTGAACAATATTTCAGTATCCAACGTTAGAAGCGAAAGGGTGAAGTTGAGAATTGAGACAAACAGTTGAATAGAAGTGCGCTTTGATACTTGTCAGCTCTGAAATTATCTCGCAGAGTGGGGATGTGTGCTCAGAAAATCACATAGTGCATGTCCATACCGGCAACCTGTTTGATCATCCATGTTACAGTTCATTATTTTAGGTAAGCCACTGTTCAGATTTGATGTCCATTGTTTTTGTTAACTTTAATTAGACTATTGCCAATGTAACATCAAATTGCTCAAAAACAACTGATTGATATTGTAATTAAAATTAACTAAAATATCCAATTTCTCAAATATTTAAGATGAATGATAATATTGCTAAATAATTCCTCGCTAATGGATCAATAGTAATGTATTTAAATGGGCGGAATAGTGGCGCAGAGGTAGAGTTGCTGCCTTATGCCCCTGTCCCACTTAGGAAACCTGAACGGAAACCTCTGGAGACTTTGTGCCCCACCCAAGGTTTCCGTGCGGTACCCGGAGATTCCCGGAGGTTTTTGTCAGTCTCCCTAATGGTCGAAACTGAAAAAAACCTCCGGGAACCTCCGGGACCCGCACGGAACCCTTGGGTGGGGCACAAAGTCTCCAGAGGTTTCCGTTCAGGTTTCCTAAATAATGCCCCTGTCCCACTTAGGAAACCTGAACGGAAACGTCTGGAGACTTTGCGCCCCACCCAAGGTTTCCGTGCGGTTCCTGGAGGTTTTTGCATCCGGCAACCACCTTCAACTAGCATCGCAACCGGCTTCCACTAAAAAATTACTGATTTTTAAAACGGAAACCGCTTTCGACCATTAGGGAGACTGACAAAAACCTCCGGGAACCGCACGGAAACCTTGGGTGGGGCGCAAAGTCTCCAGAGGTTTCCGTTCAGGTTTCCTAAGTGGGACAAGGGCATTACAGCACTTGCAGCATCAGAGATCTGGGGTCAATCCCGACTATGGATGCTGTCTTTATGGAGTTTGTACGTTCTCCCCGTGACCATGTGAGTTTTCTTTTTGGTTTCCTCCCACACTCCAAGGACATACAGGTTAGTAGATTAATTGGCTTGGGTTTGTATACTTGTTACAAGTGTAAATTGTCCCTAGTGTGTGTAGGCTTGTGTTAATGTGCAGGGATCCCTGGTCGGTGCAGACTAGGTGGGCTGAAGGGCCTGTTTCCGTGCTGTATCTCTAAACTAAACTAAACTAAACTACATGTCTTTGTCATCTAAACAACCGTTCCCAATTGTTACCACATAAATGAAAATGTCACCTTGGTTCAGAAAAATGACACTCATCTGAAATATTAACCCTATTTCACTGCAAATATGCAGCCTACTCTGCAGATTATCTTTGATGCTTGCTAGTTTTACCTAAGATTTCCAGTACCCGCAGTTTTTTGGAGCCTTTCAATCAAGTCAGCAATGATTGTGTATTCAATGATTGTGGATTCATGTCCCATATTGGACATTGAAGAATGATGTTTGAGGTTGATGCTGGTGAAGTGCTGAGAAGCACGAGAGCTGTTGGTTGACTTGTCTTTTGAAATAGCTGATAAACCAAGGGCCTGCTTGCTGAACAGTGAGTTCAAAGTTACAAAAGAAATAAGAGAGGCAAACAGAAAGCATGTGAAAAGGCCAGTCACAAATATAAAAGGAAATCCATAAATATTCTAGAGGAAAAGGAACAGGAAAAGTGCTGCAAGGGAGAGGTGGGGCTGAAAGAAGGTTAAAACAAATTATGAATGACTCCTTAGAATGTGGACTGATCCTTGTGGTCTTGGGCAGAGCTATGCCCAAACCAAGCTGTGATACAACATGACCATACATGTTCTAGCCTGCATCTATAGAGATTTGTAAGTCTCTGGTGACATGCTGAATTTCCTCAATCTCCTCAGGAAGTAGAGGCGTTGGTATGACTTCTTGGCTGTCAGGCCATTGAGGTAATATTATTGGTAATAATAACGGCAAGGAACTTGAAACAAATTCTCAACCACTTCCACTTCTGCACCTTTGATGCTGTCACATTCCTGTTTATGAGATTGAGCTGTGTTTAAACTTGATAGCCTAATTCCTATATGACAACAATGACTATAAATGGAAAAGGACTTCTGGGCTGTAAAATACTATTGGATGCGCTGAAGACGTGAAAATGCTGCTTAGATGCACATCCTTGCTTCGTGAAAAACGAGGAAAAATAATTTCATCAATCCCACCTAAAAATAGAAACAACTGAGGTCAAATAATAATTTAAATAGTGTTGCACCTATCCTCAGTCAACTTTCTATCTATCTAGATTAGGGTAACAAGGTACAACCAGCAAAAGTAGTTTTGTGTCACAGTGACTTATCATGGTGGAGGTATTTAGTTAAGACATTGTCCCAGAGATTGAGAATGAGAATGAGAATAAGAAGAAATATGAGTGAATACAGTCTCTTCCTCATCTCAAGCATGATGGTCCTCTGCACCCCTATGGCCATATCAACTTTCTTGACAGTCACCTACATTTCATCAATCAAATCACCCCAGTAATTGGTTTAGTTTAGTTTGGTGTAGAGATTTAGTTTAGTTTAGATACAGCGTAGAAACAGGCTCTTTGGCCCACCAAGTCTGCACCGAGCAGCAAACCCCATTACATTAGCACACACCGCATACTAGGGACAATTTACAATTTTTACTGAAGCCAATTAACCAACAAACCTGTAGGCTTTTGAAGTGTGGGGGGAAACCGGAGCATCCGAGCACCCCGGAGAAAACCCACGTGGTCACGGGAAGAACGTACAGACTCCATACAGACAGCACCCATAGTCAGGATCGAACCCAGGTCTCTGGCACTGTAAGACAGCAACTCTACCACAGCACCACCACATCGCCTTGGTAGACTAAACTAAACTAAAACTAAACCAAACTAAACTAAACTATTCCTTAAGTTAATTTAAAATAAATACCTTGAATTCAAAGTTCTCACATGCATTCTGAGCTTCTGATAGATTAGATTTAGTTGAGTACGAAAGGATTCAGCGGATCCACTGAGTGCGGAGATGTGACATCTGGGGCATCAGGAGACCATGAGGTTTTGTTGATAGGAAAACAATAATAATGATTGGAAAACTGACTCCCCCATATTTGATAATATTGCCGGTTTTAAGTTCCTCCCTTATTATCATTTACCCTTGTTTTCTGTCACCATCTCCTTCAAGTACTGTTGGCTGATTTGTAGTTTGATATTCAAGGTCACCTCCTAGCCTATAGGATGGGCACGTGTGAGCTCTGTCATTCCACTCATTATGGAGTTGTATCCCGGAGCTGCAGTGAAAGGTTATTAACCTTTTTCAGATTTTTTTTGACTGATTCGCAATGAATTATAACCTTGAATCTGCTTTCTCTCGTTTTTACATCTGAGCTTGTAATTAGTTTAACTAAAACAGAAATCTTTTAAATTCAGTTTTCCTGTTTTGTTTCCCAACTGGAGCAGCATTGCGAACCATTTCTTTGATGTAAATTTACACTTCCTCCAAGGATTATCAATTTTGTGAGTGTGTAAATAGCATCAAGTCAATGAGGTAATGAAGGTCAGTGGATAAAACACAGGAAAGCTGCTGCTACAGTATGCACTTGCAGGGATTGATTAATGACTTTCAGTTTTTCTCACTGTACTATCTACATCAAAGCATCCAGCAGCAACGCTAAGAATTCACAGAGAAGAACAAAGCATAAAAGAACACATACATCATGCTGACATATATAAAGCTGTATGAGAAAGAGTAAAAATAGAGACCTCTATTGTATATCTGGTAAAGTACAAACAACTATGGGCCTTCTAGGTCAGAATTAACCTTATGCATCATAATTTATTCCATTTTGCATCTAGCTTAGCAGCTGAGTTCATTACAGACAATACTGTCTAAAGAAATATCCCAGATGGTTTCTATTAATTATCTTCATAATTGAATAGATTAGTTATATATGAATATATTATAATGAAGCATTTTCACTCTCTGAGGAAAACCAGTTGTCTTTTATCAGTTGTGTAAATGTGCATTGAGTGTGGGACTGCAGTGAATTAATTCAGAAATGTACTATTTTTTGGATCTCATACAATAGAACTCAACAAGCAATGATGCATTTTCTTTACTGCATTATGTGATCCTGGTCAGGACCAGCGTGATATCCTCATCTATTTGTATGACCAAGAAGGTGAACATTTTCCTCCTGGTTTTACCTCCCAAAATTCTCAATCTCAGAAATTGGCTTAGGTTTTTAATTCAAAAGCAAAATATTCCAAATGCGAATGGGATTTTATCATTTTTATTTCACCTTTCTCAGGCTATTAAATGACCGCGTAGAGAAGTGAATTGATCTGTATTGTAGTGCAGAAGAAATCACAATTATACATCAAATGCTGAATGGTCCCAACCTCTACTCTGATGGTGTTGGTTTATTGCTGTCACATACGCTAAGATACAGTGAAAATCATTTGCCAGTTATCCAGACAAATCATAGTATGCATGGGAACAACAGGTAGTGTTAAATGAGAAAGGAAACGGATTGGAGACTATAATGTTATAGTTACAGTGACAGTACAGATTTTTAAAAAGTGCAAGGGCTGCAATGAGGTACATTGGGAGATTAGTATTGAATTATTATTATCATGTGTCCCGAACTACAATGAAAAACGATGCTTACGTGCTATCCAGTTAGATTGTACAATACATGAGTATAATCAAGCCTTTCACAAGTTTAACAGGTAGTGCAAAGAGAAGAATATGAGAGTGCAGAATATACAATTACAGAGAGGGAATACATCTTTATTATTATTTTTCTTATATTGTAACCTGGTTACTTTTTAACCAGGATTTTCCCCCATAGTGGTAGAGCTGCTGCCTTACAGCGCCAGAGACCCAGGATTGATCCTGACTTTCTGGTGCTTGTCTGCACGGAGTTTGTATGTTCTCTACGTAACCTGAATGGGTTTTCTCTGAGAACTTTGGTTTCCCCCCACACTCCAAAGACTTACATGTTTGTAGGTTAATTGGCTTGGTATAAATGTAAAATTGTCCATAGTGTGTGTAGGATCGTGTTAATGTGCTGAGATTGCTGGTCAGTGTGGACTCAGTGGGCAGAAGGGCCTAATTGTGCACTGTATCTCTAAACTAAACAAAAAATTAAGAACGTTTATATCAGAAGAAATTTCAAATTGTTTCTGCATATCTTTGCAGCATACCATCTGTATTGGTTTTGTAAAACTAACACCTTTGCACGGCTGAATAAAGAATGCTTGTAAAACTCGCAGCACACATTGTATGGATTTAATAATCATTTATTTCCAGTTCAGTGCAAGAGTCAATAAACTGACTGTCTTTTTTTACAATAGCCTTGATAAATGGATTTACAGGACTTTCCTGATTTTGCGTCTATTGCCAGTGAAGGAAGTATATCATTGCCATGTCTGTTGGTTGAGTAATCTGTGGGTGATATTAACTGTCATCTCCAGGATATACTGTATATGCATGACGCCAACTAGCTACTAAACGTATGCAGCTGAATATTTGAATGCATCAAGGATATACTAAACTGTACAATGCTGGTATCTATCTTTTGCTCATATGCAGTTTTTCTTTTGAACTTTTCATATGTCCTATTATGGACATCTTTTAACATGGATAGGGAGGAACTGCAGATGCTGGTTTACCACGAAGATAGACACACATGCTGGAGTAACTCAGCGGGCCAGGCAGCATCTCTGGAGAAAAGGAATAGGTGAC
This sequence comes from Okamejei kenojei, assembly GCA_035221665.1. Lineage (NCBI taxonomy): Eukaryota > Metazoa > Chordata > Chondrichthyes > Rajiformes > Rajidae > Okamejei > Okamejei kenojei. The sequence goes on from CM069134.1 coordinate 60,038,009, forward strand.
GTTTCAGGTCGAGACCCTTCTCAGTCTGATGAAGTGTCTCAACCCGAAATGTCACCTATTCCTTTTCGCCAGAGATGCTGCCTGACCTGACAACCTTTAGCTCTATGACACCATCTTCATTGGTATGAAGCAAACCATGCAGTTCCAACAATTCATTTTTTTTTTTTTTTAATTTATTTATTAGAAGTAAGTACATTACATTTTAATGGTACCTTTTTACAGGTTTCCAGAATTATTAAAACATTCTTTGTACAACTTCCTTTTTTTTTAGAAAGAAATGAGAGAGAAACAAGTATCGAAGAGTAAATAATAGTCTAGTGAGTGTAGTGTAAAGAAAGAAATAAGTGAGAAAGTGAAGCAGAAAGGAGATTCTCACACGCCACAAGTCGATATATATATGTTTTTTTGTTCTTAATCATTTTTCACTCAAACCCAGAGTTTTTAATTTTACGAAGTTATTACACCCCATGAATCCACAAGATCAATAAATGGAGACCAACTCGTTAAGAATTGGTCTTTTTTTTCTATTAGGAGGAGTCCCATTTCTTCCAAATGGGTCGTTTCCAACATATTACCAATCCACATTTTGAGTGTTGGTATAGTAGTCTTTTTCCAGAATTTGAGTATGAGCTTTTTCGCTATTATTAAACCATAATTAAAAAATGGGATTTGGGATATATTTTATTTGTTTCCATCTCCTAATACTCCAAAGATAATCATTTCAATGCTAGGTTCCATTTTTATCTTAAATAAACTAGTGAATATATCAAATATATCACACCAAAATCTTTGAAATTTTGTGCAAGAAACGAAAGAATGTATGAAGTTGGCATTTAGAGAAAGGGATTTATCACAGATGGGAGAAATATTTGAATAAAATTTATTCAACCTAACTTTTGAATAATATAATCTGTGTAATATTTTAAATTGAATTCTACTTCGGAGTCACGTGTGACTTAGTGAAGACCCCGCCAGCACACATGCGCGACATATCGTCGCGCACATCTGCATCGACAAGCTGGGGGGGGGGGGGGGGAGTGCGCTCTCTTCACCAGCTCCTTCAACAAGACCGGCAAAGGTAAGAATACTAACCTTTTGTTGGTTGCAGGAAGGAAGGAACGGGAGGGAAAGCAGACTTCCCAAGAGCCGCGGGTCACCGACAGGCCAGCGGCCACTTTCCCCGGAGCTGCGAGACCTGCCGGCAGCATCCGGCCGGCCGGGGGAAAATGTGCGGAAGTCGGGCGCTTCAGTTACACCAGCGCCCGACTTACGGGAGCTGGGAATGCCAGCCCTGGACTCAGTGTCCCCAGTCCCCAGGAAGCGCGGGGAGAAACCTGGTACGTGGAAGAGTGCCTCGCCCCCCGACAGCAGCATCACCCCGTGTTGCTGTGGATCCACGGGGGCCGGGCCGGGGAACGGCTGCGCTACAGGGGAGCCCAGCAGCCGCGGCACGCCACGTACAGCTGCCAGGAATATCTGCTGTAGGGCAGTCTGGCCAGAGCTACTGCTGCGTCGAGCAGCCCTGCAGGAGCAGGTGCTGCTGGCATAACACCGCGTCAGGCTGCGGTCAAGGGCGCCGGTGGCAGCAGTAGACGGTCGGTTAAGCTTAGCTCTGGCAGCTGCCGACCATGCGCCTCCACGCAGAAGATTGGGCGATAGTGGAGGTAAGCCTGCACGGACTCCGGGGAGCCAGGTACCGGGGACCAGCGCCGACTCATCTCTACTGTCGTCCTACCAGGCAGGTGGACCGCCACAGTCTGCTCGAAGGCCGACTAGCGGAAAGTCCGTGCGGGGGTCGTATGGGCCGGCAGGAGCAGTAGCCCACGACAACCTACCTTCGGACCCTAGTCTGCATCTTATGGAGGTGTGGTCCGCTGGTAGAAGCCCCAGAGCAATTGCAGAGCCTGGGGAAATCAGCTTGTCCACCGCGAGTAGCGGGGACGGTCGCATTGCCAGGTTGGAGCTCTTGGTGGAGCAACTAGTCCAAAGGGATATGGACCGGGATGAACCGGAGTCTCAGGCCTCCACAAGCCACGCCAGGAGACCGCCCAGCATATCGTCTTCTCCAGCCAGACGTTCCAGAAGTTGCTGGATGCTGACTATGTTGATGAACCAGGGATGCCGGAGGCCAGAGAGCCAGTCCTAGGTGCAGACCTGCAGGATGTCGTGGGGAAAATTTGCCACAGCTACCCACAATGGGGAGCCGCTGCACCCCAAACTGGCGGGAACCATTCACCACTCACCAGTCCCTGGGTCAGGTAGTCACTGACACCATGGACGCATTCAAACTGCCCGACAACTGCATCACTTTAAGTGTGCCCACGGGGAATGCTCACATTTGGGGGAATTGAGTACTACCACCAAGATGCAGGACGTCCGCCTACAACGCATCCTCAAACTTCTAACGACGGGCATTACAGCATTTGTCTGCACCCTCCATGGGGATGATGTGCCCAGCGAGCTGCAGGATGCCCTGGCACTTCTCTGCAATGCGCAGTTCAAAATTAACTGCCTTCATAAGAGCTCCATCCGGCCGACACTCAACCCGTAATTTGCAAGGTTGTGCCGTTCCTCCACCACTCCACCACTCCACCACCTCATCAGCTGTTTGGGAAAGATCTCTCCAAGCAAGTCACAAAACTCGACGAGGAGGCCAAGACTGTGGGCCTTATGAAACCTCCACCGGCTAAAGTTCACCCATATCAGACGATGGGGCCACCGCAACGTTCCCCCAGAACGCCATACGCCAAGACCCGCTGTTAACCATGGAGGTAAGGGGGTCTGGTTCCTCTAAGGCAGTAGCACTTCTACCCGCACAAGTTGGGGGTCGGTTGCGAGCATTTCGTGGTACTTGGGATGCAATCACCACAGCCACATTTATTCTACAAAGTGTTCACGGTTATGTCATAGCATTATTGATGGTAAACTTTCCCCCAACACAGCATGAACCTCGGCGCATTTTTACGCTCTCTCAGACTGAGACAAAGGAGGGACATATTGAAATCTTACGGCTAGCAGCAAAACGACACACGAACCCCTTGAGTTTGTGTCTAACATCTTTACAAAAACCAAAAAAGATGGGGGGAGTCAGATCATCATAGACCTAACCCTGTTGAACACTTTTGTACCATATACCCATCTTCACATGGTTACCTTCGAAACAGCTAAGCAGCTGCTTATCCGGGGTGCATTATGGTTGCATCAATTTAAAAGATGCATACTATACAGTCCCCATCACAGAATCTCACAGGAAGTCCTGAACTTTGTCTGGAAGGGACAGTTGTGGCAATACAAAGCCTTACCCAATGGGTTACCCACAGCCCCAGACTATTTACCAAATTAGTAAAAACCATATTGGCACTCATCCAATAACACAATTCTATCGTCATGGCATATTTAGACGATATCCTTAGCGTGGGACAGACCCTCCAATTGGCTACGCTGGCCGTTCCAGCGACCAAATCTTTATTCGAGACGTTAGGGTTTGTAACCCATCCAGACAAATCCACCCAGAACCCCTCTCAAGTTATGGATTACCTGGGTTCACCATTGACACAATCTTACTGATGATCACTATCCCGACCAACACAGCTTTAGACATAAAAGAAGTGTGCTACAGCCTTGCTTGCGCCAGGGTACCGACTATCCGACAAACGGCAAAAGAAATTGGGAACCTGGTAGCTACATTCTCAGCTGCGCAATTCGGACCGTTACATTACAAAAATTTACAAAGAGGAAAGATAGCAGCATTAAAAGCAAATGCTGGGCACTTTGATAGACCAATACGGTTGCCAAATCCAGCTAGAGCTGAGCTACAATAGTGGATTGACATTATTAGTATCACAGACCCATCATTGTTAGCAGCCTATCCGTCATGCTACAGACTGACGCAAGCGCATAAGGTTGGGGTACAACTGACACCATGTCCAGTTGTGGTGGCAGATGGGACCCTCACGAGTCTCCCCTCCTCCAGACACCAGGGATAAATTATCTGGAGATGTTAGGGGTTTTACAGGAACTGCGGGCTTACTGTCCTAATTCACGGCACTTATATGTCCGCCTCCAAACAGATAACATAACGGTGGTGGCTTATATCATTCATATGGGTGGTATCAGGTCGTTAGCTTGGGACGAATTGGCAAATACAATCTGGCACTGGTGCATTGAGAGAAATATTTGGATCACAGCGACCTATTTACCAGGGAAGTTCAATACGGTGACGGACACCAGGTCATGAGTGTTCAATGATAACATCGAGTAGATGTTGAATCCCCCAAATTTGCTGAAATTATAGCTCACTTTGGCACGCCAGATATTGACCTCTTTGCGTCCAGGTTGAACCATCAGATACCAACGTATGTGTCTTGGGAACCAGACCCTGGGGGAGTAGCTATGGATGATTTTTCTCTCCATTGGGGGGGGAAATGGTTTTATTACGTATTTCCCCCACTCTGTCTCATCAGTCGGGTATTGCAGAAAATTCAACTGGATTCTGCAACTGGCATTGATCATACCCGACTGGCCTACACAGCCATGGTACCCGATGGTCCTCCAAATCTTGCAACGTCCGTGGATTCAGTTTGGTAAAATCCCACATTGATTACTAACCCCATTATGGGGGACAGTCACCCGTGCCTTGGTCACCTAAACATGTTGGCCTGCAGGTTCTATAGGGGCCGCTCGTCAAGGCCGGCATATCACCAAGAGCCTTGGGCCTCATCTCAGCGTCATGCCGAGCATCAACCAGTACCTCACCCAGGTCAGGAAGTGGTAGGCATTCTGCTCCCGTACCAACACGACCTACATCTCGGCTACGATCCCTGATGTCCTGGAATTCCTAGCGGGCCTTCATTACGATGCGGGCCTTAGCTCCAGTGCCATCAACAATGCCAGGAGTGCATTATCCTCATACCTGGACATTGGTATAGGCTCCATCCACCTGGTGTTTAAATTCATGAGGGGCGTGTTTAACACCAACCCTCCACGACCCAGATACAACATCACCTGGAACGTAGGGATCGTTCTGACCCTACTGAGGAGCTGGTCTCCTATGACAGAGTTCCCACTCAATAAGCTCACCCTCAAAGTGGTGATGCTGATGGCACTGCCTACAGCTCAACGAGTCCAGGCACTACAAAAGCTGCGGCTGGATAGCATGGTCTCCACCCCTGCAAAGGTGATTTTCTTTGTCCAGGACCTATTGAAGCAGCACAGACCTGGGGATCGTGGGCTGCAGGTGGAGTTTTGGGCGTACCCCACTGATGCCACCCTCTGCATAGTCACCCATCTCCGCCTCTACATCCGCACTACAGGAACCATCCGGAAGATGGAGCAGGGGCTCCTCATCAGCCACAACTCTCCACATCACCGGGTGACTGTGCAGACTATCGCCAGGTGGCTCAGGGCGGTGTTGGGTACAGCAGGAATAGGCACTAACATTTTTAAATCTCACTCTACCAGGGCTGCATCCACATCAGCGGCGAGGGCCATGGAGGTGCCCATGGACCACATCCTCGCCACCGCGGGCTGGGCCAGTGAAGCAACCTTCCAGCGGTTCTACAATAAGCCGCTGGTTGCCCCCGCAACGTTCACGGAAGCCGTGCTGGGAGCTGCTCTGTCAATGATTTGTCCCCGAATTAGGGGTCTTTTGCTTTGTTATTTGTGTTAATAACTGTGCATTAATTTTCAGCCTGTTCAGGCTGGAATGCATTAACTACCTTCCTCCATCAGAATTGCGGCAGTGTGATAGCATGGACGATGTCCAGGGCATGAAATCACAGAGCTTTGAAATCTTCATGAAGGCACTCACGTGACTCTGAAGTAAAATAGTAAGATTAAACGAGAACTTACCAAGTTCGAAGGTTGATCTTTATTTTATGAGGAGTTGCGGTGAGCGATTTCGTGCCCACCCCTACCACCCTCTATCATAAGGTCAACTGTATGTTCTACGTTCTTAATCTTACTATTTCCAGTCATGGTGCGTTCTGTGATTCCACACCACTGCTTTGAAGAATGTCGCGCATGCGTGCTGGCGGGGTCTTCACGAAATCCCTCACCGCGACTCCTCATAAAATAAAGATCAACCTTCAAACTTGGTAAGTTCTCGTTTAATCTTACTATTAAATTATGTCTAGTGTTAATCGAACATTTATGTATATATATCAAATACCTCTCCCATGTTTCTTTAGAATTTTTTATCATTAAAACTTTTTCCTCGTCTTCTCTAATTGCCTCTGTTGATGGCAATTCTCTATTAAGAATACTGTTGTATAGATATGATATTAATTTTTGTGAGTCCGCCTTAATACTCATTGCTTCTTCCACTGGGTCTATCGTTATATTCTGTAATCTTGGTATTTATTTTTTTATAAAATCACATATCTGTAAATATTTAAAGTATTGGTTATTATTCAGATTAAATTTTGATTTTAATTGTTGAAATGATAATAAATTTCCCATTTCATACATGTCACCCAACTTTTTAATTCCCAATCTTTCCCATTGTCTATATGTTTTATCCATGAAAGATGGTTTAAATACCGGATTATTCATTATTGGTGTTAGTGATGATAAGTTTCTTAATTTTAAAGTTAATTTTATTTGTTTCCAAATTCGAATTATATTGTGTATAATTGGATTCTTCTTATATAATATATTATTCAATTTTATTGGGGAGAAGAGGATTGCTCCTAAACCATAAGGAAAACAATCCTCTTTTTCCATTCTTATCCATTCCACCTGTTGAGAAGGCAATCCAACCAATAAATAATATTCTTAATATGCACTGCCCAACAATAATATAAAAAATTAGGCAGTGCAAGTCCCCCTACATCTTTAGGTTTACACAAATGATTTCTTTTAATTCTATGTGCTTTGTAGTCCCATATAAAATTAGTAATATTAGAGTCGAGTTTTTTTTTTTAAATATTTTGGTATATATATTGGTATGGATTGAAATAAATATATTATTTGTGGTAGCACTATCATGTTTATAGCATTTAGTCTGCAATTAATGATAGTGGGAGCGTTTTCCAAAATTTAATCAGAGCGTTCAATTTATTTAACAAAGGACTAAAATTAGCGTTAAATAATGATTTATATCTTCTGGTAACTTGAATACCTAAATACTTAAATTTTTCCGTTGCAATTTTAAATGGAAATTTTAATAGATGATTAGCTTTCTGGGGCTGTAATGACATAATTTCACTTTTATTCCAATTTATTCTATATCCAGAAAAGGAGCCAAATTCCTCTATTACATTTAATAAATTTGGGATACTGGTTTCTGAATTTCTAATATATAAAAGTATATCATCCGCGTATAATGAAATTTTGTTATTAGAGTCCTTAGTATTGTATCCCTGAATAAGTTCCAACAATTCATGAACGTCATTATTTTCAACTTTATTGAAGCACACTTCCCTTGCCAGTTGTACAGTGTCTCCATGATCTGTGGCAGAATGAGAACCAACCTTGTCGAAGCCAGTAAAAGAACACACAGTAAACTGTCTTTCACCAACTATTCACGAACTAATTAATCCCAGAAATAATCATTCAATGTAACAGTATTATAAATATTGAACCGTTTTCAAAATTCCTGAACTGCGTGTTTTGGCTGCCATCTGTGTCCATAATTAACGGGGAATATTTCTCAAATATGAGAATAACAGCCTGATTCATAGGTTGCAAAGGAGATGTTTTTCTTGATGGAAAGGCATTTAGTTCAGGATACAGGCCTTCAAACTCAACATCATAGGCTGTCACAATGTCTAATATAAGAGGAATTTTGAAGGTTAAAATATTGTCTTATCCAGCAGAAAAAAATCCATAACCTGCTCATAAAAATCTGTCACATTACCCAAGCCTTAGGATGGGATGTTCAAGTTACAGGAAGATGAAATTTCATAATGTTTTCTGAGCTTTTTGCACAGCAAGGAGCAAGGAAAGATAGTTGTATAAAATTACATTTATTTCAATGCTAGAGGCCTGACAGGTATGGCAGATGAACTCAAGGCATGGATAGGTGCATGCGACTGGGATGTTACAACCACTACAGAAACCTGGGTAAGGCAGAAACAGGACTGTCAGCTTAATGCTCTTGGGTACAGATGCTATGGGCGAGATAGAGGTCAGGATGAAAGAGGAGGGGGAGTCACTTTATTGCTTAAGGAGAACACCATGGCAGTAGTCTGAGATTACTGTACTGCAGATTGTTCAATGAAGATATATGACATGGACCCACTATATCCATGCCATCCATTATAGCAAGTAGATATGATATGATTACGTAGGTTTATATTACATAGAAACATAGAAACATATAAAATAGGAGCAGGAGTAGGCCATTCGACCCTTCGAGCCTGCACCGCCATTCAATATGATCATGGCTGATCATCCAACTCAGTAACCTGTACCTGCCTTCTCTCCATACCCCCTGATCCCTTTAGCCACAAGGGCCACATCTATCTCCCTCTTAAATGTAGCCAATGAACTACCTTCTGTGGCAGAGAATTCCACAGATTCACCACTCTGTGTGAAAAATGATTTTCTCATCTCGGTCCTAAAAGACTTCCCCCTTATCCTTAAACTGTGACCCCTTGATCTGGACTTCCCCAACATCGGGAACAATCTTCCTCAATCTAGCCTGTCCAACCCCTTAAGAATTTTGTGAGTCTCTATAAGATCCCCCCTCAATCTTCTAAATTCTAGCGAATACAAGCCAAGTCTATCCAGTCTTTCTTCAGATGAAAGTCCTGTCATCCCAGGAATCAGTCTGGTGAACCTTCTCTGTACTCCCTCCATGGCAAGGATGTCTTTCCTCAGATTAGGAGATCAAAACTGAACGCAATACTCCAGGTGTGGCCTCACCAAGACCCTGTACAACTGCAGTAGAACCTCCCTGCTCTTATACTCTACTCAAACGCTTTTGCTATGAATGCTAACATACCATTCGCTTTCTTCACTGCCTGCTGCACCTGCATGCCTACTTTCAATGACTGGTGAACCATGACACCCAGGTCTCGTTGCATCTCACCTTTTCCTAATCGGCCACCATTCAGATAATAGTTTACTTTCCTGTTTTTACCACACATTTATCCACATTATACTGCATCTGCCATGCATTTGCCCACTCACCCAACCTATCCAGGTCACCTTGCAGCCTTCTAGCATCCTGCTCACAGCTAACACTGCCCCCCAGCTTCGAGTCATCTGCAAACTTGGATTCAATTCCCTCATCCAGATCATTAATATATATTGTAAATAGCTGGGGTCCCAGCACTGAGCCTTGCGGTACCCCACTAGTCACTGCCTGCCATTCTGAAAAGGACCCATTTACTCCCACTCTTTGTTTCCTGTCTGCCAGCCAGTTCTCTATCCACATCAATACTGAACCCCCAATACCGGGTGTATACTAATCTCTTATGTGGGACCTTGTCAAAAGCCTTCTGAAAGTCCAGATATAACACATTCACTGGTTCTCCCTTATCCACTCTACTCGTTACATCCTCAAAAAATTCTATAAGATTCGTCAGATATGATTTACCTTTCATAAATCCATGCTGACTTTGTCCAATGATTTCACCACTTTCCAAATGTGCTGCTATCCCATCTTTAATAACTGACTCTAGCATTTTCCCCACTACCGATGTTAGACTAACTGGTCTGTAATTCCCCGTTTTCTCTCTCCCTCCCTTTTTAAAAAGTGGGGTTACATTAGCTACCCTCCAGTCCTCAGGAACTACTCCAGAATCTAAAGTGTTTTGAAAAATTATCACTAATGCATCCACTATTTCTGGGGCTACTTCCTTAAGTACTCTGGGATGCAACCTATCTGGCCTTGGGGATTTATCGGCCTTTAATCCATTCAAATTACCTAATACCACTTCCCGGCTAACCTGGATTTCACTCAGCTCCTCCATCTCATTTAACCCCCGGTCCCCTGCTATTTCCGGCAGATTATTTATGTCTTCCTTAGTGAAGACAGAACCAAAGTAGTTATTCAATTGGTCTGCCATGTCCTTGTTCCCCAGAGGCCCAGGAGCCATTGGTGAAGGAGGAGCGACGTCCGAGCGGTGAGTTAAAAACCCAGCGCGGGGCTTTGTTTTTACAGAGGCCCAGGTGCCGTTGGTGAGGGAGGAGCGATGTCTGAGCGGTGAGTGTAAAAACCCAGCGCAGGACTTTGTTTTTACAGAGGCCCAGGAGCCGTTGGTGAGGGAGGAACTGAAATCCGTAACATTCTATTCAATTAACCTGGCTTGAGGAAGCCGCTGAGTGGTGGACTTGAGTAAGCAGCTGATTGGCAGTCAGATTCCAGCAGTTTGTAGCGTACTGTACTTTGTATTTTGTATTGTATTTTTGTATTTTATATTGTATTTTGTGTTGTATCTAAGTTAAGGGAAGTATGAGTGCCAGGGCAGCTTACTGTTCTGGATGTCAGATGTGGGAGGTCATGGAGTCGGGTAGCCCTCCAGATGTCCACATCTGCGCCAGGTGTGTCGAGATGGGGCTCCTAAAGGAGTGTGTTAGGAACCTGGAGCAGCGGCTCGATGACCTCCGTCTGGTCAGGGAGAGTGAGGAGGTCATAGAGAGGAGCTACAGGGAGGTAGTCTCTCCAAAACCACAGGAGGCAGACACGTGGGTCACGGTTAGGAGAGGCAAGGGGCAGAGGCGGGCGCTAGAGAGTACACCAGTGGCTGTACACCTTGGAAATAAGTTTTAAAAAAGGAACTCCTGCGCAGCAGCATCTAAGTAGGCGACGTGACTGCTGTTCGGGGGGACAGCCTACCTGGCGGTAGGAACAGCGACCTGGCCTGCTGTACAGACACCGGCCCTGTTGCTCAGAAGGGTAAGGAAAAGAAGAGGAGGGCATTAGTAATAGGGGGCCAGATTGGTGAATCTGTGGACGCAGTCCGGAGACCCGGATGGTAGTTTGCCTCACTGGTGCCAGGGTCCGGGATGTGTCGGAACGTGTCCAAGATATTCTGAAAAGGGAGGGAGAGGAGCCTGAGGTCGTGGTACATATTGGTACCAATGACATAGGTAAAAAAAGAGAAGATATCCTGAAAGGAGAATTTAGGGAGTTAGGAAGAGTGTTAAGGAAAAGATCCGCAAACATAACAATCTCAGGATTACTTCCAGTGCCACGCGACAGTGAGAGTAGGAATGGAGCAAGGTGGAGGATACATGCCTGGCTGAAGGACTGGTGCAGAGGGCAGGGATTCAAGTTTCTGGATCAATGGAACCTCTTTTGGGGAAGGAGTGACCTGTATAAAAAGGACGTGTTGCAATTGAACCTGAGGGGGACAAGTATCCTGGCAGGGAAATTTGCAAAGGCTACCGGGGGGACTTTAAACTAGAACGGTTGGGGGGAGGGACTCAAATAGAGAAAGCCAGTAGACAGGGTCTGAGGCAGGAGGCAGAGAAGGGAAGCACTCAGACCCAACATGTAGGGGGGAAAGAAGAGAAAAATAATAAACAGAGAATAAGAGGTGGTGGGTTTCCAGGGCAAAAATCAAAAGGGACCACTTGTCAACATAATTGTATATGGAGTAAGAGTGTTGTAAAAACAAGCCTGAAGGCTTTGTGTCTCAATGCAAGGAGCATTCGTAATAAGGTGGATGAGTTGAGTGTGCAGATAGCTATTAATGACTATGCTATAGTTGGGATCACGATGACATGCCTCCAGGGGGACCAAGGCTGGGAGCTGAACATCCAGGGATATTCAATATTTACGAGGGATAGACAGAAAGGAAAGGGAGGTGGGGTAGCGTTGCTGGTGAAAGAGGAGATTAATGCAATAGAAAAGAAGGACTTTAGCTTGGAGAATGTGGAATCGATATGGGTAGAGCTGCAAAACTCTAATGGGCAGAAAATGCTAGTGGGAGTTGTGCACAGGCCACCTAACAGTAGTAGTGGAGTTGGGGATGGCATCAAACAGGAAATTAGAAATGCGTGCAACAAGGGTAAAACAGTTATAATGGGTGACTTCAATCTACATATAGATTGGGTGAATCAAATGGGCAGGGGTGCTGAGGAAGAGGATTTCTTGGAAAGTATGCGGGATAGTTTTCTAAACCAACATGTAGAGGAACCAACGAGAGAGCAGACTATTCTAGACTGGGTATTGAGTAATGAGGAAGGGTTAGTTAGCAGTCTAACTAACTAGTTGTGCGGGGCCTCTTGGGCAAGAGTGACCATAATATGGTTGAGTTCTTCATTAGGATGGAGAGTGACATAATTAAGTCAGAAACAAGGGTTCTGAACTTAAACAAAGGTAACTTTGAAGGTATGAGAAGTGAATTGGCCAAAATAGACTGGCAAGTGATTTTTAAAGGGTTGACAGTGGATGTGCAATTGAAGGTATTTAAAGACTGCATGGATGAACTACAACAAAAGTAGGCATGCAGGTGCAGCAGGCAGTGAAGAAAGCAAATGGTATGTTAACATTCATAGCAAAAGGATTTGAGTATAGGAGCAGGGAGGTTCTACTGCAGTTGTACAGGGTTTTGGTGAGACCACACCTGGAGTATTGCGTACAGTTTTGGTCTCCAAATCTGAGAAAAGACATTCTTGCAATAGAGGGGGTACAGAGAAGGTTCACCAGACTGATTCCTGGGATGTCAGGACTTTCATATGAGGAAAGACTGGATAGACTTGGCTTGTACTCGCTAGAATTTAGAAGTCTGAGGGGGGATCTTACAGAAACTTACAAAATTCTTAAGGGGTTGGATAGACTAGATGCAGGAAGATTGTTCCCGATGTTGGGGGAAGTCCAGAACAAGGGGTCACAGTCTAAGGATAAGGGGGAATTCCTTTAGGACCGAGATGAGGAAAACATTTTTCACACAGAGAGTGGTGAGTCTCTGGAATTATCTGCCACGGATGGTAGTTGAGGCCAGTTCATTGGCTATATTTAAGAGGGAGTTAGATGTGGCCCTTGTGGCTAAAGGGATCAGGGGTATGGAGAGAAGGCAGGTACAGGATACTGAGTTGGATGATCAGCCATGATCATATTGAATGGCCTACTCCTGCACCTATTTTCTATGTTTCTATGTTTCTATGATCAATTCACCAGTTTCTGACTGCAAGGGACCTACATTTGTTTTAACTAACCTTTTCCCTTCACATATCTATAAAAACATTTGCAGTCAGTTTTTATGTTCCCAGCCAGTTTTCTTTCATAATCTATTTTCTCTTTCCTAATTAAGTCCTTTGTCCTCCTCTGCTGGACTCTGAATTTATCCCAGTCCTCTGGTAGGCTGCTTTTTCAGGCTAATTTGTATGCTTCATCTTTTGTTTTGTAACTATCCCTGATTTCCCTTATTATCCACGGATGCACTACCTTCCCTGGTTTATACTTTTGCCAAACTGGGATGTAGTTCATCCATGCAGTCTTTAAATGCCTTCCATTGCATCTCCACCGTCGACCCTTTAAGAATCACTTGCCAGTCTATCTTGGCCAATTCACGTCTCATACCCTCAAAGTTACCTTTCTTTAACAATGTCACTCTCCATCCTAATGAAGAACTCAACCATATTATGGTCACTCTTGCCCAAGGGGCCCTGCACAACAAGACTGCTAACTAACCCTTCCTCATTCCTGAACCCTTAGCTCACTGAACCCTTAACCAGAAAGCAGAAATGCAAACCTGGGGTTGCACCCAATCAGCTGCTTCCTCCAGTCCGCTTCCACCAATCAGCGGCTTCCACCAGAAAGCGTCCTTTGAAGTGTGGAACGTTACAGAGTTGGGTACTCCTCCTCTCGCTCTAACGGCTCCTGGGCCTCTGTGGATTAAAGCACCGCGCTCGATTTTATAACTCACCGCCCGGAGACTCCTCCTCTTGCTCCAGCGGCTCCCGGGCCTCTGTGGAGTAAAGCCCCCCGCTCGATTTTGTAACTCACCGTAACCATATTGGATAATTCTATGACAGTACCTATCGACAGTACCGTAAGAGATTTGACTGACTTGACAATAGCGGGCACATAATTTGCGGCAAAGTGCGGAAAATTGTGTACTGAAAATGTCTTCAGTTTGTTGAAGATGCATGTGTGAAACTACGTTTACCAGGCCGATAAATAATGAACATAGAATTGTCCATTACAAATCTATGTAATCATATCATATCTACCTTCTATAATGGATGTCATGGATAGAGCGGGTCTAATAAGGCCCGCTTCTATGTTGTACGTTTCTATGGTACAAAGACTATGCATAATATAATTGGAATCAAGTGTTTTACTGCTTTTATTAGCCATTCATTAATCAACCTATTTTTTGTGTAATTGTATAATAGTAGTTGTATATTGTATTTTCCCATTTAATCTTCTGTTCTGCAGATGTAATGTTGGTTCTCCTCCCAAGAATGTGCCTTCTCCAATCTTCATTTGAACTGAAATACCAGTTTTTTTAAGGAAAATATTTTCCATGCCGATAGGAAAAAAAGGCATGATTGGATTGTTCTCTCAAAGGAGCAGCAGAGAGACATAATGAGACAAATCCTCTGATGTTCTGTGATATTCCACAAATGAAGAATTATTTCACAGAATGACAAAAATAACGTGTAGATGAAAATCAGCTTCGTCTAGGGTAGAGCGATTCTGCGCATGTTTCCGGGTGATGAACATCCATTAGGAAACTCATTTGACTTTCCCACTACATTTTTCATGTATCTCAGCATCTTTTTACTGGCATAAAATTGCCCTAAATATTATCAAACATAAAGCAACATGGAAATTCATCTGTAATGTGATTTTCAACATCAATGGTCTGGAAAACAATAGTTGTTAACTATTCGCAGAGTAACCTTGCGATGGTGCTATTTAAAGGACCGACGGGCACACAACATTATTTGTCGTCAATGAGGTCTATGACCTTGTACAACATTAAATACAAACTCAGACATGTGTTTAGGATGTTCTACCATTGGAGATCAGTGCTGTGCTCTCAGCTTCGTAACCTCAGGATCATAGGAATAATGAACATAGAAAGTAGGTGGAGGAGTAGGCTATTCGGCCCTTCGAGCCAGGACAGCCATTCAATATATCTCCCCCAACATTAGCAACATTTTTCCTGCATTTAGCCTGTCCAATCTCTTAAGAGTTTTATGTTTCTATGAGAACCCCTCTCATCCTTCTAAATTCCAGAATATAAAAGCCCAGTTGCTCCATTCTATCAACATATGACAGTACCGTCATCCCGGGAATTAACCTGGTGAACCTGCGCTGTGCTCCCTCAATAGCAAGAATGTCTTTCCTCAAATTAGGAGACCAAAACTGCACACATTACTCCCGGTGCCATCTCACCAGGGCCCTGTACAACTGCAGTAGGACCTCCTTGCTCCTATACTCAAATCCTCTCGCTACAAAGGCCAACATGCCATTTGCTTTCTTCACTGCCTGCTGTACCTGCATGCTTAGTGTATTTTCAATGACTTATGTACAAGGACACCCAGGTCTCGTTGCATCTCCCCTTTTCCTAATCTGACACAGTTCAGATAATAATCTGCCTTCTTGTTCTTGCCACCAAAGTGGATAACCTCACATTTATCCACATTATGCTGCATCTGTATCATTCCAGGTTGTTGCTGCTGGTTTCTTAGTTTGCTCTCACAGTTTACTTCTTATGACTACTTTAATGAGGTTTCCCAGCCATTCTGCGTATTCAGGGAGAAGAGAGTTCAACTAGTTTTCCTTCATTCCAAAGGAGCAGGCAGATTGACACAGGTAATCACCTGCATCGCAGGTTTCCCCAAAGTACAGGCATCGTGTACATTTTTATAAAGACCTCACCGGCAAAGCTCTGCCAGTTGCACCTGACTATTTCCAGAGGGTTTCCGTGACTCCCGTGCACAAATGATATCCCTGTGTGGGCACTATTATTTATTTGCCTTCTTGGATCGCTTGGGAGCTTTGCTCCCATTGCACCAATCTTAATTCGTTCATTCAGTAGCAACACTTCCCTGTGACTGCAAGACTGTTCCCTTTATCATGGTATATTGCTCTAAGAGTTGGTTGCAAAGACTGGACTAGCAGAGTTATCAGGACCTATAACAGCTTAGTGGGGAAGATCACATTGGCATGATCAGCTTCAGCACAATGTTACAGAGGAGAGTTGACATTCCTGTGCTTTAAAATTTGCTATTGATGTTTTCTCTCTTTATGTTGCTTTTACAAATAATTGTTAAGTATGGTGACCCATGACACTGTTTTAACACCAAAATCAGTGGGACACAATAATTGTGATGCGCTTTTCCCTAAAAGCTTCACTGTTTTAGTTTGTTACATTTCTTACATCTTGAGCTATTTGGCAAAATGGAATATTAGGGCTGACTAACAACCTTTTCTCAATTATCTAAACTTTGGTCAATGAAGGGGGGTGGCAAGGTATTTCAAAGTTTAGTTTATTTAGTTTAGTTTAGAGATACGGCACAGAAACAGGCCCTTCGGCCCACCGAGTCCACATGGACCAGGAACCCTGCACATTAACACTATCCTCTACTAGGGTCAATTTTTATATTCATACCAAGACAATTAACCTTCAATCCTGTACGTCTTTGGAATGTGGGAGGAAATTGAAGTTCTCGGAGAAAACCCACGCAGGTCACAGGGAGAATGTACAAACTCTGTACAGACAAGAACCCCTAGCCAGAATTGAACCCAGGTCTCTGGCACTGTAGGCACTGTAAGGCAGCAACTCTGCACCACCATGCGCCCTCGAAGGAAGTGAGAGTATTTACGTTCTTAATATTGGGGTCTTTGTTGCAATTTCTTCCTTCACTTTCTGTCCTGAAATTTGCTTACAGCAGCTCTTCCTCGAGAAGACTGCCCATCTACTCTATCTAGTCCCCCAATAACAAGTACTTGATATCTGAAAGGTCCATGAATATGTAAATACATGTATGGTCACAGATAGCTTACTATACTAACCTTGGCTATTAATTCTCTTATAATGCATATGATAATTGTTTAATTAATTAACACAAGCTATTACTTTCCTTTAGCTTATTAATATTCACCTAAACACACAGCCAATGACATCCTTATAGCACGCAAGGGACCTATCTACTGCATGTAGAACATGTCATTATGCTTGTTCATTGCATAATGCATTAATCTTTATTTATTATAACTTTGCATTGACATTGGTGCCAGTTCAACGGCAATGATTTAATCCTTTCTATCTTGCTGACACTGAAACCTATTCCATTTATCTTCAGTTAGTTATATTTAACATTGAATTCCACCTGTGCAGCCCGGCTGTAATCTGACAATGGACCTAATGGAAACTTACCTGCTGTTCGAATAAATTAACTGGAACATTACAATAAACATGTATCCAATGGCTAATCCAATGATCGCCATTTGTGGTGGTGTCAACAGAAGATTCTTTTGATGGATAACATGCTATGTGTGAAACCATGCTCGGCATTTATATTGATATCCTGCATGCTCCTTGTCATCACAAAACTGACAATTCACCAGGTATCTCATTCTCTTTACCGATCAGCCTTATGCTGTAGGTGATACCAATGTCCTGATCTGAACTGTGCAGGTGAACTCATATAAGATCATGCCCTCCTGGAGCTGGAACCTGCACTATAGTTCCATTGCATTTGCTGCATGCCTAATGAATCACCATTCATGTGTGATACCTCTCAACTATTCTCGAAAGTACACAGAATGTTTGTATCTGAGCAGATTCAGGAAGTGTGGAACGAGTGACATTGACTTTATATTCTCCTCCAAACACAAGGCATACCTATGGGCACACGCATGGGCCCCAGCTACGCTTGCCTCTTTGTTGGGTAGGTCGAACAATCCTTGTTCTCGGCGTACCAGGGCCCCATCCCCGACCTCTACCTCCGTTACATCGACGACTGCTTTGGTGTCACCTCCTGCACCCACACACAACTGACTGACTTCATTCGTTTCACCACCAACTTCCATCCGGCACTCAAATACACTTGGACCATTTCCGACACTTCCCTACCATTCCTTGACCTCACCATCTCTATTGCAGGTGATACACTCCTGACCGACATCCACTACAAACCAACTGACTCCCACAGCTACCTGGACTACTCTTCCTCCCACCCTGCTTCCTGTAAGGACTCCATCCCCTATTCCCAATTCCTCCGTCTACGCCGCATCTGCTCCCAGGATGAGGTGTTCAACACCAGGTCATCACAAATGGCCTCATTCTTCAGAGAACGGGGATTCCCCTCCCCCACTATTGATGAGGCTCGCACCAGGGTCTCCTCCATACCTCGCAACACTGCCCTCTCTCCCCATTCCCCCACTCGCAAACAGGGCAGAGTCCCCCTGGTCCTCACCTTTCACCCCACCAGCCAGCAAATACAACACATAGTCCTCCGCCAGTTTCGCCACCTCCAACGTGACCCCTCCACCCGCCACATCTTCTCATCTCCCCCCCTGTCTGCCTTCCGCAAAGACCGCTCCCTCCGCAACTCCCTTGTCAATTCTTCCCTCCCCTCCCGCTCTACCCCTTCCCCGGGCACTTTCCCTTGCAACCGCAAGAAATGCAACACTTGTCCCTTCACCTCCCCCCTCCACTCCTTTCAGGGACCCAAGCAGTCCTTCCAGGTCCGACAGAGGTTCACCTGCACCTCCTCCAACCTCATCTACTGCATCCGCTGCTCCAGATGCCAGATGATCTATATCGGTGAGACCAAGCGGGGGCTTGGCTATCGTTTCGCCGAACACCTCCGCTCGGTCCGCAAAAACCAACCCGACCTCCCGGTGGCTCAGCACTTCAACTCCCCCTCCCATTCCGTATCCAACCTCTCGGTCCTGGGCCTCCTCCACGGCCAGAGTGAGCAACACCGCAAGTTGGAGGAACAGCACCTCATATTCCGCTTGGGGAGTCTACGTCCTTTGGGCTTGAACATTGAATTTTCTCAATTCTGTTAACCCTTGCTGTCTCCTCCCCTTCCCACCTCTCCCTCAGCCCTCGGGCCCTGGCATTCCCTCTATCTCTATCTCCCTCCCCCACCCTAGTCGCACTAGCTTCTCTTTTTCACACCACAAACAGCTTACAATGGCTTGTTCCCTTCATCATCGATACTTTTTTGCATATCTTTCATTCATTGTTCTTTATCTCTCCACATCACCGTCTATATCTCTCGTTTCCCTGATCCCTGACCAGTCTGAAGAAGGGTCTCGACCCGAAACGTCGCCTATCTCCTTCGCTCCTTAGATGCTGCTGCACCCGTTGAGTTTCTCCAGCTTTTTGTGTAACCCTTGACTTTATATTCGCTTTCTTTTGATTCCCTATCTCTGTGTGGCCAGTTTGCAGATTACACCTGAAAAGGAAAAGGCATAATGAGTGCATTTTCTTTAACTTTAGTTTAGTTTAGTTTATTGTCACATGTACCAAGGTACAGTGAAAAGATTTTTTTGTGTGCTAACCAGTCAGCGGAAAGACAATACATGATAACAATTGAGCCATCTACAGTGTTCAGATACTTGATAATGGGAATAACGTGAATAGAAATGTTGGAGTAGAGATTTAAAAGAGTGGAGCGATTGTAATACATGATTTCAGATTGAGTTCTGTGACTAGCACACAACACCTGTGTTGAGTGCCATCTTAGATCAAGTTTGATCAAAGATAGACTGAGGGTCTCCAATGAGGTAGATGGTAGC
This sequence comes from Okamejei kenojei, assembly GCA_035221665.1. Taxonomy (NCBI): domain Eukaryota; kingdom Metazoa; phylum Chordata; class Chondrichthyes; order Rajiformes; family Rajidae; genus Okamejei; species Okamejei kenojei. The sequence goes on from CM069134.1 coordinate 60,057,675, forward strand.
GGAGGGGATGGGCTAAAATTAGAGCTGCATGTTTGCACCACCTGCAACTCGTAAATTGGAAAGGAGAGGGGAAGAACATAGGACTTGAGAAGGATGATTAGGTATGGGAATAGATCTGGCTTCAATGCTTTATGTTATGAACTTTGTAATGTCTGTGCCAAAATAACATGGGACAAAGTCACTCTCATGGTTAATCTCAATCACAAAGCCATCAGCATCAATGATTGTGGGATTTTAACTCGGAGGTGTACAGTTATAATCCCACAGATGATAACTTCACACCATTGGCTCCTCTGCCAAGACCATGTACCAAACGTCTGAATCTACAGTTCCTGTTGGACGGAGCTTGAATACTGTTGTTCAGCAGTGTTTCCTCTGTGGGCTAAGCTGATACGCCATAATACGGTCTGAAGATGGGCTTCGGCCCAAAACGTTGCCTATTTCCTTTGCTCCATAGATGCTGCTGCAACCACTGAGTTTCTCCAGCACTTTTGTCTACCCGCCATAATTGTCCTCGGCCAAGTGGTCCTGTTGTCTTTGGCTGTACATCACCTTGTCCTGCAGTTAAGAAGGAGTACATTCTCTCTGGTGATTTGCTGGACATGGTTGGACAGCTTGCAGAGATTGCAGTTCTAGCAGCAGGCCCTCAGAATGGAGGCTATTGATCAGTTTGGGGAGTCTTCAGGTGACCAAGGAACCTGATTCTGAATGCACCTGTTTTCAACAAAATATGCAATTGCAGGGGTTATGTAGGATTGGTAGCTCTGGTTGGTCTTCTTCTCCATGGCAATCTGTTGGCAGCCTGTCCCTTCCAGACATTGCTATTGTGTTTGAGGGTGACCTGGAGACTGTCTATGTACCGTGGCTGGCTTTGAGGGGGAGACATTCATTTCGCAGACATCCAAACATAGTGACTGATCAAATTTCTTCCTTAAGAGGACGGTTTTGTGACTGGTGGAAGCCATTTCATGGAGGATGCGCACATTGGTTTATTGTTCTTCCCATTTGGATTTGACACAAGCACCGCTTGTGGAAGCCCAAAATTGTAAATATGGTGTTGATGGATGCTTCAGATTTTGCTGCAGTAGAGGAGAGTAGAATGCATGGCAGCCCTTTATATCAGGACCTTTGACAACATCCAAAAGTCTGTGTTTTCAAAGGCACTGCTATCACAGTTTGAAGAAAGCGTTTAATTTAGTTTAGTTTAGTTTAGAGGTTTATTCGGTATCAGCCGGAGAAAGGATCAGCTCGTCAGGGCTTGGTTCCAGTAGTGGTGAAGAGCTGAGAGAATAACTGGAGAGATAAAATGGGGCATCGTTAGGTTAAAAGAAAGAGATGAATCCTAGTCAGCAGAAGATAAAACTAAGGGGCAACAGGTGGACAAGTAATGGTAGGTTGCAATGATAAAGGACAAAGGACAACAAAGGACAAAGGACATTTATTATCACATACACCAATTGATGTAGTGAAATTTGACTTGCCATTGCAGCACACAAATAAAGATAAACCACAACATTAAAGAATTTAACAGGAAACATAAAAACATCCCCCCATAATGGTTCCCACTGTGGGGGAAGGCAGCAAAGTCCAGTCCCATCCCCAGTTCACCCATAGTCGGGCCTATTGAGGCCTCTGCAGTCACCGCTACGGCAGCCCGATGCTTCAGGCCCTCTCGCCGGATGATGGAGTCCTGGCGTCGGGTGAACACTCTCAGTGGCCCGGAGTATCTGGAGCGTCCGCTTCCTCCCCGGAGTTTGCAGCTCCCGAAGTTCACGGGCTGCGCTGGTCGGAGCTCCGACTCTGGCGACCTCGTCGTGAGATCCCAGGCTCCGCGATGTTTAAAAGCTCAGAGCCGCCCGCCCGCGGCAGGAAGCTCCACAGACTGCAGACCGCAGCTCCGCAATGTTGCAGTCGGCGGTCCCAGCCCTCCGGATCCCACCGCACAGCAACCCGGGCAAGGCATCGCCCGCTCCACGATGGCGCCCCGCCGAAGCTGGAGTCACAGCCGGTCCCGGCAGGAAACGCTGCTCCAGACTGCCAGTAGGCCGTGAGGAAGGGGCAAGATACGGCCCGGAGAAAAGCCACATCTCCGACCAGGTTGGGAATGAGATAAATTGTTTCCCCCTTTCCCCCAATGATGGATAAGATTCAATGTTGGCAATGATGGATAACCATATAACCATATAACCATATAACCATATAACAATTACAGCACGGAAACAGGCCCTCTCGGCCCTTCCAGTCCGTGCCGACCATTTGTTTTCCCCTAGTCCCATCTACCTGCACTCAGACCATACCCCTCCATTCCCTTCACGTCCATATACCTATCCACTTTACTCTTAAATGTTAAAATCGATCCTGCCTCCACCACTTCTGCTGGAAGCTCATTCCACACAGCCACCACCCTCTGAGTAAAGAAGTTCCCCCTCACGTTACCCCGAAACCTCTGTCCCTTAATTCTCATGTCATGCCCTCTTGTTTGAATCTTCCCTACCCTCAATGGGAAAAACGTATCCACGTCAACTCTGTCTATCCCTTTCATCATTTTAAAGACCTCAATCAAGTCCCCCCTTAACCTTCTGCGCTCCAAAGAATAAAGACCTAACTTGTTAACTTGTTAACTTGATAAGATACCAAAGAAATGGGGAAGGAAAGAAAGATATGGCGGTAGATACTAATGATAATCTTTGGTGGCTAACTCCACATTTTTCATTTCATTCATTCAGTTCACTCCATATGAAATCAAAAAATGCCTGAGAGCACTGTTTAGTTTAGATTCAAGATACAGCACGGAACCAGGCCCTTCGGCTCACCGTGTCCACGCTGACCAGTGATCCCCGCGCACCTACACTATCCTACACACACTATGGGCAATTTACAATTATACAAGCCAATTAACTTACAAACCTGTATGTCTTTGGAGTGTGGGAGGAAACCGGAGATCCCGGAGAAAACCCACGCCGGTCACAGGGAGACAGGGTTTTCTGCTGACTGGATAGCACGCAACAAAAGTTTTTCACTGTACCTCGATACACGTGACAATAAACTAGACTGAACTGAACTGAGAACGTACAAACTCCATACTGACAGCACCCGTAGTCAAGATCGTACCCGGGTCTCTGGCGCTGTAAGGCAACAACTCTACCGCTGCACCACTACGCCCTTATGGTGGAGTTGACATGGTGGATGTTGGGCTGTCAGAAGAGTTGACTGCTGGGATACGAAATGGGCTCCAAATAATCCAATGCCACCCAATGGATGGTGGACAGGATGTTCAGCTAGGCTGGGGGACAATCAGTGGAACATCTTCCCATACAAAGGTTCTCCTACAAAGCACTGAAGTGATCTAACGTTGGTTGCAGTACTCTGCAGAGAAGACCACAATGAACCAGACCTCTGTAAGCTGAAGATCTCAGACATCCTTGGGGCTTAGTTTGATATCAGCTGGAAGAGATCAGGATTAAAAGGCTTCCTGTCCAATTGACACTGGATACTAATGTTAGGTGCTGGTGGATTGACTGTACTGAGATGGACAACAAGTTTCAGTTAGATGGTGAATAAGCACAGTGATCACTTGCTTGAGCCCAGTCCGGGTGCAAAAGGCATCTCTGATCATTGCTGGCCCTCTCATCATGCAGAGTTCTTGGCATGGTGACAAACTTCAGCTGCCATCAGAGGACAATCCACAGAGCCGCACAGTTTAAAGAATTGATTACCTTGCATGAGTCACTTAAGTTCAGTTTAGTTTTTTGTCACGTGTACCGATACTGTGAACATGTTTTGTTGCATGCTATCCAGTCAGCAGAAAGACAATACAGGATTACAATCGAGCCATTTACAGTGTATAAATACATGACAAGGGAATAACGTTTAGTGCAAGATAAAGTCCGATCAAGGATAGTTCAAGGGTCACCAAAGAGGTAGATATTAATTCAGCATTGCTCTCTGGTTGCAATCGGATGATTCAGTTGCCTGATAACAGCTGGGAAGAAACTGTCCCTGGTGGCGTGCATTTTCACACTTCTATACCTTTTGCCCGATGAGAGAGTGGAGAAGAGAGAGTGGCCAGGCTGCGACTCGTCCTTGATTATGCTGCTGGCCTTGCCGAGGCAGCCTGAGGTATAAATTGACTCAATTGAAGGGAGGTTGGTTTGTGTGATGGTCTGGGCTGCATCCACAAGAGTTCTTAATTTTGATTTGGTCATTTTACTGAGGTCTGCCTGGCATTAAAGATCATGTCCACCACCCCAGAGTGGATGAAAGCTACAGTACATTGTGCTTCAGAGAGGATCTTCCCAGCAATAGGCCAAAAGCATTTGAGGAGGGTGTGGCTCAGGACCTTACCCACACTGTACAGGTAGGCACCCCCCCACCCACCCCCCCCACCCCCCCCCCACCCCACACCCCTCACCCCACCCCACCCCCTTGCAGATTTGTTCCCCTTCTCATATGTGGTCATGTTAGACATGTTTAGTTGAATTCATTTAGAGATACTGCGCAGACAGGCCCTTCGGCCCACCGCATCCGCGCCAATCAGCAATCCACCAAACACTAACACATTCCTACACACTAAATACAATTTACTATTTTTACCAAAGCCAATTAACCTACAAACCTGTACGTCTTTGGAGCGTGGGGGAAACTGGAGCGCCCGGAGAAAACCCACTTGGTCATGGGGAAAACGCATAAACTCCGTACAGACAGCACCCGTAGTCAGGATCACACACGGGTCTCTGGCGCTGTAAGGCACAACTCTACCAAAGATGAATTGGTACTGTGATAAAAGCTACCATCACAGGAGGCATATCAGTCACAGGCTTCATTGGTTTCACCTGACGTTTCATCTCTCAGATGGTCAATGGATTGACAGTGAAATGCTCCACAGGGTTTTGTAGATGGTCTGAAGGACCTTGACCACAGCCACTGATGTCTCAACATTTCTTTGCCTGGCTCGCCCATGAGGACATTCTAGATCAGAACTAAAGCTCCAGACGTTGTCACTGGGACATACATGAAACAGAGTGCTGGGTTAATGGTGCAATGGGCAGGATGTGGTATTTGAAGACACACTCTCTGAAATTAATTGTGTGTGTGTGTGAGGTTGTAGTATTGGCCCAGTGCCATGGGGCTTGACACCTGACTTTGACTGCCACAGCTGACTGCTCCCACTTTCTTTGGTGGAAGTGCCTCGAGGGGCTCCTGGTCCCCAGCGGATGCAGGACATCTCTCCAACTCACCACCTCCTGCACCGTCAGTACAGCTCTCCCTTGTAGCACCTTTATTGAATGTCTCCCACATAAGCTTCAGCTCTTTAGACAGCTTTAATTGATTCCAGTCACTCGTGAATCTGACTGCTGCTGAAGTGATAAACCACAGGCTAAATTCAACACGTCAGTGCGGTGCCCACATCAGATGTACAGGCACAGGCTAATCCCACATCGAGATCTTTGCATCGTTTTTCTGGGGACTTCCCAATTTAGCATCCGAGCCATATGCAGCATTCTTTGCAACACACTCTGCGGTGACTTCACAGTTCAGATTTCATGAGAATAGGTAATCTTGACAAAGATGACCTTTTAAAACACTTGCAGGTTCTGGCACGCTTACATCAGCAGTCATTCATGGGCCAGAATCATTTCCTCCTCGCCTGTTGGGTGGATGTGGTCATCCCTTTTAAGCTGCTCACTATTGCAAACATGGGTGCCCCATCCAAACAGAACTTTTTTCGACTACAGGAATCTGAAATTACAGCTGCTGAACGGAGCGACTCTGCCTCCAACCATTTTTGGCAGCATTAAAAGTTGTACACTCTGAATTCCACCCATGACTGGAAGTGCCGGACGTGCTACGTAAGAGGATGCTACTATGATGCATATTGATGCATATTGATGCTCTACATTACTCCTGCTCACCGTTGTGCAATCCTGCTCCTTCTCGGCCTCAGCGCAGCATTTGATACTGTCGACCACACCATCCTAATTGACCGTCTCCGGTACGGGGTTGGTATTGATGGCACTGTCCTGAGCTGGTTCATCTCCTACCTCAAAGGTAGGAGTTTCTCTACTAACATAGGCAACTCTTTCTCCTCCCAAGCTAGCCTCTGCTGCGGGGTTCCACGAAGATCCATCCTTGGCCCCATTCTCTTCTCCCTGTATATGCTCCACTTACGCCAAGTCATTGAAAGGCACGGCATTTCCTTCCATTGCTATGCAGACGATACACAACTCTATCTCCCCCTGAAGCCCAAAAACCGATCAAATCTACTTAACCTTATCCACTGCCTTGTGGATATAAAGTGTTGGATGGCCCAGAACTTCCTCCAACTAAACGAGAGTAAGTCTGAGGTCATCCTTCTCGGCCCCTCGGACTCAATCAAAATGATAGCAGGCAGCCTTGGAAGCCTTACCCCATTACTCAAACCTCACGTCAAAAACCTTGGCGTGATATTTGACTCAGCATTGAAATTTGTCAAACAAGTCAATGCCGTGGTAAAAGCTAGCTTTTTCCAGCTTTGGACGATAGCTAAAATAAAACAATTCCTCCAGTTTGATGACCTCGAAAAGATCATCCATACATTTATCTCCTCCCGCCTCGATTACTGCAACTCCCTCTACATTGGCATCAGCCAATCTTCCCTGTCCCGCTTGCAACTGGTCCAAAACACCGCAGCGAGACTCCTGATGGGCACCCGGAAAAGGGACCACATCACCCCGATTCTGGCCTCTCTCCACTGACTCCCTTTGCGGTTCCGAATAAATTTCAAGATCCTTCTTTATGTTTACAAAGCCCTTAATGGGCTTGCCCCCACCTACATCAAAAGTCTGCTTACCCACCACACCACCTCCAGGTCCCTCAGATTGGCCGACTTGGGGTTACTGAATATCCCGCGGTCTAGGCATAAGCTCAGGGGCTGACTCCCTTTGCGGTTGCAGCTCCTAGACTGTGGAACAGCATCCCTCTTCCCATCAGAACTGCCCCCTCCATCGACTCTTTTAAGTTGAGACTTAAAACTCATCTTTACTCTCAAGCCTTTCTTGACGTCCTCTGAGGGAGGGCTATATGTATGTATTTATGTATATACTTAATCTATGAACCACTGTTGTATAACGTTAGTACCTCCACCAATGTAAAGCACTTTGGTCAACGAGTTGTTTTTAAATGTGCTATAGAAAAAAAAGTGACTTGACTTGACTTGACTCCTAAAATTAAGTGCTGCGGACTTCAACGGAACTGATTTTCAGAATATGAGCAAGACCTTCCTTGTTCTTAGTTGAGCAAGTTCTGAAGTGGCTATTGTGAATCCCATGGACTCGGCCACAAGCAGAGCAGAAGTGGGCAGCTGGGTAGCTCAGGAGGTGATGCCGTTTTTTTGCTGGTTTTGTGTGTGTTCCCTACAAAGAGCCTGTAATGCTCAGTGCCTTTCTGGTTGCTGAATGGTCTCGGTCCAGAGATTCCCATGAGTCACCAAGGATATTATATTTTTTGCAAGGAGGGGTTAAGAAAGCAACCTTGAAGAATTTCCCCCATCTAACTGGTAAAGATAGACACTTGCTTGAAATTAGACACAAAGTTCAGGAGTAACTTAGCAGGTCAGGCAGCATCTCTGGAGAAAAAGGATGGGTGACATTTTGGGTCAAGACACTTCTTCACACTCTGAACAAGGGTTCCGACCCAAAATGTCACCAGTCCTTTTTCTCCAGAGATGCTGCCTGACCTGCTGAGTTGCTCCAGTATTTTGTGTCTATCTTCGATATAAACCAGCATCTGCAGTTCCTTTCTACACAACCTCTTTCTTGAGTTTGGAGTAGGGTGTTTGTTTTGGGAATCTGGAATCAGGTATGCAAATGGTATGGAGACACAAGGAACTGCAGATGCTGGAAGCGCTAAGCGACGGCAGGTCAGGCTTTGAGGTGCTTTAAGGTGCTCACTGAAGGCAGTCCACGCGTTTGGAACCTAAAAGAGAGTTGGATAACTGCTTCCAGATTGACCCAGAGGTGAATTACTAGAATGTTGTTCTGTTAAAGATAGGCAACAAGGAAACTCTCTGCCACAATTTCAATACTTAATAACACTAAGGTTTGTGTGCATCAGTAAATTTGTTAATGATCTAACCTTGGTCAATTTGATGAAGCTGGTTTTCTTAGTGCCAAGGCACCACCAAGATCACGCTATACTCTGCCCAGTGCAGTGAAGAGACTGCATTATTTTCTATGATTTTCCCAAACTTCTGTTTGTAACATGTGAATGCAGCATTAAAATGCTTCTCCATTTAAAACTGTTACCAGTCACACTGTTACATCTGAACATGTGATTGGGTTGAGCAAATCTGCTTCAAAATGCTGCGAATAAGTTTATTTTATGTTTTTGATTTTCAGGAGAGCCGCTATATTGGATAAACAGATTGAAATCGAAATGTGAAAATTCACGGGCATTGCAGCTTTAAAAAGAAGACATTTGTTGCACAGTCAAATACTGGGAACCATGGAGACTAACAGACTGAAGTGACTTGAAAAGCCCAGTGGGAGCTTGACAGTGACAAATGAATCATTAACAATACCTACAATAACCGAAAAAGAGTCAGTGGATCCATATGGGAGCTAGGCACAGCATGCCTCATCAGCCTCTCAACCATTTCCCCACAACCGATGTCCAGATATTCTCTGACAGCCATTTTTCATGTCTGTCCCCTTTTAGTTGCCTCACTGCATTTCCTCCTTCAGCCAGAAAGCCAGGATGGTTATAATCGTGACTTTCTCCACAGCTGCCATCAATAAAGCTTTTTAATTGACCAACAAGAAATACACTCTTCAGGTCAGTCGCAGAAATGGGGAGTTTTTCTTTCTGTTTGACATCTGTGCAGTGGCTATGGCTGCTGGGTGACCCATCCAATGGCCTTGATGAAAGTTACAAAACTCACTAAAGCGGGGTTACTGACTTTGAGTATCAGTTTAATTTGGGAATTGAACTTTAGCCTTTTGGATGGGAATCTAACGCTTTGCCATTGGGACAAATGTTTCTGCTAATAGGTTGGTAAATGCAACCCTGATAAAACAAATATTGCCTGGAAATGAAATGTGCAATAGCAACAATTGAACAGAAGGTACAGCAAATATTTACCCTGGATTAAGGAGTTCTGGCTTGCTCCCGTTGCAATTAAAACTTTAACTTTTGAAATGTTTAGTTTTGTGGTAAAACTGCCTCTCAAACTGTCATTTAATTTAACTTTATTCATGACTTCTAGAAGGTTGCTTTAATGGTTTGATTATTTATTATTTCTGAATATTTCCTTTTCAGTTTAAAGACACAGTGCGGAAACAGGCCTTTTGGCCCACTGAGTCCAACTATTGGGGGAATGTACAAGCTTTGTACAGACAGTAGTCATGATCAAACCCGGGTCTCTGGTGCTGTAAGACAGAAACTCTACCACTGCACCTCCGTACCGCCCTCCTGATCAGCAAAGTAAAGATTGTTCTTGGTTGTTAATATAGTTATTTACATTTATTTCAAGAGGGATTGTGTACAAAAACGGGGATGTAATTCTGAGGCTCGATAAGGTGCTGGTAAGGCCACATTTGGAATACTGTGAGCAATTTTGGGTGCTGGATCTGGAGCGGGTCCAAAGGAGGTCTATAAGAATGATCCCAGGAATGAGTAGGATAACCTATGATGAGCATTTGTCGGCACTGGGTCTGTACTCGCTGGAATTTAGAAGAGTGAGGGGGAAACTCATTGAAACATACAGGATAGTGAAAGACTTGGATAGAGTGGATGGGGAGGTGATGTTTCCACTATTGGGAAAGTCTAGGGCTAGAGATTGTAGCTACAGAATTAAAGGACATTCTTTTAGGAAGGAGATGAGGAGAAATATCTTCAGAAAGAGGGTGGTGAATCTATAGAATTATTTGCCACAGAAGGCTGTGGAGGCCAAGTCTATGACCTCATGACCTTATTTATTCCATTCACACATAAAAGCAAACGTCAACAATAGAAGGCACAGTAATTCTCGGATACAAAATTAATCAATGTTGTATCCACTTTATGATGGTAAGTGTTAAAATAAAGACTGTTTTTAGTGACAACTACTACATTTTGTTGATCCACTACGTAGATGCTGGCTGGCTAACTGTTTCTGAGGTTTCTCGTATTTCATTAATTACGTTTCCTTGACAGGCACCTGTTACGCGGCCTGACTCCTATAACTTGGTAAATTGCTCTGTGGTACCCATGTGGATGTGTCAGTGCTGTCCCCAGAGAGTATTCCACTCTGATGAGACCGTGATACAAAATGTATTTTAATTATTATTTTGAGACAAAGAACGAGAGCTTATTACAGGTTCAAATGTTTATTCCGTGGCTCCTGCTGACTGTGATCAACCCCATCCCCATCAACCCCTACCACGATCCCACCCCCCTTCCATTCTGGATCTTCTCCCCTCCCTGGACACTTGCCTGGCCACCTGTATTGCTGACTCAGCAAAGAGTGAATTGCTCATTGAGGTGCAACAGGCGTCTAAAGCTTCTTCCGTTTATGTGGGTGAGACCAAAGGCCCAATCTGGTTTTCATTCGTGTCCACAGGTTCTGGCTTGTTTCCAACATTGCTTTTGGATTTGTAACAGGATGGTGAGAAATATCACTTGGCATGTCTCTTGATAGACACAAAATGCTGGGAGTAACTCAGCGGGACAGGCAGCATCTTTGGAGAGAAGGAATGGGTGACGGGTCGAGACCCTTCTTCTGAAACTTCACTAAATCCTTCTCTCCAGAAATGCTGCCTATCCCGCTGAGTTACTCCAGAATTTTGTGTCCTTCTTCGCTTTAAACCAGCATCTGCAATTGTATACATGTCCCTTGATATGTTTACTAAATTGGCTTCCTTGGGGTAAGATTTCTAACACATAGTTTCCTATTTTGTTTAATTCTTACATAGAATATGGTTGTTGTTGGCAAGACTGGTTTCTTTAAATGCCCTTGAGAAGGTAAGTGAACTTCTTGGCCCTCTTCATGGTGGAAGGAGCTTCCTGGCAGTGACCATTGTCTTTGTCTTTCTAGATGAGATGTGCTGTTATAGGAACCTTGTGAAGAACTGAAGTCAGTCAATTATGTTGCCTTTTCATGGATGCTGTTGAATTTCTGAGTGATGCTGGAGTGTATAACCAGGCATGGTGAAATTATTTCATTTGAAATCAGGAAATGAGCATACACATCTGCCTCAGGCCTGTTCTTACATAATGCATTTAAACAGATTAATGCGATATGTTGAATTTGGGGCAATGTGCAATGGTAATGCTGCTGAATGTCAAGGAGGGAAGAATCTTTGTCATTTTGGAGATGGTTATTACCTGACACTCACTGATAAGTTTGAATCTTGTCTAAATCTTAGCGCCTTGGAGGGATGGCGGTTTCAATGCCTGAGGAGTTCTGAACAGGACTGTACACCACCATACTTTTGATCTCATGATGGCGGGAACATCATTGATGTGGCAGCTGAAGATGCCTAGACCCAGGATTGCCTTAAGGAAATTTGCAGTGATGTCCTGAGGTGGTGATGTTAAATTTTCTAAACATTTTCCTTGGTGTGCTCGGTGTAACTCAAGGTAGTGAAGAGCCTTAAGGGCCTGTCCTACCAGCATCCGACTCCATGCGGTGAGCGCGATCAAACTAGAAGCGGGGGCCGCGCGGAGGTCGGGTGATCCCTGTACAGGGCCGTTCCCAACAGCATGCGCCTGCATGCGAAGAGCGCAACCAAACTGGCAGCGGGGGCCGCGCGGAGGTCGGGTGAGCGGCGCAAAGTGAGGCGAACTTGGAACAAAGTCTTAAAGGTAAGTTCGCCAGGACAGAGAGGGAGACACAGAGAGGGGCACAGAGGCACACACAGAGAGGGTCACGGAGGCACCTACAGAGAGGGTCACGGAGGCACCTACGGAGAGGGTCACGGAGGCATGACGTCGAGGCGGTGTGTAATGCGTCGAGGTGACTGCGAGCCGACAAGCCGTTGCCGTGCGGAATTTTTGAACATGGTCAGTTTTTCGGAGCCCCGCGCGATGTCGGGACGAACTCCACACAATTCCGCACGGCTCCGGCGATCGAAGTGGGACTGGCCCGCGACGCCGGACGGCTCACGCGTCCACGTCAGGTCGCGCTCATCGCATGGAGTTGCATGCTGCTGGGACAGGCCCTTTAATCATCTGATTCCCATTTAAATAATATTAATATTGAGTACAAGAGTTGGGAAATCATATTACTATTGTACAATACATTGGCTAGGCTGCAGTTGGAGCATCATGTTTAATCATGTTGTCACTGGATAGGAGGGCTGTGATTAAGTAGTGAGGTTATACAAAAGATTCACAAGGACGCTGCCTGGACTGGAGTTAGAAGGAGAAGATGGATAGGCTGGAACTTTTTCTCTGGAGCGAAGGAAGCTGAGAGATGACCTTGTGGATGTTTATAAAATGATGAGGGTCATAGATAAGATGGATGGTGACAGTCTTTGTCCCAGGGTAGGTAGGTATAAAATTGGACCTTTTTCCAGGTAGGTTTCAGGTAAGAGGTGAAAGATTTAACGTGGAGCTCAGAAACAAGTTTTTCACACAGAGGGTAGTGGTTAGGTGGAAAGAACTGCCAGGGGAGGTGATGGAGACGTACAACTACAATGTTTATAAAGAATTAGGTACATGAATAGGAAAGATCTAGAGAGATATGGGCCAAATGCAGGCAAATGGGATTCATTTTGATGGGCATCTTGGTCGGCATGGACGAGTTGGGTCAAAGAGTCTGTTTCCATACTGTATAAAGCTATGAATCTCAATGATTCTATGAATCTATGTGTTTGTAATTATTGCATGCATGGCCAGTCACTCTCACCTTATTTATAGAATTCTGCTTATTTGAACAGCCAGCAGTAACTGGGTGACCCAGGAAAACACCCAAAACGGGCATGAGTAAATTAATAATTGGTTAGTTAATGCTGCTCGAAAGCAGTCAGTAATATGTTGCAGCACTCTTTGATGAGTGGGAATCTACTGATGGAATGGATTTTCCCTCTCCTTTGTGAACAGGTGATAACTGAGATTTTTCCACTCTATTGGACAGCAAACTGCGTACTAGAGGCACAGCTCATTATGGAGCACAACCTAAGGTGCCCTTGCCGGGATGCCAGCATTTGCATTATCCAGTGCTCTCAGACATGTTTTTAATATCATGTGGCGTGAACTGAATTAATGAAATGAAAAATGTGGAGTTAGACACCAAAGATTATCATTAGTTCCTGCCGTCATGTTTTTCTTTCCTTCCCCATTTTTTTGGAATCTTATCCATCATTGCCAACATTGAATCTTATCCATCATTGCCAACCTACCATTACTTGTCCACCTGTTGCCCCTTAGTTTTATCTTCTGCTGACTGGGATTCATCTCTCTCTTTTAACCTAATGATGCCCAATTTTATCTCTCCAGCTATTCTCTCAGCTCTTCACCACTATTGGAACCAAGCCCTGACGAGCTGATCCTTTTTCCGGGTTACACTGAATAAATCTACATATTTGGTTCCACACACAAACTCTGTATACTTGCACCAATTTCAATCTGTTCTGGAGCTACTCTTTTGAATGAATGTTGGTGTTTAATTGATTGGAAACTCGCTCTAGTACAGCTTTCAACTCCCCTTATTTCTTCAGCACCTAGGTTTAGGTTTATTATTGTCACATGTAACAAGGTACAGTGAAAAGCTTTGCTTTGCATACTATCCAAACAGTTCAGAAATAATATACATTCACAAAATCAAGGCAAGCTCAAGGTAGAGCAAAGGGGTAGTTACAGAATGCAGAATATAGTTTTCAGCAATAGTTCCAGAGACAAACTCCAATGTTTCTCATGAGATAGAGGAGAATCTGACTGTATCCTGGCTTAGGGAAGGGGAGTTCAGAAGCAGAGGGGTGAAGCAGTTCCTGAGTCTGGGTGATATGCACTTTCAAATTTTGGTTTCTGACTCAGCTTCTTCCCCTTTGTTATCAGACTTCTGAATGGTCCTTCTATAAGCTGGAGTACTGTCCAGTTCACCTCTACCCCATTGTGGACATTATACATCTCTGGGACGGATGTGCTACAATGCTGATAACTATAATCTGTACTTTGTATCTTTGCCTTTGCTCTACCAAGTGCACTGGAGTTTGACTTGATTGTATTTATGTGCAGTATTTCTGATCTGTTTGGATAACATGCAAAGCCTCAGTATATTTGACAATAATAAACCTAAACTGCCTTCTGCTCCAAGGGAGCAGAGAGAAGAAGGAATGACCGAGGTGCACATAGTTGAGATGAGGAAATGCCAATGTGTCTAGATCGGAATGGGGTGTGACTTACAGCACCCATCCCTTGCAATTACAGATTGTAGCACTCTCTGTCACGGTTTTCCAATCAGTTGAGATATTCTCCCTACTGACACCCAGCCCATTCTCCACCAGGACCACCCACCACAAAGCATGAATTACTTGGGTCCCACTGCTCGCTCTGCATAGGCAAAAGGGCTCACTCCGAGAGGCCCAGGAGCCGTTGGTGTGGGAGGAGCGACATCCAAGCAGTAAGCTTAAAACCCGAGCGAGGGGCTTTGTTTTTACAGAGGCCCAGGAGCCGTTGGTGTGGGAGGAACCCAAATCTGTAATGTTCCAAATCTGTAACGTTCCATTCGCATTTCAAAACAAGTGGTCTTGAGGAAGCCGCTGATTGGTGGAAATGGACTAGAGGAAGCAGCTGATTGGGAGTCAGATCCTGCTGATTTCTTCCAGCACTTTGTGGGTAAGGGGGGAGAATGAGGGCCTGGGCAGTTTACTGTTCTGGATGTCAGATGTGGGAGGTCATGGAGTCTGATAGCCTTCCAGACGTCCACATCTGCGGCAGGTGCGTCGAGATGGGGCTCCTAAGGGACCATATTAGGAACCTGGAGCAGAAGCTCGATGATCTTTGTCTGGTCAGGGAGAGCGAGGAGGTCATAGAGAGGAGTTACAGAGAGGTGGTCACTCCAAGACCACGGGAGGCAGACAAGTGGGTCACGGTTAGGAGGGGCAAGGGGCAGAGGCAAGGACTAGAGAATACCCCGGTGGCTGTATCTTGGTAATAAGTACTCCTGTTTGAGTACTGTTGGGGGAGACAGCTTACCTAGGGGTAGTGACAGCAGCCGGGACTCCGGCACAGATACCAGCCCTGTTGCTCAAAAGAGTAGGGAAAAGAAGAGGAGGGCATTAGTAATAGGGGACTCTATAGTTAGGGGGTCAGATAGGCAATTCTGTGGATGCAGTCAGGAGACCCGGATGGTAGTTTGCCTCCCTGGTGCCAGGGCCTGGGATGTGTCTGAACGTGTCCAAGATGTCCTGAAAGGGGTGGGAGAGGAGCCTGAGGTCGTAGTACATATAGATACCAATGACATAGGTAGAAAACGAGAAGAGGTCTTGAAAGGAGATTTTAGGGAGTTAGGAGGAAAGTTAAGGAGAAGGAACACGAAGGTAACAATCTCAGGATTACTGCCTGTGCCACGTGACAGTGAGTGTAGGAATGGAGCGAGGTGGAGGATAAATGCGTGGCTGAAGGAGTGGAGCAGAGGGCAGGGATTCAAGTTTCTGGATCATTGGGACCTTTTTTGGGGAAGGTGTGACCTGTACAAAAAGGACGGGTTGCACTTGAACCCAAGGGGGGGGGGGGGGGGGGGGGGGCAATATCCTGGCGGGGAGATTTGCAAAGCCTACTGGGAAGACTTTAAACTGGAACGGTTGGGGGGAGGGACTCAAATAGAGAAAGCTAGTAGACATTGTGTGAGGCAGGAGGCAGACCCAACATGTAGAGGAGAAAGAAGAAAAATATAATAAACAGAGAATAAGAGGTGATGGGTTTCTTAAATGTGTGAGCAGAGAGACAGAGGGGTGTAATAGGTAGCAAGGTGAAAAGTAAAAGTGGCAGGCAACAAATCCAGGGCAAAAATCAAAAAGGGCCACTTTTCAACATATTTGTATAAGGGGTAAGAGTGTTGTAAAAACAAGCCTGTCTCTGTCTCAATGCAAGGAGCATTCATAATAAGGTGGATGAGTTGAATATGATATAGTTGGTATCACGGAGACATGGCTCCAGGATGACCAAGGCTGGGAGCTGAACATCCAGGGATATTCAATATTCAGGAGGGATAGACAGAAAGGAAAAGGAGTTGGGGTAACGTTGCTGGTTAGAGAGGTGATTAACGCAATAGAAAGGAAGGACATTTGCTTGGAGGATGTGGGTAGAGCTGCAAAACACTAAGGGGCATAACACGCTAGTGGGAGTTGTGTACAGGCCACCTAACAGTAGTAGTGGAGTTGGGGATAGCATCAAACAGGAAATTAGAAATGCGTGCAACGAAGGTAAAACAGTTATAATGGGTGACTTCAATCTACATATAGATTGGGTGAATCAAATAGGCAGGGGTGCTGAGGAAGAGGATTTCTTGGAATGTGTGCGGGATAGTTTTTAAACTAACATGTAGAGGAACCAACGAGAGAGCAGGCTATTCTAGACTGGGTATTGAGTAATGAGGAAGGGTTAGTTAACAGTTTTGTTGTGCGTGGCTCCTTGGGCAAGGGTGACCATAATATGGTTGAGTTCTTCATTAGGATGGAGAGTGACATAATTAATTCAGAAACAAGGGTTCTGAACATAAAGAAAGGTAACTTTGAGGGTATGAGACGTGAATTGGCCAAGATAGACTGGCAATTGATTCTTAAATGGTTGACGGTGGATAGGCAATGGAAGGCATTTAAAGACTGCATGGATGAACTACAAAAATTGTTCATCCCAGTTTGGCAAAAGAATAAATCACGGAAGATAGTACATCCGTGGATAACAAGGGAAATCAGGGATAGTATCAAAACTAAAGATGGTATACAAATTAGCTCAAAAAGAAGCCTACCAGAGGACTGGGAGAAATTCAGAGTCCAGCAGAGGAGGACAAAGGGATTAATTAGGAAAGAGAAAATAGATTATGAAAGAAAACTGGCAGGGAACATAAAAACTGACTGCAAAAGTTTTTATAGATATGTGAAGAGAAAAAGATTAGTTAAAACAAATGTAGGTCCCTTGCAGTCCGAAACAGGTTAATTGATCATGGGGAACCAAGGACATGGCAGACCAATTGAATAACTACTTTGGTTCTGTCTTCACTGAGGAAGACATAAATAATCTGCGGAAAAAAACAGTGGACCGGGGGTCAACTGAAATGGAACTGGCTGAAATCCAGGTTAGCCGGGAAGTGGTGTTAGGTAAATTGAATGGATTAAAGGCCAAAAATCCCCAGGGCCGGATAGGCTGCATCCCAGAGTACTTAAGGAAGTAGCCCCAGAAATAGTGGATGCATTAGTGATAATTTTTCAAAACTCCTTAGATTCTGGAGTAGTTCCTGAGCATTGGAGGGTAGCTAATGTAACCCCACTTTTTAAAAAGGGAGGGAGAGAGAAAACGGGGAATTACAGACCAATTAGTCTAACTTCGGTAGTGGGGAAAATGCTAGAGTCAGTTACTAAAGATGGGATAGCAGCACATTTGGAAAGTGGTGAAATCATTGGACAAAGTCAGCATGGATTTATGAAAGGTAAATCATGTCTGACGAATCTTATTGAATTTTTTGAGGATGTAACGAGTAGAGTGGATAAGGGAGAACCAGTGGATGTGTTATATCTGGACTTTCAGAAGGCTTTCGACAAGGTCCCACATAAGAGATTTGTATGCAAACTTAAAGCACGTGGTATTGGGGGTTCAGTATTGATGTGGATAGAGAACTGGCTGGCAGGCAGGAAGCAAAGAGTAGGAGTAAACAGGTCCTTTTCAGAATGGCAGGCAGTGACTAGTGGGGTACCGCAAGGCTCAGTGCTAGGACCCCAGCTATTTACAATATATATTAATGATTTGGACGAGGGAATTGAATGCAACATCTCCAAGTTTGAGGATGACACGAAGCTCGGGGCAGTGTTAGCTATGAGGAGGATGCTAGGAGGCTGCAAGGTTACTTGGATAGATTGGGTGAGTGGACAAATGCATGGCAGATGCAGTATAATGTGGATAAATGTGATATTATCCAGTATGGTGGCATAAACAGGAAAGTAGACTATTATTTGAGTGGTGGCCGATTAGGAAAAGGGGAGATGCAATGAGACCTGGGTGTCATGGTACACCAATCATTGAAAGTAGGCATGCAGGTGCAGCAGGCAGTGAAAAAAGCGAATGGTATGTTAGCATTCATAGCAAAAGGATTTGAGTATAGGAGCAGGGAGGTTCTACTGCAGTTGTACAGGGTCTTGGTGAGACCATACCTGGAGTATTGCGTACAGTTTTGGTCTCCTAATCTGAGGAAAGACATGCTTGCCATAGAGGGAGTACAGAGAAGATTCACCAGACTGATTCCTGGGATGTCAGGCCTTTCATATGAAGAAAGACTAAATAGACTCAGCATGTACTCGCTAGAATATAGACGATTGAGGGGGGATCTTATAGAAACTTACAAAATTCTTAAGGCGTTGGACAGGCTAGATGCAGGAAGATTGTTCCCGATGTTGGGGAAGTCCAGAACAAGGGGTCACATTTTAAGGATAAGGGGGAAGTCTTGTAGGACCGAGATGAGAAAAACATTTTTCACACGTTGAGTGGTGAATCTCTGGAATTCTCTGCCACAGAAGGTAGTTGAGGCCATTTCATTGGCTATATTTAAGAGGGAGTTAGATGTGGATCTTGTGGCTAAGGGGATAAGGGGGTGTGGAGAGAAGGCAAGTACGGGATACTGAGTTGGATGATCAGCCATGATTATATTGAATGGTGGTGCAGACTCGAAGAGCCAAATGGCCTACTCTTGCACCTGTTTTCTATGTTTCTATGTTCTATGCAAAAGAAAAGTCAGTGTGCCCAAAAGCCCCAGTGGGACATGAAATAATAGGTTACAGGATAATCAGTGGGTTCATGGAATTGATGGGATCACTCAAAGGGCCAGCAGAGACATTATGGATTGAGTGGCCTCCTATGTCATAAGGAAATTTGGAACAGAATATGGAAGGCCTATTGCTCTGTGCACAACAATTTAGGTTCACATATTCAACTGAATTTGTCAGCAACAGGCCTATGCATGAATCACACATTCACTCACACTGCATTGCCTATTTAACATGGCTTCCCCACTGCAGAGTAGTTCTAGGTTAATTTCTTTGATCAGAAAATTATATAAATATTTGAATTTGCAGAAACGATTATGCTACAGGGAATGAACCATATAATTGATTTGCTTTAGATTGGCCTGTCAGACCACCAACTTACGTGTGATTAGCTGAATGGCTTTCAGTGTAAATTCCTATAATTCTAAATAATTAATAATTTAAACCGGTATAATTTAGGTCACAATCTTTCCAGTGCTTTAAGCAACATGATAAAAAAATAGGTCACCTGATCACTTATCCCATTACTATTGGCAGAAGCTTATGGTATGCAGATCAGCCACCATGTTTTTCTACATTACAACTGTATTTAATTGATTTGAAAGTCTTTGTAATGTCCTGTGGCTTAAAAAGTCCAGTTTAAGATGTCCTTGTTGTTGGGCTGTCTCTTTGACTTCCTACTGAGGGTGTGAAATACTGGTACGGGTTTAGTGATCAAACATCACCATCACCTCCACTTTAATTATTAAAGCTGTTCTCTCAGAAAACTGCAATTAAAATCAACTGTGCAGCCTCGCAAACTTCCTACTCCACCTACTCCTTCAATGCAGCACAGGACTTCTGTCCACCAGACATTGCCGTTTTCTTGGAAACATACATAGGAATACAAACCGCCTGTTAAACCTCTCAAATAATAAATAAAACATAACAGACAAAGGCTTCCTCCATCATCCAGACAGCTGCAGTCCTTAACAATTAGACGAATAATATCTACACTTCCGCTGAATCGTGGTTGGGGCCACATTACATGATGTAGAGCGTGGCTAAGTTTCTCTTATGAGGCATGTGTAGTTAGGTGTTTTTCTCTCATAAATATATGGTGCATTGGTCTGATATGAGTTTTAATAACATACATTGAGTCAAAATGGCACTACACTACAAAATCACCCTGTGTCTTTTGTTCACAAATAGGGTGTACAGTGGGGCACAGAATCACACAGCATGGAAAAAGGCCCTTCGGCCCAATTTGACCACGTCACCAAGTTGCCTATCGGAGCTGGTCCCATTTACCTGCATTTTTCCCATTGCCCTCTAAACCTTTCCTATTCAAGTTTTATGTCATAAAGCTTTTGAAATGTAATTGTACCTGCCTCTACCATTTCCTCTGGCAACTTGTTCCACATAGACACCGCCCTCTATGTGGAGAAAGTTGTCTCTATAGAGGGCCTGCTATAGATTTTTCTCCTCTCACCTTAAATCCATGTTCTGTATTTTTTGACACACATACTCTAGGAAAAAGACTGTAACCATTCATTTTATCCATATCCATCATGATTTTATGTACATCTATAATGGCAACCTCAGCTTCCCATGCTTCGGAGAAAAAAGCCCCAGCCTCTCTAATCTCTTATAGCTCAAGCCCACCAGTCCCGGTAGCATCTTTCCAATAGCTCAGCGATTAGAACACCAGACAATATTCCAAGTGTGTCCCACCGATGTCTTGTACGGTTGTAACATTACATCTCAATTTTTATACTCATTGCCATACTCAATGAGTACAGAGGAAAGACATTCTTGCCATAGAGGGGGTACAGAGAAGGTTCACCAGACTGATTCCTGGGATGTCAGGACTTTCATATGAAGAAAGACTGGATAGACTCGGCTTGTACTCATTAGAATTTAGAAGATTGAGGGGGGATCTTATAGAAACTTACAAAATTCTTAAGGGGTTGGACAGGCTAGATGCAGGAAGATTGTTCCCGATGTTGGGGAAGTCCATGACAAGGGGTCACAATTTAAGGATAAGGGGGAAATATTTTAGGACCGAGATGAGAAAAACATTTTTCACACGGAGAGTGGTGAATCTCTGGAATTCTCTGCCACAGAAGGTAGTTGAGGCCAGTTCATTGGCTATATTTAAAAGGGAGTTAGATGTGGCCCTTGTGGCTAAAGGGATCAGGGGGTATGGAGAGAAGGCAGGTACAGGATACTGAGTTGGTGCAGGCTCGAAGGGCCGAATGGTCTACTCCTGCACCTATTTGCTATGTTTCTATGTTTCTATGAATGTCAAATGCCTTCTTCAGCACCCTGTCTACCAGTGTTGACACTTTCGGATAATGACATATCTGTGTACTCTGAGGTCCCTCTGCTATGCAACAGTTTCCAATGCCCTGCCATTTGCTCTGTATGTCCTGTGCAGGGTTAACCTGTCAAAATGCAACACATTGCACATTATCAGAGTTAAATTCCATCTGCCATTCTTTGACCTAGTATTATAGATCTTGGGTTATAATCTTAAACAATCTTTTTCACTGTCCACTAGACCATCAAAGTTGATGTCACTTACAAATGTACCTACCATGCCAACTGTATGCCAATGTAAATTTAATGTAAATGCCAAACAACTGTGAACCAGCACAGTTCCCTATGGCACACCATTGCTCACAGGTATCCAATTGAAAAACAACTTTCCATTACCACCCTGTGATTCCTATCACTAAGTCAAATATTGTATCCAATTGGCTAGCACACCCTGGATCCCATGTCCTCTACCATTCTGGTCAAGCTAACCAGGTGTGACCTTGTCAATACTCTTGCTAAAGTTCACGTAGACGATTATCCTTGTCAATCTCTTGGTCACCACTTTACAAAATTCAATGGAATTTGTGAGACCTGTACAAAGACATTCCGAGTGATCTCGAAACAATCCTTGCCATTCCAAATTAAGGTAGATCGTGTGCCTCAGAATGCCCTCTAGTAAAATTCCCACCATTGTTATTAGGCTCATTGGGCTGTAGTTGCCTGGCTTGTTCGTGCAGTCCTTCTTAAATGAAAGCACAACATTATCCATCCTCCAATTTGTTAGCACCAATTTGTTATAGCTAAAGATATTACATATCTCTGCCAGGGTCCCTGCAGTTTCTTCCCAGCTTTTCAGAAGGTCCTAGGATACACTTTGTCAAGTCCCCGTGATTTACCCAAGAGCAGCACAGTGGCGCAGCAGGTAGAGCTACTGCCTCACAGCTCTAGAGCTGCCTCACAGCTGGGTTCAATCCTGACCTCGTGTGCTATTCATGTGTCGTTTTCACGTTCTCGCTGCTCACTGTGACTGTGTGGATCCTGAATCTGGGTGCTAAGGTTCCTTGCCAAAGACATGTGGGTTTGTAGGTTAATTTTCCTCTGTAAATTGTCTCTAGTGTGTAGGAAATGGAGGAGAAAATTGGATAACATAACTAGCATGAATGAGTGATCAATGGTCATCGTGGGCTGAAGTGCCTGTTTCCTTGCTATATTTCTAAATTAAACAAAACTAAACCTTATATGCTTTAAGGCTGCCACCACATGTTCTTTTGCAAAATGGATATGTTTCAAGACTTCACTATTCCCTTCCCTGAATTCCCTAGCACCCATGACATTCTCTATTGTAAACATACAAAAAATATAGATTTAAAACCTCACCGACCTCCTGTGGCTCCACACTTAAATGACCACATTGATCCTTAAAGAGATATATTCTCTCCCTAGTTATTCATTTGGTCTTAATTTATTTATGGAATCTCTTAATCTAAAGGCATCTACTTTATCAAACTGGCAGAACAATCTCATGCCCCCTTTTTTGCCTTCTTGATTTCCTTAAGTGTTCTCCTAATACCTCTCAAAGGATTTGCTTGATCCCAGCTCCCTTTCCCTGAAGTATGCCTGCTTTTTTCTTCTTGATATCCCTCATGAACTAGGATTTCCCTAATCCTTAGCCCACAGTCCCTGATCTCACTGGCTCTCTGTACCTCGTGATGGTAATGTCCCACCAGCATGTAGACCTCCCGTCAGCATGTTGACCTCCTGCGATGTCATGGAAAGAACTGCTGAAGCTGGTTTGAATCAAAGGTGGACACAAAATGCTGGAGTAACTCAGCAGGACAGGCAGCATCTCTGGAGAGAAGGAATGGATAACGTTTCGGGTCGAGACCCTTCTTCAGACTGATGTCAGGGGAGTGGGCGGGAGAGAGATAGAATGTAGTTGGAGACAGTTAGACTGGTAGGAGAACTGGGATGGGAGAGGGGATGGAGAGAGAGGGAAAGCAAGGGCTATTTGAAGTTAGAGAAGTCAATGTTCATACCAGTGGGGTGTTTAAACACAAGCAAAATATGAGGCGCAGTTCCTCCAATTTGTGCTGGGCCTCACTCTGACAATGGAGGAGGCCCAGGACAGAAAGGTCAGATTGGGAATGGGAGGGGGAGTTAAAATGCTGAGCAACCAGAAGATCAGGTAGGTTAAGGCGGACTGAGCAGAGGTGTTGAGCGAAACGATCACTGAGCCTGCGCTTGGTCTCGCTGATGTACAGGAGTTGACACCTGGAACAGCGGACACAATAGATGAGGTTGGAGGAGGTGCAAGTTAACCTCTGTCTCACCTGAAAAGATTGTTGGGGTCCTTGGATGGAATCAAGAGGGGAGGTAAAGGGACAGATGTTGCATCTCCTGCGGTTGCAGAGGAAAGTATCTGGGGAAGGGGTGGTTTGGGTGGGAAGGGATTAGTTGTCAGGGAGTTGCGGAGGGAACAGTCTCTGCAGAAAGCAGAAAGGGGTGGAGATGGGAAGCATTGATCACATTGAATGCCGGTGCTGGCTCGAGGGGCCGAGTGGCCTACACCTGCACCTATTGTCTATTGTCTATGTGGCCAGTATTGGGATCCCACGATGTCATTGTGGGGCTCTCACTGCCCATGTCACACTTCAACAGAAAGCTAAGCTGAAGCAGTTGTGTTCAGTAAAAGTCTGAAAGACTTCATGTGTTTAAACTGCCCCCGACATTAAAATATTGCGGTTTATGGAGCATGGGTGCAGTTCTAGAGATCCTGTCAGCTCCCACAAAAAATATTTATTTTAGTTAAATTAAAATATTTCAGAAATAACTCACTTTCCTCTGTGCAACTCAAAACTCCATACTGAAATGAATGGGATCTCCAATCCTACTCCAGATCTACATGACAATTCCCACCAAAAGCAGAATCCAGCTTTAGAACATTGGAATAGATGTGACGGTGTCTCTTAGTAAGTCTTGGACAAAAATCAGGTCTGCTACTTGCACTGAATAATGCAGTGCCTCTGTTTCTCTTTAGAACTACTGACCAGAATCAAGAAGATTGTCCCCATTATGTTTTATTGTTCAAGCTGTTTTCATCTTCCTCTTTATAATTCTTGTTGGAGTGTGGTCTATGGATGCCAGTTATTGTCTCCTTATAGTTTTCCCTCCTTACCTTTGACTGAGAGGTTTGGCAGGCTATAATATTACCAGGGTAACACAATCTGACCTAATGCAATTTCATAGTGTTTTACAGCATGAAAACAAGCCCTTTGGCCCAACGAGACCCTGCCGATCAAGATGTACAATAGTCCCACCTTCTCCCGTCTGGCCCATATCCTTCGAAGCCTTTCGTATCCATATATTTGTCCAAATGTCTTTTAAATATCATTATGGTACCTGCCTCAACTATCTCTTCTGGAGCTCTTTCCATATACCCACCACCTCTGTGTGAAATATTTGCCCCTCAGGTTCCTATTGCATCTTTACTCTCTCACCTTAAACCTATGTTTAACTAGGTAAACACCCCTAGTTCTTTAAAGACTGTGCAATTACCCTATCTATTCCCCTCAAGATTGTATACACCTCTATGAGACCACCCCTCATCCTCCTGCGCTCCAAGGAATAAAGTCCTAGCCTGCCCAACCTCTCAGTATAGCTCAGGCCCTCAAGTCCTGACAGCAGGGTGAACAAGAGCGATGTATATTCATATCTGATGTGACATGCACATACATTAACAGGACATTGAATTCAGGACTGGGAACAATTGGCCAGATTTCTCCTCCGTGCCTACGTCATCTATATGATTGAGATACAAGGAATTGTAGATGCTGGAGTCTTGAGCAAAACACAAAGTGCTTTACAAGTATTCTTTAAGAATAACACAGTGGATGTGGCAGCATGGAGGACATGTATAGAAGCCATTCCATGTTGGGGCCCTTTTTCAGAATCTATTCATCAATATGATTGCAGAGTAGCCTACTTCTGTAGTAATTAATTAACTGTGAGGGGATTTATGTTTTGCAACATCCAGAGTAACATAGAAATGCAGAAGCTTTCTTAACCCGACATACAATGTCAACAAGTTCACATAGATTCAGTTAGATTTGGGGTCAAGCGTGGTACTTTCCCTATCTTGTATGTGTTGTTCTAATCCAGCTACAGTGCATTATCAGAGGAGCATGGAGTCAGCTTATCACCATCTTAGTACTACTTCCCTTACAGTCATAGCAAGATCTAATCTTGGCCCAGCCAGTCAGCAGCTTGGCTTCGTGTTCAATCGCTGGCTGTAATGCTGCTCAATTAGCCACTCTTCTCTGCTGAGCTCAGGAATGCAAACAGTTAAAGCTGCTATAAATTTAGTGCAGGCGATTGAGAGACTAACCTTAAGTGGCACTGTTGAAGTGTCATGTTCCTCTGGGGCTGACTGTGGAAGGAAGGCTTTTAATATACTATGTGGTAGGGAAGTCAATTACCATGCTTTTTTCCTTGCTGCTAGAACGTGAAATCAAATTGATGTAATTTATTTTAAATTCTTATCATTAAAGAACTTACATATAAAGTATAATTTATCTTTTACCCCTCATCCCTCTGGGCATTGTGTGAATCAGTGAATGTAACCATAATGAACTGGTGATGTAGTGAGAATTACAGGGTAACACATGCAGAACAAGTTCCTTTCCCTTCCCTCTCCAATCCAACACTTTCAAATTCTGGAATTTTGGACAGATGCCGTGCTATTTTATCTGTTTCTGATTGCTTCTGAAATTCTAAATGGGTAACTTGTTTGTTGCCAGTAAACTAATATGGGTTATTTTTTAAATGAAAACACATGAAAATCATGATTGCTATTTTTGGTCTTATTGGTGCACTCTGTTAAGAAGTATTGAATCTACTAATTTGATGAGACAGCACACTTAAGCAGTAAAAAGAAGATTAATTCTTCAACCACTGGATTACATGTTGTTAAAGCAACAATAAGCGTGCAGTAACATTTCCTCTCAGGAACTGAGGCCTTTGAGAAACAAGATGATTTAATGACACAAATCAGCTTCTAACGTTGACAATTACCATTGAGGAACATATGTTATTTTCAATATCATTACATGCAGATTGTTGATTTTACAATATTAATTGTGAATCAAAATTAATTTATTTCTTTTTCTTTTTCATGGTGTGGCTTTTCTTGGAATAGCGTTTCATAGGTTGTGGAAGTTGTCGGATAATTTAGTCATAAATGCCCTCTCTACACGTGTTAGCATTTGGAGGCTATGCTGTCATGTGGGGCTATATAGATGACCCCAATCTTGCTTTCATCCAATGTTCAGCTTCCTGCAGCATTTGTGCAATAGTAATTAGGAGCAGAGGCTCTGGCTGATTTCCCCCTTACTTCCTGGCCAGGCAAGCTGAGGCTAATTGAAACACATAACATGAGGGGTCTAGCCAAAAACAACAAACATAACACAGATTTGAAATAGATTCCTTCAGAGTTTGGAATGCTTTTGACTTAGTATTCCTCCAGCCTGTGTCTTTGGCTACTAAGCTAAGAGGACAAGATTTTAATTGTAATTTTCCCTTATTAACCCTCCAGGGCTGGCTTTCAGGATTGTTACACATCTCATCTCGTATTTCATTACATTCAATGCCTTTCATAAACATGTGCTCTACATTTTATGATTCACTTATGTGCCTAATATCATCAAAGACCTACACCACTCTGGCCACGCTCTCATCTTGCCACTACCATTGGGAAGAAGATATAGGACCATGACCTCCAGGATCAAGAACAGCTTTTCCCAGCAACCATTAGACACATACCTACAATATACAACATTAACCACAAGCCTACCTCAGCAACTACCTACTGCGGACTTTGTTTTGGTTGCATTATGTACTTCGGTTTTGCACTATTATGGTTTGGTTAGCTAGTTTTACTGATTATTAATTTATTGCACTATTGATTATTGTGCATTTATTTATTATTTAATCATTAATGGACCTGTAAAGCTGCAGCAAGTAAAACATTCATTATTCTGTTCCTGGTCCATATGACAATTAAACACTATTGACTCTTGACTGATCTAGTTATTGCTTGAATTGCACTGATGTAGGTTTGAAGTTTTCTGCAATTAATAATTAGTTAAGAGTTGTGTGTAATAATTCTTGTATATAGCAATAAATCTAACCTTTGGATCTTGCACAATTAAATTCTACTATACACATGCTAATTGTTGTTAATCTAATTCTGTTTGCCAGAAATATAGTATCCAATAAAGGGTTGTGTTAAATTGCACTGCGGACAGAATCTAAGCTGGTCTACTCGGATCCCATTAATTAGAGCATAGTAGACCTGAGTAAGATCTGGAGTTTTGCACACTTACTGAATTTGCTATTGTGCAAGGATCTCTTAAAGGGGGAGGAGACTACAGGCAATGTTATTCTGATGAGATTCGTGGAAAAGAGGTACACATAGGTGGTGGGTCTGTATTTTGGAGGAAATGGAGGGCAGCAAAGTCAGAACTGAGATACCAGCGATAGATTGTAGCCAGAGAGATGACCTGAGGACTTGAGAATGCATGATTCAATCACCACTGATCTGTACTCCAAGTTAGAGGAAACTACATGTTTCATCTGTCATCATGTGCACACTACACTCATACGTATTACCACCAAAACCCACACAGACGCCTCTTCAACATTACGCATACTAACAGTCATTCAATCTAGAACACTCAGTAGGCAGATAGGTTTCCCAGTTCAATGGTTCAGGAACCTCTAGGAGATTGCCTCTTCCCCGAATCCCATTGATAAAATATGGTTGATCAAACCCCAGCAAGCTCTAGACAGAAAGTTTGGGAAATGCAATACAGACATAGTGTGTGATCACCATCCAGAGTGAGCTAGCCATTGTCACTGTATGATAGAGCCCCCTCCCTTGGGTGCCACTCTGGTCCCTATCACTGGCTGACAGGCCAGGAGAGGTCAAACCTCAGACCCCTGGAAACAGTTCTGTCCAAATAGCTAATATCAATCCACCTGAACCTTGTCAACATTCTCCTTATAAACCCAGGCATTCCAGCCAGTGGAAAGAAGGGAAAGGGTGAGGGAAGAAGCAGGAGAAAAAGAGAAAGGGAGGAAGGGAGGGATGGAGGAAGGAAGGGAGGAAGGACAAAGACCGAGAGGACAAAATGTTGGAGTAACTCAGCGGCACAGGCAGCATCTCTGGAAGGAAGGAATGGGTCAAGATCCTTCTTCAGACCGAGGACCTGGATAGACCGGGTCAATCTTCAATCTTTTTTTTTTTTTATTAATATTTTTATTAGAAGCATGTATACAAATAATAGTAAGCGACAATTTACTTACAGATTTCTTACATAGCTTCAATTTTTTATTTTTTTTAAAGAATAAAGATAAAGGGAGAAAAAGATGAGAGAAAGTAAGAGAGAGAGAAGAAAAAAAAAAGAGAAAAAAGGAGATGCAGAAGGAAACTACCAATAACAAGATTATGGAGATAGATCCGAGAAATGTTGAGTATAACTATTCATCCAGTCCCAAACTCAGGTTTCAACCCTGATTTTGTGTTAAACCAATTTACTTTTTCAAAAATTCAATAAATGGAGACCATATTCTAACAAAAAATCTGGTTTATGAATTAAGACAAATCTTATTTTTTCCAAATGCAAGGTCTCAGTCATTTCGGTAATCCACATTTTAATTGTGGGGGCTACTGTTTTTTTCCAAAATGTTAGTATTAATTTTTTTGCAGTTATTAGACTGTAATCAAGAAATTGTCTCTGACTTATCGTAAAGTTTGTGGTATGTTCTGATAATCCTAATATTATTCATTTTGGGTCTGGGACCAGTTGGATATTGATAACTTCAGAAATAATTTTTAAAATGTCCACCCAAAAATTTTGAATTTTTATACAAGTTACAAAGGTATGCATTAAGTTGGCTTCTTGAATCTTCAATCTGAAGAAGGGTTCCGATATAAAATGTTGTCTATCTATGTCTCCCAGAGATCTTGCTTGACCCACTGAGTTACATCAGCATTTTGTGTTCTACATATTTCCTGATTTGTTTTCCCAGCTGAGGAACAAATTGGGCATTGCCTCTAAATGGGTGTCACCCATGCTTGTTATATGTGCCATCAAAATTCTCCTTCTATGCAATGAGCAAAATATGCAATAATGTTTTCCTGCCAATTTTTAGCATTTGCAAGGTCTTTCTGCATTATGCTTTATTATTTTGTCAGTTTTTGTTCTTTTTTTTAATCAAATACCTGTGAAAGCCTTCACAGTCTGTAGAATGCAAATAAATGCTCAATTACTTCATACTATGAATAAGACTTTGAGGTTGCATCCTTGGTTGTGGATATTATGTTCTTGGCCAGCCTCAGTCGACTTTGTTGATTAGTTTAGATTTTCATGGGATAATTAGTCTCGTATTTACAAAGCAGTGACACAAATGTTTAATGTCTTTGATAACACAGAAAATTGTTTGTTTATGAAATAAATATTGAAAAGTTGTGCCTCACAGATTAAAGATCTGACTGATATGTTATGACCGATGCAAGGTTTAATTTAGTTTAGAGACACAGCACGGAAACAGGCCCTTCGACCCACCGAGTCCATACCGACCAGCGATCCCTGCACACTAACACCATCCTACGCACACTAGGGACAATTTACATTTATACCAAGCCAATTAACCTACAAACATGTACATCTTCGGAGTGTGGGAGGAAACCGAAGATCTCGGGGAAAACCCACGCAGTCATGGGTAGAACATACAAACTCGATACAGACAGCATCCGTGGTCAGGATCGAACCCAGGACCCGGGTCTCTGACACTGTAAAGCAGCTACTGTTGCGCTACTGTGCCACCCATAAATTCTTCGTAAATTATTAATTATGAGCCAACACTCCTGTACTGTAGATCCTGCCAATGTAAAATAGGAACATTTCACACATTTTTATACTGTTCCTCACTTTGTTGTTCAATCTGGCAGTGACACACTTATTTTTACAAATACAATAGTGATATTTAAGAGGCTTTTGGATATGGATATGCAGGGTATGGAGGAATATGCAGTCAATCCCTCCTCACCGTATCCACCTATTACTTGCAAGCTCTTTCCCCGCATTTCCTTCCACCTCTTTATATTGACTACTTCCTCTCTACTGTTTCTGTCAAGATGACCGGTCTCAACCTCGACTATCAAACCATCAACTATCCATTTCCTTAGGTATTGCCTGATCCATTGAGTTGCTCCAACTGCTCTCCTTTTTTTAGTTACAGATTCCAGCATCTGCAGTCTCTTATGCCTCCAAGTATAATATGGTGAGAATTGAAGGCTGTTGGGCAGCACAGTGGCACAGCAGTAGAGATGCAGCCTTACAGAGCCAGAGATCCGAGTTCGATCCTGACTACATGTACTGTCTGTACAGAGTTTGGACGTTCTCCAACTTCATCACAGCTCCAACATTATCTTAAAGTTTGCTGATGCAATGACCATCCTGGACCTCATCACAGACAATGATGAGACGGCCTATAGAAAGGAGGTAAAGGCACTAAACAGCTGGTGCCAGGAAATTAACCTCTCTCTCAATGTCTACAAAACTAAAGAGATGACCGTGCATTGGTCAGTGGGGGCGCTGCAAGCCGGCAGGCCTGACAGCAGCGTGTGTTCGTTTTTTTCAACTTTTTTTGATTTTTTAGTATGTTTTAATGTATGTTTTTAATGTTTCTTTGTGTGTCTTGTGTTGGGGGGGGGGGGGGGGGGGTAAGGGGGAAACCGCTTTGGTCGCTTCCTCCATGGATAGGCGACTTTTTCCATGTCGCCTCCCCCGTGGCCTAACAGCGAGGATCGGGCAGCCTTTCCCAGAGACGCGCCCGGGGCTTCAGCGGCAGGCTCAGCGCGGACTCTCGCCGGAGGGGAGCGCTCTGTTTCTCTGGCCTGCGGCAGCCGGCAGCCTGAAGCCGTGGTCTGCAGAGCTCCAGCTGGTGGTGTCTGGAGCCTGGGATCCCTCGTGGGGGACCCGGGGGAAGAAGAGCTCCAACTGCCGGCCCGTGGCCTACTTCTACCGCGGTTGCGGCAGGGACTTACTTACCATCAGGAGCGGGGTCCCTTGCCAGGGACCCCTGGAGGGGAGCTCCAGACTGCCGGCCCTGCAGTCTGTGGTGTTTCTGGCTGCGGCGCAAACTTTAAATCTCCGACAGCCGGCCTGCGGCCTACACCAGCCTGAAGCCGCGGTCTCCGGTTGGAAGGTACCGATTCAGGACTTACCTGGACTTTTTACCTTGTCTGCACATCTGGACGCCCGCGGGGGTGGAGGTTCCGACCACGGGGGAAAATGGAGGGGGACTGGCCCATTTTTGTGCCTTCCACCACAGTGATGAATGCTGTGGTGGATGTTTGTGTTACATTTTTATTGTGTATTGTGTGTTCTTTATCATTGTACTGCTGCTGTCAAATTCATTTCACTTGCACTTTATGTGCAATGTGACGAATAAAACCGTATTGTATTGTATTGTATTGGTCTACAGGAGACAGCAGGGGAGTGGACACCTCCCCATCCACATCGGTGATGCTGAGGTTGAAAGGGTCAGCAGCATCAAGTTCCTCGGCGTGCACATCACTGAGGATCTCTCTTGGACACTGCACACGGACACAATAACTAAGAAAGCCCACCAGTGACTCTTTTTCCTGAGAAGACTGAGGAAGTTTGGCATGAATGCCAGCACCCTCACAAACTTCTACAGATGCACCATCAAGAGTCTGCTGATGGGCTGCATCACAGTCTGGTATGGGAATTGTTTTGCCCACAGCCGCAAATCACTACAGAGAGTGGTGAAGGCGGCACAGCACATCACTGGCAACTGTCTCCCAGCCATTCAGGACATTTTCCACCGGCGGTGTCTGCGGAAGGCACACAGCATCATCAAGGACCGCCGTCACCCAGCACGCAGACTGTTCTCCTTGTCGATTTTCAAAGTCTACAGAGAGATTTGGGCCATATGGAAAAGTGGGCTGAAAGATGGCAGATGGAGTTTAATGCTGATAAGTGTGAAGTGCTACATCTTGGTAGGACAAATCAAAATAGGACGTACATGGTAAATGGTAGGGAATTGAGGAATGCTGTGGAACAGAGAGATCTAGGAATAACTGTGCATAGTTCCCTGAAGGTGGAATCGCATGTAGATGGGGTGGTAAAGAAAGCCTTTGGTGTGCTGGCCTTTATAAATCAGAGCATTGAATATAGGAGTAGGGAAGTAATGTTAAAATTGTACAAGGCATTGGTAAGACCAATTCTGGAGTATGGTGTACAATTTTGGTTGCCTAATTATAGGAAGGATGTCAACAAAATAGAGAGAGTACAGAGGAGATTTATTAGAATGTTGCCTGGGTTCCAGCAACTATGTTACAGAGAAAGGTTGAACAAGTTAAGGGGGGGCTTGATTGAGGTCTTTAAAATGATGAAAGGGATAGACAGAGTTGACGTGGATAAGCTTTTCCCATTGAGGGTAGGGAAGATTCAAACAAAAGGGCATGACATGCGAATTAAGGGACGGAAGTTTAGGGGTAACGTGAGGGGGAACTTCTTTACTCAGAGGTGGTGGCTGTGTGGAATGAGCTTCCAGCAGAAGTGGTGGAGGCAGGATCGATTTTAACATTTAAAAGTAAAGTGGATAGGTATATGGACGGGAAGGGAATGGAGGGGTATGGTCTGAGTGCAGGTAGATGGGACCAGGGGAAAACAAATGATCGGCACGGACTGGAAGGGCTGAGAGGGCCTGTTTTCGTGCTGTAATTGTTATATGTTACCGTCAGGCAGACGATACAGCAGCATGGCTGCAAGTACCACCATACTTAAGAACAGTTTTTACCATCAGGCCATCAGGCTTCTGAACTCATAAACACATCATACCTGTTGATTATTTTATTTATTATTGTCTTTTACCTACCATGTCACTTTTATCTTATCTTTTTTTACCTCAATTTTATCCTTGTAATATCATTGCTGATGTGACCCGTTGTCTTGTCAAACACATTTCATCGTACCGTTGACCCTGTGTTAACCCACATATGACAAATAAAACTGAACTGAACTGAACTTCTTCCTATGACTGTGGTTTTTCTCTGGGTGCTCTGTTTTTCTTGCACATTCCAAAGGCGTATAGGTTTGTAGGTTAATTGGCTTCTGTAACATTGTAAATTGTCCTGACTGTGTGTGGGACAGTTATTGTATTGGTGGTTGGTGTGGGCTCATTAGGCCAAAGGGCCTGTTTCCATGCTGCCTCTCTAAAGACAGGTTCAGACTGTACTAATGGAAGGAGAAAAACTATGCTAAAACCACAAATGGAATCAATGAATATTAATACATGCAACATAAGCAAGTTTTTAATCCTATAGAATTTAGTATTGCCTGGAAGGCTGCAACATACCCAGATGAAAGGTAGATGCTGCCTGACCTGCTGATTCTTCCCTTCATTTTCTGATATAAATGCAACTGGATGTGGGATTGTGTAACCTTCGGCCCAATGTAAAACTGATCTATGCTTGCAATAGAAGAAGTATTTGTTTCATGAATGGAGACCAAAATTTCTCTCATGAAACAAGATACAGCACAGAAACAGGCCCTTCAGCCCACTGAGCCTGCACCGACAAGCGATCTCCACACGTTAACATTACCTTACACACACTGGGGACAATTTGACATTTATACCAAGCCAATTAACCAGCAAACCTGTACGTTTTTGGAGTGTGGGAGGAAACCGAAGATCTCAGAGAAAACCCAAGCAGGTCACGGGGAGAAGGTACAAACTCCGTACAGACAGCACCTATAGTCAGGATCGAACCCGGGCCTCTGGCGCTGTAAAGTAGTAGCTCTACCACTATGCCACCATGTCGCCGAGGAAAGAACCCACAAGTAATAGGCAGATACAATGAGGAGGGGTTGATTAGCAGATGACAGATGGGGGAGGGAAGGGTGTAGGTAGCGGCTGAGCTCGGAGGTGATAAATGGAAAACAAATGGCTGCAGAATATTTCACAGGAAGATATATGAATGGCAGGGATAATTCTTCACATTAGATTCAATCAGAGGTGTTGAAGTAGTTTCAAAGGTAAATAGCAAGGCAAACATAATAGTCCTTAACTATAAATAAATGAAAATATAGTTTTTTTTAGCAACCATGTAAAGAAATGAGTGTCCTTCGCTAAAACGTTTGTCTAATCTGTGATGCATGAAGGACATCACGATATGATGCTGACCAACAAACCAGCAACTGCTCTTAGAAAAACATAGAGTCAAATGCTGTTATGAAGGCAAGGTAGCCCAGGAAAATGAAAGGCTGCAAAGATGTTGATAAAATGACAGCGACAGAGCCTACAAAAGGACTGAGTAACTGGATGAGGGAATATGCCAATAGCTGAGCATGATGACATAAGCCATATGGCTTTGGGAAAAGAGGCACAGAAGGGATGTAGCACAGCTGGACTATCACAGCAGGAAGAGCCAAGGGGAATATCAGCCACACAGTAAAACATCTGGAATAGCAAGGAAGAGCCATAAAGGAGCACTCACCAAATGGAGCTGTCAGGCTACTCTTCGCCTCAAAATAATGAAGGTTCTGGGGACCGAAAAGATGGTTTTTAAAAAGGCAATGTTTTTGCAGCATTTTGCATATTATAATAGAGCAATTCAATTAATAATCGATCAGGTAATTAGCTTTTGCTAACCAATGAAAATGCACACATTTCAAGTCCATGGGGTGGACTTGTACTTTTGTTCGGTCGTGTATAATGAGTCAGCAGCTAATTGCACATCTTTCTTAATTTTTTTTCCTGTTGGATTCAGTAGGTGTAGAAGTCTGGGGTCGACGGGAAGCAGGCTGTCAACTCACTGTCACTTGTTTTTACACTTGCACAAAGTGGAAAACTGCCTTCTTATTTGCCTCAAAGTTTTTAATAGAATAAAATCTGTCCCTCAGATAGACCAGCTAAAATTAAACACAGTTATCAACACCCGTCTGATTTTCAGCAAGGCAAGCTGTAATAAAATGTCATCAGATTCTGTTCACACCCAAGAATCATTTTACCTTCACTAAAAACCGAAACTCATAATTCTGCTTAACCTGTCACATCATTTTACAAATGAAATCTCTGAATATTCACCAACATTCTCATGGCCTTCACCATTAGTTCAGCACATTCTGCCTCGTGGAATCCTGGGATCCCTTTGCCGAGGGCCGCCTGTGTGAATCTCCGCCCAGCTCGGCCTGTGGACTTTGGGAGCCGCGGTCTCCGGTAAGACATGGCCGATTCGGAAGTCCAAGCCGTTGAGAATGTTCTTCTGTTCCGACGTCGGAGTTCCATCATCCTGGCGAGAGGGCCTGTACATCGGGCCACTGTTGGGGCGACTGCAGGGGGCTCAGGAGGTCCCGACCTCAGGTGCACATCAAAGAACATCAGAGAGGAGGATGACTGACCTTTGGTGCCTTCCCTCACAGTGGGAAACTTTGATTCCAGTGTGTGGGGATGTTTATGTTAAAGTCTATCGTGATCTGTGTTCTTTTTATTATTCGTATGGCTGTATGGTGAACCCAAATTTCACTGTACCAATTGGTGCATGTGACAATAAATGTCTCTTGAATCTTGAATCTTGGATCTTCCAGCTGAGAGGTCTAGACTATACTTTTATCTCATTGTCAAAGTTTGCATTATGTTTAAGAGACATTGGGACAATTACATGGATAGGATAGGTTTAGAAGGATATGGACCAAGTATAGGCATGTGGGACTAATGTAGATAGGACATGTTGATCTGCATGGGCATGTTGGGCCGAAAGGCCTGTTCTACGCTGTATGACTCTATGACTATGTTCCCTGGGGCCCTGAGCCTATTGTTACTAAGGCCAGTTGGGAGAACCACAGGACCAATGTGAAATACAGTACAGAAGATGCTGACCTTTGACGAAGTAGGCCAATATTTTCCATAGTGGCACTGCTTATACTGGAGAGTAAAAATTGGGAAATGATGAACCCCAGCCATCGGATATGTGAAAATGTTTGTTTCCAATTGTGCATGATATGTATCGTGAAAATAGACGCAAAAAGCTGGAGTAACACAGCGGGACAGGCACATCTCTTGAGATAGACACAAAAAGCTGGAGTATCAGGAATGGAAGATCAAACCCCGGGACTGTCCGGCATTACAGACCATAATGAACCTAATACTGCTTTAAAATTGCAGCTTGCTGACAAACTCAATATACCTATAGAAACAGTGGTGAATTGTACTAGACAGTCTGCATCCCTTTACTCCTGGGCCACTAGCGCTCTAATCATGCCGCTGGTGTATGATAATGTCCTCTTGCTGATTAAATATTAAAGGCTCTAAGATTGGGTTTTATGCTGGGAGCGAGGACTGCAGCTGAAATTTAAGATGGATCCAGGTAGGATTCTGCCCTATTTCTGAGCCCCAGCCATTTGTTGATAGTAGGGGTTGTGAGTGGACCTTCTGGTGTGGTCAGGTGGGTATGAGTTGAACCTGAGCTTCAACCCTTGCATCTTTATCCAGCTTCAGTAGAATTTTCTCCAGATGATAACTGGTGAGTCCTATGAAAATCATCTAAACAAATACAAATGGAAAATGATCATAGCACATTAAATTTGTTTCCTTAAGATTCCCATCAGAATTGAAAGACTTTTAATATTTATTTTAATCTTCAGACATGCCCCAAGGAGGCTATTTTGGCAATTCTACTATTGCTGGCAAACTTGGTATTGCAGACTTGAAGGACTCACACTTAGGCAATGACTTAAAAGAATGAGCAATGCATGCTAGGTTTTGAGTGGCAATCAAAAGAAGGAATAGTTTAGTTTAGTTTAGAGCTACAGAGTGGAAGCAGGTCCTTCAGCCCACTGAGTCCACGCTGACCATCAATCACCTGCACACTAGCTTTATGTAATCCCACATTTGCATTCAACACTCCAAGGGCAATTTACAGAAGCCAATTAACCTATGACCCTGATGTCTTTAGAATGTGGGAGGAAGCCGGAGCACCCTGAGTAAACCCACGTGGTCACAGCGAGAACGTACAAACTCCGCACCAACAGCATCCATAGTCAGGATCGAACCTGCATCTCTGAAGCTGTGAGACAGCAGCTTACCGCTGCTGAGTGTTCCTCCATTTCAGTAGTTAGGTGCTTGTTGTAAAATTTTTACTTGACGTAGAACCGACTGTTTCTTGAGGTAGAGAGTTCGAAACGTTGGGTATTTTTGTGAAGAATTGTTTCCAAACATCTCAAATAAATAGCTGGCTTTGATTTTTGGATGTTATCTAGAAACAAAATAACTGGGAATCTGAAGCAGAAATGGAATAAGCTGGAAATTCTCAGCAGGTCAGGCAACATCTGTGGGGTTGAATCAGAAATAATACTTCAGGTTGACGACACTTCATCAGCACTAGGAAATCAAACATGCTTTTGTGTTGTAGAATTCTAGTGAATCTGCACTATGCTCAAGCCAGGGCAAACTTTATCCCTTTGGAAGGAAGAAGGAAATTGCAGTTCATAACCTCGGGATGTAGTGATACACAGAACATCACACAATGTCCCAAATGGGTCTAAACAATACTTTGTACAGCTGTGCTAAAATACTATTTTATATTCGAACCCACTAATCTTAAAGACTAACACACTATTAGTTCTTATACCTGGTTATAAAGTTTAGTGGTTTGTGTGCATAGATCCCTAGACTTCCTTGGACCTCCACAGTCCCCTAACCCTCCATCATCCAATGAATCCTTTCTTAGCCCAAAGTGGATGATCTCATCCTTACCACTGAGAGCTACCACACTACAGCTGCACTCACACACTGTAAGTCTATGCTCCCACCTACATTACTTACGACCACCATGGAGCAGCAGCCTGTGTCAAGTGGTAGTGAAATACTTGAAAGGAAAGCAGTGAAAGATTACTGTGTGTAGATGGATATATAGAGTTGAGGTTACAATCAGATCAGCCATGTTCTCATTAAATGGTGGAGCAGGGTTGATGGGCTGAGTGGCCTCCTCCTTCTCTTAGTCCATTGGAGTCTATTGATCCTCTTTCTATCCAGACTTTCTGTCCTAAGATGTGTTAACATTATATTAATTCAGAGGTACAATTTTTTCAATTTTAATGTTATAAAAATTGCAATCAAACTTTTTCAGATACTTGATCCTCTCACATTCAATGTACTGTAAATATTACATTGCACAATGGTGGTGCAGCGGTACAGTTGCAGCCTTATGGGCCTGTCCCACTTACGCAACTTTTTAGGCGACTGCGGGAGACTATGAGATCGCCACAAGGTCGCCACATGTTCGCTGGGGTTGCCGGGGGGTCGCCTGCATGGTAGCGAGTAGTTCCCGCATTCTCATAACTAGTCATGGCGTCATTTTGGTCGCCGCTAAATTTTCAACATGTTCAAAAATTAGTGGCGACAGTGGTTTTGACGCCATAGGTTGTTGCATGCGGTGGGTGCTGTTGTAGTAGGTGGCGAAGGTGATGTAGGCTGTCGCCGGTGCTGACCGGTGAATTTGATTGGCTCATTGGGAAAAAAACGTAAGCAGTAGTTTTCATAACCAAGAATAACCGACCGGTAATGTTAATGTCCACTGAGCTTCACAGGCGTGTATATCTGGCTTCT
This sequence comes from Okamejei kenojei, assembly GCA_035221665.1. Taxonomy (NCBI): domain Eukaryota; kingdom Metazoa; phylum Chordata; class Chondrichthyes; order Rajiformes; family Rajidae; genus Okamejei; species Okamejei kenojei. Next base: position 60,096,605 of record CM069134.1, read on the forward strand.
TAAAAGTTGTCTCTGCTCCTTCTCTCTACCCTGCCTCCCCCTTCTTCCCCCTCTCGCCCCCTCCCCCTCTTTTAAAGGACTTAAATGACCCTTCCCGTACACTGTGCTTTTATCATCTTAATTACGCCACCCTTCCCGTTGATCGTGGTGTGTGTCTGTATCACATTGGCTTTGTACCCTGCAAATTTCACTCCGGCAGCACTCCGCCCGCTTGCCCTGTCCCCTGCCTGCACAACTGGCTGGTGAAGGACGCGATGTTTGTATGTGTTCCACTCTGACAGTCACCTTTCCAATCGCCAGTTTTTCAACGACCTGCTACGACTTGACAGTATCTGGCAGTCGCCTGAAAAATTGCCTAAGCGGGACAGACCCATTACAGCATTAGAAACCCAGGTTCAATCCTGACCAAGGATGCTGTCTGTACAGAGTTTGTACGTTCTACCTCTGACCGCGTGGGTTTTCTCCGGGTGCTCCGGTTTCCTGCCACACTCTAAAGACATACAGTTAATTGGCTTCGGTAAAATTGCAAATTGTCCATATCGTGTGTAGGAGAATGTAAGTGAGTGAGGATCACTGGTCGGTACAGACTAGGTGGGCTGAAGGGCCTGTCTTCGTGCTTTAAAAAAAATCTAATTGTAATGAGTAAAATGGATTATATGACTGATAGCCACTAGCTTAAGGTAATTTATTACTGCAAGATTTAGTCCCAGTACAAAAATCCAGTATTTCTGTTGCACATAACAAGTTTACATAGTTTAAAGACATTCTGGCCTGGCAAGATACAAAGCAAAAGTTGTTACAAAATTCCCCAAGCAAGCCATAAGGGCTAACTAACTGCAGTAGTACTTTCCTTTTAAAAAATTTTTTGAATGGTTTAAGTGTTAATTAATTGCAGTAATTTATGTTGGTTGATAAAGAGACAAGAATGTAAATTAATAGATTTTATGATGTGAAACTCTATTCATGTGCAAAGAAAATGATGCTGTCATTTTACTCTTAACAGTAACTGACAATCAATTGGACCAGATCGTGCTGGCCCAGTGTCCTGGACTGGAGTCAAAGCCAACTGTCCACTCAAGACTGCAGTGCTGGATGGGAGGATTAACTCCCTGGAGTCCAGAGGCCTGGTCCAGATGGCAATTGGGCCACGAGGCCGAGAGGCAGGGGGTGGGGCAGAATGCCGAGTGCAGGCCCCAGGATCACGCTGATGGCCTTTGACAGCTGGCTAAACTGAGGGGAGGGGGTTTGGCTTTGCCTCCTGTCAATGTTGTCATTGATTTGAACAGTTCTTAAATGCTTCTGAATATCAGGGACATTTAAAATTGAAGTAGATCATTAAGACTTTTTTTTTAAATTAAACAAATTAACTAAAACACATACATAAATAAACAATTAATTAAAAATCATTTAAAAATGTCTGTCAGGGGCACTTAGAATTGAAATAGATATTTAAAAAAATAAAACAATCGTTAAATAAAATGCAAAAATAAATAAAACCAATTAAATAAAACGGTATCAAATGTTAGCGCTCTCTGGAAATAAGCCTTCACAATCCTCATTTAAACCCTTTGATCCATTGCAGAATTCAAGAGGCAATTCCTCAGCATAAGTGGGGGGATCCCACAAGGACTGAGTTCCAATTCTAGACTCCTGTCAGAGTCTAGCTGCAGAGAAACCGGAAGGATCCATCTTAAGGAGCGGCACAGTGATGTAGCGGTACAGCAGTGCCAGAAACCTGGGTTCCATCCTGACTACGGGTGTTGTCTGTGCGGAGTTTGTACATTCTCCCTGTGACCACGTGGATTTTCTCCGGGTGCTCTGGTTTCCACCCACATTCCAAAGATGTGTAGGTTTGTAGGTTAATTGGCTTCTGGACATGGCTCCTAGTATGTAGGATGCGAAAGTGGGAGAACATGCAACCAATATTCAGGTGATCAATGATTGGCATAGGCTCGGTGGGCTGAAGGGCCTGCTTCCATGCTGTAGGAAGTTCTGATTATTATCTTAGATTTCGCATTGTGGTAGTTCATTATAAACATTTCCAAGACATTGTAAACTTTAATTCTGAAATCCTGCTTATGTTTAATATGAAGTGACAAAGCAAAGCAGTTTCAGCAGGCAGGCTAAGCACTGGAGAAGTTGTACCAGGACTGTGAGTAATTAAATGGGCTGAAGTTCAGAAATTACAAAGTCAGCATTTTCTAAAATTAAGTAATGAAGAGAAATCCTGATCCAAGCACTAAATTTCTTGGCAAATTAATTTTTGCATTTGTCAGGTTTCAAGTGCCGCAGATAATTAGAGGTCAAACTATCCCAGAGGTTCCATTTCTTATCTGCCTCTATTAAATAAAGAGAACACAAAAGGACATTGAAGTACTGACTGTCATGTGTTCTATGAAGGTTGTTTTATTCACCCTATACCCTCTTGTACATTATGGACAAAAAGGAGCAAGAATGCTGCTTCATCATCTGATTTTACAGACAGAAAACAGATGTAATTGGACAATTTCATGGATCAATGTCCTGCCCACCAATGACGCCTAAAGGACATCTGACCCAAACAGGCCCCAAAACAGGTAATCAGCCTTTTTAATAAGGCCTGCTGTAGCATCTTGAATGGGGAATTACAGCTGCCGGGCAAAGCAGACATTCTCTCTACTCCACTCATACCTTCCAGATGTGGACGGATACTCTGAATCATCATTCATAGAATATAGAACAATACAGGACAGGAACAGGCCCTTCGGCCTACAATGTCTGTGCCGAACAAGTCAGGTTAAACTAATCTCCTCTGCCAGCACGTGATCCATATCCCTCCATTCACTGCATATCCACATGCCTATCTAAATGCCTCTTTAATGCCACTATTGTATCTGCCTCCATGACACCCTTGGGGCGCTTTCCCGACACCCACCACTCCTTGGAAAAAACTTGCTACATATTTGGTGCAGTTCCCAACCATGCTCCATTCACACAAAATGGAAGATAAACAATTAATCTGGGAGAGCCACACAATGGATGGACAGGTGTTATCACTGACTCGAAGAATACTGTCCTGAATGAAGAATAGTAAAAAGAGAATTATCTGCACACTTAAATTATTAATACGATTTAATGGCTCCACAAAGGAGAAAATGGAAAATAACAGACTAATTTAATTGCATGTTTTATTTTCAATGATGTGATCGAAAATTGATTGTACCTGGAGTGAAAATCAATAATGACTATTTCCTGGTCAATTCTGGGTTCTTCTGGAAATTAGATCATTCTCCTCCCATAGTCCTCCACCCTTCCACCACCATCACATTTCCATGTCAGCTCATATGGAACGATCTCATTCCCTGGGTAATGTCCTTCTTGGAGCATTACACAGGAAATTAGATCAAGCTGTCTCAGGACCAGATATCACTGAGTGTTTTGGGTCTTCCACAGCACACAGGATTTTATACTGCTGGAATAGAACTCTTGTAAGTTCCATTATATCATTTATTCATCTGTCTAGCCCATCAGATGTCATTGACAGGACCCTCCCCAACCCCTGCTTTCCACTTCACCATCTGATCGATAGACCTCCAACCAACAATGTTTCAGATCTTGTATTTGAAGTACTGTTGTACCTTAGATAATATGCAATGATTCTAATAAAAATATTTAAAAAAAACAAAACAAGGTTTCAGATCCCCTGAGCCGCAAACTCTCCAATATTCTAATTTATTGATTTCCAACCCGCCGACTATTCCTAATGCTGCAACAATCCAGATTCCTGTCCCATCTCCTTCTGGCATTCTCAATCCCTGATTCAGATGTTACAGATACCATGAGTTTGGCTGGTATTTCTGGCCTCTCAATTCCTCAATCTATCCTACTAACTAACCTCCACCACCACCCCCCCCCCCCCTCTCCCTCTTAATATTCAAAACACCTGTTCCTGAGCCACTTAATCCTTCATTACTCCTGACCACTCTCCATTTTCCCTGTCCTAAAATGTCAGATCTCCTTCAGCACTTGCTCACCTACCTTGCTTATCACATCTATTCCAAATCCCCAGCAACAAGCTCATGATCATGGATCATGGACCATCTTAGCATGGTGATAGCATGGTTGCTTGCCCATTTCAGTGCACTACCCCCAGTTAATATTGCCTGAAATTAAGCCCCTCTATGCAATTGGAAAACCGAGTACAATATGGTGATTTGTTTAATATAACACAATTAGAACATCTGACTCGGGATGAATATCCAGGTACATGAATTCCCTTAATGCATGTTCTCTTGTTTTGTTCAATTGATCTACCAAAGGCCATTATCTATTTAAATCTAGTAACAAATGAATCTTCACATTATACATCATAGCTGTGATATTACCATTGAGAGGTTATGAAATACAATGGCATCATAAAATTCGTCTGAAACATGTCTGAATCAGTTAATAGTTATAATTATTAAGTAAATCACGTGTTACAGAAATACCTCTATTGTTTCATATTCTGATCTTCTTTGTCGTCTAACGTTGGACTTAACTTCTGAACAGAGCTGAAAGCATGAGATTTTTCATCTTAATTCCCTACAAAACAAGACCTCTGCATATAATCTCTGCAAAAATCTCACTTTTGAAAGATGGGAAGACGCACTACTTTTGCTGGTAAAAATAAATACATATTTTTAAAAATATGAATATCAGTGATAATTTATTATTATTATTATTATTATTATTATTATTATCAAATCTGGCATAATAATAATAATAATAATAATAATAATAATAATAAGAAAAATAATTCAAAATGAACTTTTATATTTTTTCAGAAATTGTCATTCCAAATGTACATCTGAAAATAAAATTGCACAGAATCTCATGCAATCAATTACGGGCTAAAATGTGGTTGTGCTGCTAGTTTAGTTTTGCAATAAAATGGCTACAGAAGAAAATAAAGAAAGGCTATTAGTATAATTCTGGAGATAGGTGTGAAGCAAATTAGGGTGACACCACCTCAGGGTGGCCGACACACACAATTTAATTCTATGCCATTCCTGATTTAAAAAGTGATGGGTGGAGTGAGGATCCAAACTTCTTTAGATATTTTAAGAATGCAGATATTCCTTCTGTACTCTACATATAAAATGTATTACCTGAGGGAAGGTAATGATTGTCATTGACAGAGCTTGTGAGAGTGGCATGGGGAGGGAAGAAAGAGCGTGATGTTCTAGTTGGTTAGAGATCCAGTGCGGAAACAGGCCCTTCGGCCCACCGAGTCCGTGCCGATCAACGATCCCCGCACATTAACACATACTGGGGAACATTTACACTTCTACCAAGCCAATTAACCTACAGACCAGTACGTCTTTAGAATGTGGGAAGAAACCGAAGATTTTGGAGAAAACCCATGCAGATCACGGTGAGAACGTACAAACTCCGTACAGACAGCAGCGGTGGTCGGGAACGAACCCGGGTCTCTGGCACTGCAAGCGCTGTAAGGCAGCAACTCTACTGCTGCGCCACTGTGCCACCCTTATGTTGAACTGAGGAGGGGAGCAAAATGAATCGGTTGGTTTGAGAGGGTATGAGCTGGTTCTTGATTATTTCTGATCGGCAGCAGTGCTGAAAGTTGCAGGGTAGAACATTTGTGAAGATAAAGAGTTGAGATTATTGTTGAGATGGCAAAAGTGAAGGCCACTTTAATGTTCAAGAAGGAACTGCAGATGCTGGAAATTCGAAGGTAGACAAAAGTGCTGGAGAAACTCAGCGGGTGTGGCAGCATCTATGGAGCGAAGGAAATAAGCAGCGTTTCGGGCCAAAACCCTTCTTCAGACTGATGCAGGGTTGGGGGGGCGGGAAGAATCTTCGGAGGGAGGAGGAGAACTTCTTCAAAGTAGGCATACCTTGAGGAGATATCGCAATGGCGTAGATCAAATGTTCAATAATAAATCGTCACTTTAATGTTCCTCTGTTTCTTAAATTTAAATTTACGTTCAGTTTCAGTTTCAGTTCAGTTTAGTTTATTGTCACGTGTACGGAGGTACAGTGAAAAGCTTTTGCTGCGTGCTATCCAGTCAGCAGAAAGACAACACATGATTACAATCGAGCCATTTACAATAACGGAATATCACAGTTAAAGTAAGAAATGTTGCTGTATGAATAGGGATTTAAGAGTGTGGAGCGATTGTAATATGTGATTGTAGATCTGCTTCTGTGGCTAGCACACAAGTAGTCACCGGGCGCCATCTTGGAAGCAACTGCTCTGCAAATAATAATAAATGTTCAAAATTAGGTCAATTTCATGTTTTCTGTTTTAAACCTTCTGCTCCAGTTACAGTATCTATGTAAAATGTTTCACCAGTCGGCATTTCCATGAAAAGTGCATTCTTCTAAAATTCCCTGGCTTATCCTGCAATGAACCAGGCTGAACAAAATAAGGTAAAAAATCCTTGCATTTCGACATTTTTTTACAAAGGGAACAAAGTAGAACATAATGCTTTTTAGATTAAAAAATGCCAGCAAAAGCTCCAGCATGAGTAATAATTTAACAGGAAGTAAATCATGAGCGGTGGGCACTCGTACCCTCTTCAGACAATCAAATCTTTATCCTAGAAATCTGGGGACACCAGCGGGCCGGAGGCGTCACCTAACAAGAGTTCCAGGCTCAGCACCAGGCCCACAACCTCCACGATGCAAACAGCACTGGTCTGACTCTGCTGGGTCCTACTGCTCCCCTACTCCTACAGGGAACCTCAGTGGTGATGGTCTTACCATTCCCCCTTTTATAACCAGGTTACCCCGACCACACGCCCACTAATTAAAATTCCCAGCTGTTTATTTTGGCATTTGTTTTACAGAGGTGAGCTCCGGCAGCACTGCATCCCTGCTCACTACTCAATCCCACCCTATAGGGATTTAACCTTCAATAAATTTTCCGTTAGTAAATCACAAAATGCATATCCTCATTTTTTTTCTCCATCCAGTGAGCAGAAAGGAATGTAGAGGAAAGAACTGCAGATGCTGGTTTACACTGAAATAGACACAAAAAGCTGGTGAAACTCAGCAGGTCCTGCAGCATCTCCAGAGAAAAGGAATAGGTGACGATTCAGGTTGAGACCCTTCTCCAGACATTATTGCAGGTTAAGGAATGTACATAAAGAATAGGAATAGAATTAGGCCATTTGGCCCATCAAGTCTACTCCGCCATTAAATCATGACTGATCTATCTCTCACTCCTAACCCCATTCTCCTACCTTCACCCATAACCTCTGTTCAATGTTGGAATGTTGAATTCCAAGATTGTGTCCCACAGTACAGGCAATACAATTACTTGTTTACTTATTTTCTAGGTTTATATTCACGAATTGTGTTGGATCGTCAAGCTTTTAATATTATGGTCAAATCTCACTTGCATTTTCACATGGTTCAGAAGCAGTTTTGTGAAAGGGGACGAAACACTTTGAAAAATTACTATTCTATGAGTCAATTATGAAACTTATTTACATGCACAAGCTAGTTCAGCTTGTCATCACTTTAGTGCTGTTCAGTAAGGCTCAGGTGGCCTTGTCATGTCAACTCGATTCATATCACAGAAGCCCAAAGAGCGTGCAATCCTCTACAGCTCTCAGAGGACCTAGAGAAGCTGACTGCTGTGTAGATTTCAGAGTATCTTTTGGAATACAGTCATAGAAAGATACAGTGTGGAAACAGGCCCTTCAGCCCAACCTGTCCCACAATGACCTACATGTACCATCTACACTAGTCCCACTTGTTTCTTAATCGTTGCGATACTACCTGCCTCAACTATCTCCCATCACCCTTTGTGTGAAAAGTTACCCCTCATGTTCCTATTAAATCCTTCCCCTCTCACCTTAAAACTATGTCCTCTGGTTCTTGATGATTTGTGTCCTGATCTATTCCTCTCATGATTTTGTACACCTCTATAAGATCACCCCTCCTAGGAATTGAGTCCTAACCTGCTCAACCATTGCCTATAGCTCAGGCCTTAAGTCCTGGCATCATCCTCGTAAGTCTTCTCTGCACCTTGCGGTGGATGATTGGGAAAGGTATATAGAATGGTTCTGCATGTGTTGGAGCTGGCTTGCAGATGGAGTGTGGCCCAGTAAAGAAGGACTAGGTCAAGTTTTTCAGTGATGGACACCAGATCTTCCTGTTCAAATTCAGAGCTGCTGCTATGTGCATGTTCCCTACCTGCAGATGAGACTTTTATTTCCACTTAGCATGTTTCTTTAAGCATGGCAGAACCCCTGAATATAACCAAAATCTGTGTCCAAAATCAACTATCTTTTACATGTGTGAGAATTTGTGAGAATTTTTCTAACATAATTAGAAAAAAGTAATGCAGACACTCCCTGATTTACAGAATAGGTGATTTAGGTAAACTAACACTTGGGTAAACAATTCTGTACTCAGTCCCTAGTGCAATCAAGGCAGTTTGTAATTTCCACAACGCTGTACGATTACATCGGAAACAGGCCAGCAATGGTGGCAATGCTTACCCAGAAGGCCTTGCGCCACAGATGCAACCAGATGCTGGGACAGTTAATAGTCTCAGTGAGTTATTTCGGACATGGGATGGGGTTGCCGACTCCAACTTATGTAAAATCTGACTTATGTAAGCTTTCATGGAACGTAACCCTTATGTAAGTCAGAGAGTGCATGTATTTTGTTGATATTTAACAGGCTGTATAACTGTTTAATTATACTTGTTGCTTCTCCTTATACAACCACCACCAATTTCCTCAAATATTGTACTCGCTCATGTCCTTCGGAAGATGCTTTTGACTGTTGCTTTCCTGCTGTAGGAGATCTGGGCCACGGGCCTCTCAAGCCCTGTCAAGTCCATTCTGATGTGATAGGTGACTTCTGCCATGATATGTGCACTTTCTCTCTCTGCTGTGGCAAGTGTAACTCCGATTAGTCATCTGGAAGAAGGTAGGTATCAGTCACATTTGGCATTCATTCAGTTGTGATGAGTTGCATGTTGCTTCAGTGTGTAAGTCAACTTCTGGTTCACAAGATTCCACATATCCTTCCAGTTCAAACCCAGACAGGCAGGCAGATTCAAGGGACAGATGGACAAAGTGAATATGAAGCACGCGCTATACTTCTAATCTGTAACATTTTACTTTGATCTTGATTCAGTCAGGCTAAACTGCATTGTACTTTCCTTTTTGATTTAAGAACAGGAGGATAAGCATTTGAAAGATTAAAAATGTCTCAAGCTGTGACAACCAGTGTTTCAAAATGCAAATGTGCTCCTTGACTTGAGAGGAGACAAGGAGGTCGCATGGGTGTCTGTGCACCTATAAAATTTAACTCTGCAATGGTCTTTGACAGACTTTTAGGCTTCTTGTTTAAGCCTTTCATTCCACTGTTCCCTGCAGCTAGCCTGAGGAGTTTTCAGCCATATTTTATCAGTGAATAAACCTGAGGTGCTGAAAACGACATCCAGCATCTACTGGGAGGGCAGAGTTTCAATCCATTAATACTTCACGCAGTTTAAGCCTCCAAGGAATTCTTTCACAGTAGATTTGTGAGACAATGACATGGATAGAAAGTTTGGTTTCAAGGTTTTGTAGAACATAACGGCCGAGGATGAAAATTAAATGCGAGGGAATGCAGGGGGAGGGGTGGACAGCGCCAAGATTATCGTTCTTTTCCCAGATCACAAACTTCCTTTTCCTTTGGACCACAATTTTTCCATTGCAGCTTCTTCCAGTTAAGCCTTGATCATATTCTTCCTTTGATGTAAAATGCAATGGAAAAAATGTTATGTAATTGCTCTGTTTTTGTTTGCAAACTATAAATACAATCTGTTAAATTATTCAATTACCATCTGATACCATTTAAAATGAACAATTCATAGCAAGACAGAATAATCTGCATATGTTTTGCTGCAGCCCAAAGAAGTTGCCCTGAAAAATAATTTGGACCTAAAAAGGAGCATAATTTATTCTTTATTCTTTGTCACGCTGCCGACTTTATTTGCACCATAATGAAAATCTCCAACTGAATTCTGTGCAGCTGCCAACACTTAGCCTGAAGTGTGTATATGTGCACTTATATACTGCTACAATGTCATCCAATGTGTTGCATGTGGATTGATGACTCTGTTGCTTCCATGTGTAATTTCCCATTAAGCAGATTCTCTACTTCAAAACTGTCACAGTGAAATAAAAATGTGCGTCACATGATAGAACATCATGTCTAGTTTTTTTTTTAAAGCTGCAGCATCAGACCAAAGTTTCAACTTGGATACCAACACATTGAAAATGACCATGTAGTCCATTGTTTAAGAAAGATCTGCAGATGCTGGAAAAATCGAAGGTAGACAAAAATGCTGGAGAAACTCAGCGGGTGAGGCAGCATCTATGGAGTGAAGGAATAGGTGATGTTTCGGGTCGAGACCCTTCTTCAGATGTAGTCCATCGTGCCAATCTGTCTTGATAGGGTGAAACAAATACACACTATCACCTCCAGTCCAAAGACTACTGCTGCAGCACCAACCCTCACTTCCTAAACACATCTCCTTCAGCAACCTTCCCCCACAGATTTGAGGAATAACATACAGGAAAAAGCATGGGAATTTCCTCTTCAATATTTAAATCTCACAAGCACCAGGAAACCACAAATACTGACAGACAGAGGGAAGTTGGCCACGTTCAGTTCCCTTATGAATTCTTGTAGCAAAACCATACTCACCATATTTTTTAATTATTTATTCAAAGGTAAATTGTTGTAATGAGACTGAATGCAAACCTGCTGGCTCAGGCAAGAGAAAGTCACCAGCTAAGGTGACATTATGCTCTCTCCCCAGTCCCCTCCACAATCTCTTTCCTCGTTATTTTAATCTCTGCTGCATTTTCTTCCATAAGCATTACTTCCCTGTGGACATTAAAACTCATTCTACCTATAGGAAGTGCCTGCAAAGGAAATATCATTTCCAAACTATTCTGAAACCCACAATGTCAGGCAGTAAAAAAATATGACACATGAAAGAATCCATGTCCAACTGAACAGTAAATTATAGGCAGCATCTCACATTTCACACAGAACATCAAACACCATGGGTTAAACTAAGCACCGATTTAATAATTTTATCCCAACTACTCATCATGTTTTATTCTGTATCCTAAATTTAACTTTGGCATTTAAAGTTTGGCATTTAATCTACACATCACATAAATAGTCATTAAATAGGACTGCATGGGTTCCACTCAAATTATAATTGGTTAGTTCAATGCTTAGAGGGTGTAAACGAGGTTCGATTTTTTGGTATTGCACTCTGGTCAAAGTTTGATTTATAAGTTGTGAGATAGACAATAGACAATAGGTGCAGGAGTAGGTCATTCGGCTCTTCGAGCCTGCACCGCCATTCAATGTGATCATGGCTGATCATCCCCAATCAGTACCCCGTTCCTGCCTTCTCCCCATATCCCCTGACTCCGCTATCTTTAAGAGCCCTATCTAGCTCTCTCGAAAGTATCCAGAGATTCAGATCCAACATTTTCAATTGACTTCACAGACACAAAATAATATGTAAGTAAAGAACAATATAAGCTAAAATTATTAAATCGGTGGACAGGCTAGATGCAGGAAAAATGTTCCCAATGTTGGGCGAGTCCAGAACCACGGGCCACAGGCTTAGAATAAAAGGGAGGCCATTTAGGACTGAGGTGAGAAAAAACTTTTTCACCCAGAGATTTGTGAATTTGTGGAATTCCCTGCCACAGATGGCAGTGGAGGCCAAATCACTGGATGGATTTAAGAGAGAGTTAGATAGAGCTCTGGGGGCTGGTGGAATCAAGGGATATGAGGAGAAGGCAGGCATGGGTTATTGATTGGGGACGATCAGCCATGATCACAATGAATGGCGTTGCTGGCTCGAAGAGCCGAATGGCCTCCTCCTGCACCTATTTTCTATGTTTCTATATTTCTAAGCTGCAGGAAAGGGCCAATATCTCAGTCCCCCTGCTACTCCATTCAGTAAAATGATGGCTTATCAGATCTTGCTATCTGTTCCATTTCCTGCATTTTCTTAAGAACATAGAACATGGAACAGTGCAGCTCAGGAAAGGGCCCTATCTAAAAGCCTCATAAATGCCACTATCGTAACTGCCTTCACCACCCCTGGCAATGCGTTCCAGGCCCCCACCACTCTCTGTGTAAAGAACATGCCCAACTCTTCATTTAACTTTCACCTCTCACCTTACAACTACGCCCTTTAATGTTGGACATTTCCACCCTGGGAAAAAGGTTCTGACTGTCTACCCTATCTATGCCTCTCATAATTTTATATACTTCTATCAGGTCTCCCCTCAATCTCCGATGTTCTTCACAACCTTTGAATTCCCGATGGATCAAAAATCAGTTCATCCCAGCCTTGATTATATTCAGTAACTCAGCCTCCACAGCCCTCTGGATTTATGACTTGTAAAGGGAAGACTTTTCTCTTCACGGCTATCTTTCTTGGGCAACAATGTATTCTGAAACTGTTGCCCTGGTTTTAGATTGCCCCATAATTGAAAATATCCTATCACCATTATCCTTGCCAAGCACCTCAGAATCTTATATATTTCAATAATAACACCTCCCATTGGAGTTCTAAATTTTTGTGATTATAGGCCCAATCAGTTCAATGTTTACTCATAAGAGAACTCCATCTTGCCAGAAATTCGCCAATGAACTACCTCCAATGCAACTATATCCCTTCAAAAATAAGGAGAATGAAATTGTACGTGCTCCAGATGTGATTTTTTGAATACCCTGCACAGTCATACTCTGCACCCCTTGCAATCAAAGCCAATGTTCTATTTACTTTTCTAATTATTTGCTGTACATGCATGCTAACGTCCTGTGTTTTATGCATGAGTACATGTATGCCTTTCAGTAAATGAGCACTGTTTTGTTTCTATCTATTCAACAATGCCGTATTGTTCATTTTAATAAAGTAGATAATCTCATATTTCACCAAGTTATAGTCATTGAGCCATAAATAAAGGGCTGTACAAAAGTGCTATATGTGCAATAAAGTGAGTTTCACAGTAAAGGGCTCATAAACCCACTACTTCTATGCCAACCTTTATACCCATGTACACTAATCCCCATTCCCATTATGTCCTTCTATACCATGCCTATTTAAGTATCTGTCTAAATGTTTATTTTAATTAAATGATTGTATTGATTACATCACCTCCACTGGCAGTGTGTTCCAGATATCAACCACTCTCTGTAAAATAGTTTTCCTCTCAATGTCCTATCTCTCACCATAAAACGATTCCATATTATTTTTGATATTCCAACCATGAGAAAATAGATCTTGACGATCTACCTTCTCTTGATCTTTCATAATTGTGTATACTTCTATCAAGTCAATCAGGATACTGTCATTTAAAATGGCCAAATCCACCAACACATGAATGAATGAATGAATGAATGAATGAATATGTTTATTGGCCAAGTATTCACATACAAGGAATTTGCATTGGTGCTCCACCCGCAAGTGACAACATGACATACAGTGACAGTTAGGAATGATATATAAAACATTAAACATTAATAATAAAATATTATTGATTAAACATGTGAACATTATTGATTAAACATGTGAATTAAACCCATCTCGAAAGATATATGGGAGGAAAGCCTACAATACATACACTACTGTTCTTTAAATGCCAGGCGTTGCCTGATAAAGTATTGCATAGGTTAAACTACTCAAAGACCAAATTGAACAAGATCTTCCCAACTGTCTCTTCTCTTTGCGATAAATGTTACTTTCAAGAAGCCACCCTAACTCATTATTTTGTATCCTATATAAAATACAAAACTTCTGGACGGAAATATTCAATATCATTTCTTAAACACTTAAAATTCAATTGGAGCCAGATTCAAAACTAATAATATTATGAATGTCAGAGGGCTGCCCTAATCTAACGATATCTCAAAGACGCTTCCTTGACTATAGTTTAATAACTGCGAAAAAAATTATACTTAAATTCTGGAAAAAGATAACAGTCCCCACAGTGAAGATATGGATCACAGAAATAACCGAGTCACTACATCTAGAAAAAATAAGGCGTGTCTTGAATGACAAACCAGATCAATTTTCCAAAATATGGTCTCCTTTTATTATATTTCTTCAACAACACAATGGTTGAACACAAACTCAAAACCGACGCTAGGGTCGGGCGAGCGGGCATATTGAAGGGCAATGGGATATATCTCGGCTTTTTTCACTTCTTTGTTAGTTCTGGGGTTTTTCTTTTTTCTTTTTCGTGTCTTTCTCGAAATTCTTTCTATTCTTTTTCTTTTCTTCTTTCTTTCCCTTTTTTCCTTTTTCTTTTTTTCCGATTTAGTTATTAGTTTATAAAATGTTAAAACTGAAGCAGTTATGTCGATTATTTTCTCTTTGTACAATTGCTTCTAATAAAAATAAATATTTTTAAAAAACAACAAAACATGTAAAACATTAAACACATCTTAGAGATGCTATTTTTTTAAATTATTATTCATTTAAACTATATATAATCCTTAATCACAATTTACCCTCTCACCTATATTGGAATCAACATACTCACACTATATTTGGTTGCATCACATTCAGTCACTTCATCAAAGTCATTAATTGTTAATGCCACAGCATTGATACCTGCCTCACCCCATTGGTTATAGATTATTTATCAAGACTTATTTTCTCTTAATTACTCAATCCTCCATCCGTGATAAATTATTACTACCAATGTCATGGGCCCTTAACTCGTACAGTAGTCCTCTGTGTGGTATCTCAATTAGTGCTTTCTAGAAAGCAAGAATTTCATTCAAAGCAAGAATTTTATTGTCCTATCAGGGACACATGACAATAAACTCACTTGAACTTGAACTTGAAATCCAAAGACACATCTATTTTTATTGATCTTGCATGTTATATCCTTGTAGTCTAGAAGTCCGATAAATTTGCCAAATCATGTTTCTCTTTCAGAACCCCCACCCCTCCTCAACATGTTGACTTTGCTTCACTGTGTGAATGATTTTCCAAATGTCCTGTTGTTACTCCCTTAATAATGAATGGATCGCAGCATTTTCCCAAGATTAAATCCCAGACTAACTGGACTATAGTTGTCTATTTTCTGTCTTCTTCATTTCTTGAATCACGGTTTTACCTTTACAGTTTTGTAACCTTTTTAAGGCTTTGCCAGAGTGTAGGAAATTTTGAAAGATCACATTTGGTATCTCTGCAGCCATTTCTTTTAACACTCGAGTATCAGGTTTAGGAGATTTGCTGCTTTCAGGCCCATTACTCTGTCTACAGTCTTTCCTCTTATGATTATAATTGTTTAAATTCCCTCCTTTCCGTTTGTACTGATTTTCTACAATTATTGATGGGATGCTTTTGATGATTTCTAAGTAAAGACAGATAGAAAATATTTATTCAAAATCTGCTAGTTTCTTAATTCCCTAGTCTCTTCCTCAAAAGGGATCAAGGTTCACCTTAACTGCTCATTCCCTCGTAAACGTGTAAATGGTCTCATTGTCTGTTTGCTAGCTTACTCTTATTATCTTTTTTATCCTTTGTTATTATTTTTTGTCATTCTTTACTGATTTCTAAAGTTTTCCCAGTATTCTGTTCAACTACTATTCTTTGCAACATTATATGCCTATACTTTCAGATTGGAATCAATCTTCGCTTTCTTCGCAAGCCATGGATGGACCACCTTTCTTTGGAATACATCTGATAATTTATTTTGATACTTTTTATATAACTTCTATTTTGTAGCACGATGACCTTAACCAGTCACTCAAAACATCACCCATTCCTTTTCTCCAGAGATGCTGCCTGACCCGCTGAGTTACTCCAGCTTTTTGTGTCTATCTTTGGTTTGAATTTTGTGCCTATCTTCAGTGTAAACCAGCTTCTGCAGTTCCTTCCCACACGGGAAAAATTTCCCTTATCCCTAACCAGTCTGAAGAAGGGTCTCGACCCTAAATGCCACCCATTCCTTCTCTCCAGAGATGCTCCCTGTCCCGTTGAGTTACTCCAGCTTTTTGTGTCCATCTTTGGTTTGAACCAGCATCTGCAGTTCCTTCTTACACAAAAAATGTTTTCCCAGTGTTCAGTTGGAGTTTTTTTTCATCCACAATCAAATGATGGACAAGTAATGTAACAACTTAGATACAGTGCTGAGGTTGAGCAATGGTGGTGGTGGGTGTCAAAAATGTGCAGGTAGAAAGTGATACCATGTTTACAGATGACATTGCCTCAGAACGGCACATAGATAAGAAACAGGAGGTAGCAAAGGATAGACAGTTCAATAGTTACTTTATTTTCACATGTTAGATACAACAAAATGGTTTGTTTTATGTATAATCCAGTAAAAACATACCATACATAGGCATGAATCACACATAAATAAGAGTGCACTGATTGTAGTGAAAAAGCAGTTGATTTTTTCTGAGGCAGTTCACAGAGTTACCATGTTTCTGGCACCATCTTGTACTTTTCAAGTGTCAAGTTTAAAAAAATATTGAATCTTAACTTGGCCTTAAAATCCTATTGTCCTGGCAGCAGCACTGGGTTAGTGTTAAAGGGTTGCCTGGCAATGCCGTCGATACCTTCCACCGCCGCTCTGCTGTGCCATGCAGCTGCTGCAAGCCGCATCTGCTCTGTGCGCTCATCGAACACATGGGGCCTCCAGCGGCGTTTGATCTATGCCAGGTTCTGGCTACTGAACGGCCTCCACCGACTGGTCTACTGCTTCCAGTGTGCCATAGTTTTGTAGCACTATGAGGCTTCTTAACCAGTGACCGAAACATCACCTATTCTCCAGAGATGCTGCCGGACTCGCTGAGTTGCTCCAGCATTTTGTGTCTATCTTCAGTGTAAACCAGCATCTGCAGTTCCTGCCTACACAAAATTATTTCTACCCTGCATGCATTTACAACAAGTGCATCCAATCTCAGATTTGGAAACAAATGAGAGTGCTCAGCACAAGTGCTCTCTGCTTGCTCTCCTGATCTTGATAAGGATAAACAATATTATAGAACATTCAGTTTAATTTATTTAGTTTATTGTCACGTGTACCGAGGTACAGTGAAAAGCCTTTGTGGTGTGCTCACCAGTCAGCGGAAAGACAATACAAAATTGCAATCGAGCCACTCACAGTGTACAGATAGATGATAAAGGAATAACGTTTAGTGCAAGATAAAGCCAGTAAAGTCTGAGATGGAGTCCCATCCACCAGCACCCTCGACCACTGCTACACGACCAGCAAATATGCCTATCGCTCTATCCCTCGCCCTCACTTTGGTAAACCAGACCATACTGCGGTGCTGCTTCTTCATGCCTACAGGTAGCAATTGAAGAGCGCACCCCCAGAGGTGAGAACTGTACAGAGCTGGTCGGGGGGGGGGGACAGAGGAACAACTCCAGGACTGTTTGGAGTCTGTAGATTGGGCAATGACTCGGCAACAGACCTGAACGAATACGCCACATTCGTTACAGACTTCATTAAGAAATGTGTGGAGGACTGCATCCCAACAAAAACCTTCCAAGTGTTTCCTAACCAGAAGCCTTGGATGAACCATGAGATCCACACTGTTCTGAAGTCCAGATACTGGGCATTCAGGTCTGGAGATAGAGAGGTCTACAAAAAGGCCAGATAGGACCTTGGTAAGGCCATCAAAAAGGCCAAAAGGGACTTCTGCTCCAAGCTGGAGGATGAGCCGACTCTGGCAGGGCTTGAATGCCATCACCTCCTACAAGGCGAAATCAGGAGGCAGCTCAATTGTCAGCGAAGCATCACTCCCTGACGAGCTCAATGCATTTTACGCACGCTTTGATAGGGAGAACACTGATGTGCCGTCCCGAGCCCCCATTCGCCGTGACGGTATTTCAGTCACAGTCACAGAGGCCGACGTCAGAAGATCCTTCAGTGGGGTGAACCCTCAGAAAGCGCCTGGACCTGATGGCATACCCGGTTGTGTTCTAAAAACCTGTACGGAACATTTGGCTTGAGTTTTTATGGACATTTTCAACCTCTCACTTCTGAGGTTTGAGGTTCCCACATGCTTTGAAAGGGCATCAATAATACCGGTGCCCAAGAAGAGCAAAGTGACATGCCTTAATGACTATCGACCAGTGGCACTAATGTCTGTGGTGATGAAGTGCTTTGAGAGGTTGATTATGGCACATATCAATTCCTACCTTGACAAGAACCTCGACCCAATGCAGTTTGCTTACCACCATGGACCACTTGGACAACAAAAACTAATATGTCAGGCTGTTATTCATTGACTATAGCTCGGCATTTAATACAATCATCCCCTCCAAGCTGGTTACCATGCTCTCAAATCTGGGTCTCTGCGCATCCCTCTGCAATTGGATCCTCGACTTCCTCATCCACAGACCACAGTCTGTTCGTATTGGCAGAAATGTGTCATCCTCGATAACAATCAGCACGGGAGCACCTCAAGGCTGCATGCTCAGCCCTCTGTTTTACTCACTCTATACTCATGACTGCATAGCCGAACATAGTGCGAACATAGTGCGAACACCATCATCAATTTCGCTGACAACACCACTGTTGTGGGAAGAATCACTGATGGGGACGAGTATAGAAGTGAGATTGACCGATTGACCAAATGGTGCCAACACAATAACCTGGCTCTCAACACCAGCAAACCAAGGAACTGATTGTGGACTTTGGAAGGGGTAGGATAGGGACCCACAATCCCGTTCACATCAATGGGACGATGGTGGAAAGGGTCAAGAACTTCAAATTCCTGGGCATGCACATTTCCGAAGATCTTTCCTGGTCCCAGAACACAGATGTAATTATAAAGAAATCACATCAGTGCCTCTACTTCCTGAGAAGACTACGGAGAATCAGTATGTCAAAGAGGACTCTCTTGAACTTCTACAGGTGCACAGCAGAGAGCATGCTGACTAGTTGCATCGTGGCTTGGTTCTGTAACTTGAGCGTCCAGGAGCAGAAAAGGATGCAGAAAGTTGTAACCACTGCCCAGTCCATCATCTGCTCTGACCTCCCCACCATCGAAGGGATCTATTGCAGTTGCTGCCTCAAAAAGGCAGCCAACATCATCAAGTACCCATGCCATCCTGGCCACGCACTCATCTCCATCAGGGAGAAGGTACAGGAGCCTGAAATCTGTTACATCCGGGTTCAGGCCAGCTGCTTCCCCACAGCCATCAGTCTATTAAACCCGTCAGCAAACAGACTCTGAACTGTAACAGCCTGTTGCACTTTATCTGCTTATTTATGTGTATATTGAACTGAACTGTTCTGTATTTTTGCTTACAATGTTCTGTTGTGCTGCAGAAAGCAAGAATTTCATTGTTCTATCTGGGACACATGACAATAAACTCTCTTGACGTGACTTGACATAAACAGAGTATCAACTGCTTAGATGATAGATGTTGCTTGCATTCTCTGTTGGTTATATTCCCATGAGCTTTGGGTGCTTTCTATAATTTATCAAACTTTCACAAGCATATAGAAAGTAATTGATGAGGTCCTTTTGATTGTCATTTTTCTGCACTGGCCAGTTGCTTCCAGGAATGGGTAAGAGAGGACCAGGATGTCATCAGCTTGACATAATGAATGGTCAGGAGAGTATAGAGTAGACAGAGCAAGCTGCTGGTAGAGTGAGTAACAAGGAAGTTGGAGGAGTGGGAATAGGCTCTCAGCAGAAGTCCATATCCTGAGGGGTTTTGTAAGGCACAGATCTGTTGGAGATCTGGGAATACCTTGAAAGTGACTTTGCACACTGGTTCCAACAGGGACAATGGCAACAGGCTGACCTTCTACAGCAGAAATCCGGCATGTTGTGCAAGGTGCCTGTACTGCACTGGAAACTGATCAAGACTGGAAACATGGAGCTAGATCCTCTGGGATTGGGTCATCTGTTCCATTATGAAAAAGATGGCCTCCAAGATTTGCAAAAAAAAACAGTGCTAAGGTAGTGCAAGAATTTCCTACGCCTACTGATACTGACAGAGGTTTTGGGGAGTGTACATGGTGAATGAGCACTTTTATGTGTGCAATCATCAGCCTTCTCCACTGAAATCCTCACCCGAGTCTTCTTCGACAGCATACCTCTGTGACTTTGCCATTGGTGAACTGCGGGTGTACTGTGCGAGTGAGCTGACGAGCATTGCTTATGTCTTGTGTCTTACTGTTGTCTATCTCACAGAGTTTCACACAGTATCCTTTTCCGAGCTGATGACCAGAAATGCGAAGTTAAATGACTGTGTGCCTTTGTCATCACTGTTAGGCTGTTCTTGGGCAGCTGAAAGGAGTAGGGCACAAAAGTAGGGTTGTGCTGAGGGGCCTGATGTGATAACCTTACTAGGGACCAGCATAATCAAGGATCTGTCAAACCTCGGTCACTTGCTCTTCTCACCTCTCCCATCAGGTACGAGGTACAGATTTTGAAATTGCATACCTCCAGATTCAGGGACAGTTTCATCTCAGCTGTTATCAGTCCTCTCTGAACCATCCTCTCACCAACTGAAGAGTGGTCCAGACCTGCCATCTACCTCATTGGATACATTCAAACTATCTTTAATCGGACTTGACTTGACTTTACCTAAAAGTAAACCTCATTCCCTTTATCCTGTAGCTGCACAGCGGAACGGCTTGATTATAATCATGTATACATGATCTATTCGCTGACTATGTAGCATGCAACAAAAAGCTTTTCTCTCTACCTCAGAACATGTGACAATAATGAACTGAACTAAAAAATAGACACAAAAAGCTGGAGTAACTCAGCAGGACAGGCAGCATCTCTGGAGAGAAGGAATGGGTGACGTTTCAGGTCGAGTCCCTTCTTCAGACTAAACTAACCTAAATGATAGATATTTTGGGCCAAATTCCCTTCGTGTTGTGGCAAATTGTATGATTCTGTGAATGGAAGAAGGAAACATTTCCCAATTGACAAAATGATTATGGAAAGAGGGAGCCATACAATGAGTCAAGAGTCATGAACAAGAATGTTTAATTTGCTAATGTACTGAAAACGGAAAACTAAAAATCTTATTTGCAGCAGCATAACAGGTCTGTAAACACCATACTCATTGATAACATAATAAACAATATTTTAATCTTCAGTCAACTCACTAAGTGACAAGGATTCAATAATGACTTTTCCCCTTAAGTCCTCTCCCGCTGGCTTACTTCTGCTTCTGCTGGCTCTGCATCATCCTCTCCAGTCTGTCCGACTGAGAGATGCTTGACGAGCTGGTGGCCTGTGCAACCCAGAGATTGGAGTCTGAAGTTTGTGTCAGTGCCAAAAATGTGATTAGTTTAGTTTAGTTTAGTTTAAAGTCACAGCATGGATACAGGCCCTTCAGCCCACCGAGTCTGCGCCGACCAGCGATCACCCAGTACACTAACACTGTCCTACACACTGGGCAAGATTTACAATTTTTACCAAAGCCAATCAACCTACAAACCAGTACGTCTTTGTAGTGTGGGAGGAAACCGGGTTGATTCCATGAGCTTGCCCCAGTTACTTGCAATCGGTCCATGTTACTCTAATCCATTTCAACCACTTATCCAGTTGTGCTTTAAACATTGTGATCATACTTTCCTTTACCTTCTTCCTATGGCAGCTATTTTCATGTTCTCAACTACCCTCTGTGTGAAAAGCTTGCCTCTTAGGCCACCTTTAAATCCTTCCCCTCACATCTTAAACCTATGTCTTTTAGTTTTAGACCCACCTACCCTGGAAAAAAGACTGGGACTATCCACCTTATCTATGCCCCTCTTGATTTTACATACTTCCATCCTCATTCAGTTTCCTTCACTCCAGAGAATAGAGTGGTAACCTATCCAGTCCTCTTTATAACTCGTCATCCAGCCCTGGCGAAATTCTTGTGAAACCTTTCTGTAGCAACTCTAGTTTTATTGCATCCATTCTAAAGTACAGCCACCAGAACTGCATACGGTATTGCAGGTGGGGTCTCACCAATGCCTTACACAGTTGCAAAATGACATCTTATTCTCGAAGCCTCGTCCAAAGACAGCAAACATGCCATACTCCTCCCTCACCGCCTTCTTTACTTGTGACTCCACTTTCAGGGAACAATGTAGTTCTACAACTCTCCCTGTTCTACAAGATCTCTTGTTTAACTTCAAAAAGTTCATCACTTTGCACTTGTCTATAACATATAACATATAACAATTACAGCACGGAAACAGGCCCTCTCGGCCCTTCCAGTCCGTGCCGACCATTTGTTTTCCCCTAGTCCCATCTACCTGCACTCAGACCATACTCTTCCATTCCCTTCCCGTCCATATACCTACCCACTTTACTTTTAAATGTTAAAATCGATCCTGCCTCCACCACTTCTGCTGGAAGCTCATTCCACACAGCCACCACCCTCTGAGTTAAGAAGTTCCCCCTCACGTTACCCCTAAACTTCTGTCCCTTAATTCTCATGTCATGCCCTCTTGTTTGAATCTTCCCTACCCTCAATGGGAAAAGCTTATCCACGTCAACTCTGTCTATCCCTTTCATCATTTTTAAGACCTCAATCAAGTCCCCCCTTAACCTTCTGCGCTCCAAAGAATAAAGACCTAACTTGTTCAACCTTTCTCTGTAACATAGTTGCTGGAACCCAGGCAACATTCTAGTAAATCTCCTCTGTACTCTCTCTATTTTGTTGACATCCTTCCTATAATTAGGCAACCAAAATTGTACACCATACTCCAGAATTGGTCTTAAGTTTGTGCCTGGGGTGGCCTTAGCACTGGCCTACAACACCTTGTATCTCCCGAGGATCCAAGGTCTCTCCTTCCAACCTTCAGCTAAAACCTCCTTTTACCATGTGCTCTTTACCATGACCAACTATTCTTCACTCCATCCCTGGTCAGATTAACTTGAGCAACATCTTTCAGCACCTATTCTGACCACAATACACTTTGCCTGTCAAATGCAGACTAGCTGTAAGTAATGCTGCCGTGCCTTAGCCATCCGTGATATTGATTCGTTGCTAATGCATGGAGTCTATCACCAGATCGGGGAATTCTGGCTGAGAACAGCGATCATGATAATGAGAATGCATCACAAAGTTTGGTCATTAACCAATTCAACCACCACTGACACTAAAAGACTCAGAAATAGATGTTTTACCCCAAGTAGGCTTTGGAGACAGGGAGTGGAGAGAGTCAGCACATTGGAGACCATGCCTTCTAACTCCAGACATTTTATGAATGTGTGAGGGAGGGTTTGGGCAGCAAAGCTACAGAAAGTAGGGATGCTACACCTAACTAATTACAGTAGAGTGCCAGCGACAGGGGAGGCTACAGCTTAAACTGTGCAGAATGGAAGATTTCACACTTACACTAGATGATGGAGACTTTGTTCTGTTTTAAGTTGAAGACCTACATTAGAGTCGCAGGGATGCCCAGATAAGACAAAACCCACACAACTACCTGATTTAACCAGCTGGCAAATCTGTTTTTACAAATGTGTGCCTTGCAATTCAATTGTATAACACTAATCCCAACATTATGCAAGTGAAAATCAATCTTTTCCACAGCGAAATATGACAGCAACCATTTCTTGTTTGGCACCACTGTGGAAATTTGACCAGACATCTCGGATCAGACACCCTTACACAGGTTTACATCATTCACTGGAGCAGAACATAGGAACACTTAGATCACATGGCCCTGGTTGCCCATCATTAATCAACCTTCATCAATCCTTGGGCTACTTGGTCTTCCCAGTACAGCACTAGTCTGGGACTGGTGGAGGTTAGTGTAGCCTGGCAAATTAACTAAGCACATACAGTACCTGCAATAAATTGTCTTCCCTTCAACCCTTACCCCCATCTTCAGCCCATCTACTTGATCTACTAACACTTCAATCCCCCTGATGTACTGGCAGCCTCTGATTCCAACCCATACAATGCCTCAGTGATTACTGATCTCCCCGTCCCCATCTTTGCGCACTGCCAGCCTCAAATCTCCCCCACCACCACCATGCCAGACCCTGACTCAGACAACAAGGCCTTTCTGCCATATCATCCATTAGTATTGTCGAGTTACTATTTTTCAAAGCTTCTATTTCCATCTGTCAAACGATTAGATTAACTTTACACGTTTATCAGATAATATTACATTCTAAATTACTCTCCAATGCAGTCCTCTTTCGCACATCTCTCAGCCCATATTGTTTCGTTCAGTTTATTGCACTTCGCTGTTTATTAATCCTGGACCACAAGCACAAACGTTCGAGGTTATCAGTTTGTGATATATGTTCCTTTAATTACTTTTTAAAAATTAAATGGCAGGAAACATAAGACCTATTCTGCTCTGGCTTAATCAGGAATTGTACATTTTTAGAACCCATTTCATTTTTTTCATCTTCCCAAGGCAGTTAGACTTCATCCATAATTAATATGGATGTAGATGAGCTGCATGACAGAAGCAGCAGGCAAGGGTAGAGCCAGCTCAGAGGTCACTCCAGTCATATCCACCAGCTTCTTTTGAGCACCAAGGATTTAACTGATTCCTTCCTGTCATTTGGCAGCATTTCAGTGCGTGCTGGATTATGTCAGTACATCGGATTCGATTACAATGAATCACCGCACACTTTAAAAATTGAGCGTAACCAAAATCTTGAACTGTTTGACAGAGGAAGCTGATTTTGAATGTCATGTATTTTCGTCCGACTGATGACCTCTTAGGAAAAGGCAGGTCAGTTACGTCGTGAGCTTATATTTTCTAATCAAATTATTCATCAGTTTTAATATTTGTAGCCGAGCACTCGATGGGTGACAGTCTGTTTTACACTTGCCCATTTTTTTCATTGCATTAAGATCAAGTGTATTGCTCAGTGGGAACAACCCAAATTAATCCACTGTTGTGAAGTTCCAGGTTTGTGCACCATCTTGCCCAAATCAGTTAATTTCAGACAGGTTGGCATTTTTATCTTATGACTGGCTTCAGTTCTTCTTGATAGTAGAACATCGAACATAGAGCATAGAACAGTGCAGCACCGGAGGGGGGCCTTCAGCCCACAATGTTTGTGCTGAACATGATGCCAAGTTAAACAGATCTCCTCTGTCTGTAGGTGATCCATATCCTTCTATTCCCTGCACATGTATGTGCCAATCTAAAAGCCTCTTCAATACCACTATTGTATATGCCTCCACCACCACCCCTGACAATGGAGTCACAAAGTGGTACAGCACAGTAACCTCTGACCCTTCACATTTGGGTTCAATCCCGTGCTGTCTGTACGGACTTTGTACATTCTCCCAGTGACCTGCCTGGGTTTTCGCTGAGATCTTTGGTTACCACCCACATTCCAAAGACGTACAGGTTTGTAGGTTAATTGGCTTGGTAAATGTAAAAATTGTCCCCAGTGTAGGATAGTGTTAATGTGCGGGGATCGCTGGTCAGCGCGGACCCGGTGGGCCAAAGAGCCTGTTTCCGTGCTGTATCTCTAAACTAAACTAAACATCCATGGTGATCTTTTGCTCATCTATTCTCATCCCATTTGCCCATTTCAGGACAATTATGATCTCCAGGGGTAAATGCTAGAACCACTGTTTTATTTAGAATGTCCATTAATAATAGGAGAACAGGAGAACATTTCAAACGTTATTGGTGAGTGATGAGGTGAATAGAAATATATTGCATGGGGACACAGATAATAGGCTGACAGAATGGCAAGAAAGCGGCTGGTGAAATTTAATGCGGAAAGCTGTAACACAATGCATTTTGGCAGAAAGAAACAAGTGACAATGAAGACAAAATAGCATGTTTCTAAAGGGTGCTGGATGTACACATACCATGAAAGTGATAGTCAATTAAGCTTTTGTGAGCTTGGGCTTCATATTTAGAACACAGAATTCAAAAACAAGGAGGTACAGTGCTCTCCATAATATTTGGGACAAAGACCTATCAATTATTTATTTTCTTCTGTTCTCCACAATTTGAGATTGTAATAGAAGAAATCACATGTGGCGAAAGTGCACATTGTCAGATTTTAATAAAGGCCATTTTTATACATTTTGGTTTCACCATGTAGAAATTATAGCAGTGTTTATCCATAGTCCCCCCATTTCAGGGCATCATAATGTTTGGGATACAGCAATGTCATGTAAACGAAAGTACTCATGTTTAGTATTTTGTTGCATGCAATGACTGCTTGAAGTCTGCGATTCATGGACATCACCAGTTGCTCTGTCTTCTCTGGTGATGCTCTGCCAGGCCTGTATTGCAGCCATCTTTAGCTTATGCTTGTTTTGGGGGCTAGTCCCCTTCAGTTTTCTCTTCAGCATATAAAAGGCATGCTCAATTTGGTTCAGATCGGGTGATTGACTTGGCCACTCAAGAATTTACCATTTTTTAGCTTTGAAAAACTCCTTTGTTGCGTTAGCAGTATGTTTGGCATCATTGTCTTGCTGTAGAATGAACCGCCGACCAATGAGTTTTGAGGCTATTGAGGGAGTGCAGCGTAGGTTTACAAGGTTAATTCCCGGGATGGTGGGATTGTCATATGCTGAGAGAATGGAGCGGCTGGGCTTGTACACTCTGGAGTTTAGGAGGATGAGTGGGGATCTTGAAACATAGAAGATTGTTAAGGGTTTGGTCGCTTGAGGCAGGAAACATTGTTCCCGATGTTGGGGAAGTCCAGAACTAGGGGCCACAGTTTAAGAATAAGGGGAAAGCCATTTAGAATGGAGACGAGGAAACACTTTTTCTCACAGAGAGTTGTGAGTCTGTGGAATTCTCTGCCTCAGAGGGCTATGGACGCCGGTTCTCTGGATACTTTCAAGAGAGAGCTAGATAGGGCTCTTAAAGATAGCGGAGTCAGGGGATATGGGGAGAAGGCAGGAACGGGGTACTGATTGGGGATGATCAGCCATTATCACATTGAATGGTGGTGCTGGCTCAAAGGGCCGAATGGCCTTCTCCTGCACCTATTGTCTATTGTCTATTGAGGCATTTGTTTGAACTTGAGCAGATAGGATGTGTCTATATACTTGAGAATTCTTTATGCTACTACCATCAGCAGTTGTATGATCAATGAAGATAAGTGAGCCAGTACCTTTAGCAGCCAGACATGCCCAGGCCATAACATCCCCACCACCGTGTTTCACAGATGAGGTGGTATGCTTTGGTTCTTGGGCACTTCCTTCTCTCTTCCATACTTCGCTTTTGCCATCACTCTGATATAAGTTAATCTTCGTTTCATCTGTCCACAACCTTTTCCAGAACTGTGTTTGGTCTTTTAAGTATTTCTTGGCAAACTGTAGCCTGGCCATCCTATTTTTGCGGGTAACCAGTGGTTTGCATCTTGCAGTGTAGCCTCTGTATTTCTGTTCATGAAGTCTTCTGTGGACAGTGGTCATTGACAAATCCACACCTGAAGAGTGTTTCTGATCTGTCGTACAGGAGTTTGGGGAATTTTCTTTATTATAGAGAGAATTCTTATGTCACCAGCTGTGGAGGTCTTCCTTGGCCTGCCAGTCCCTTTGTGATTAGTAAGCTCACCAGTGCTCTTTTTCCTCTTCATGATGCTCCAAACAGTTGGTAAGCCTAAGATTTGGCTGGTGTCTCTAATGGGCCTGTCCTAATTTGGTGACTTTTTAGGCGACTGAAGGAGACTATGCAGTCGCCACATGGTCGCCACATATTCGCGGGAACTAGTCGCGGCCTCATTATGGTCACCGTGAATTTTTCAACATGTTGAAAAATTAGCGGCGACTAGAATGAAGCCACCATGGAGAGTTGCGAGAATTCTCGAGCCGTATGTGGGTCGGCAGGAGGTCCTAGTGGGTTGCCCGGATGTCGAAGGTTCTCGGAGGTTCTCGTATGTTGGAGCCGGTGCTGACCGGTGAATTTCATTGGCTCATTGGGAAAAAAAAGGTAAGCAGTAGTTTTCAGAACCAAGGATACGTTACATGTCCACCGAACTTCAGAACCGTGTTTCTCTAGCTTCTTAAAAGTTGTCTTCACTCCTTCTCCCACCTCTCCCCCACTCTTTTAAAGGTCTTACCGTACACTGTGCTTTAGCCGTCTTAATTACAGCACCAACCTTCCTGTGCATCGTGGTGTGTGTCTGTATCACCTTGGCTTTGCACTGTGTGAATTTTTTAGACAGGGCAAGCAGGGGGAGCGCTGTCTAAAAAAATCACATGGGCTGGTGAAGGAAGCGAAGTGTTTCTGTGTATGTGTTCCACTTGACAGTCGCTGGCAGTCCGTTGTAAAATCGCCGAAGTGGGACAGGCCCATAACAGTTTTATTCTTGTTTCTCAGTCTCATAATGGCTTCTTTGACTTTCATTGGCACAACTTTGGTCCTCATGTTGATAAACAGCAATAAAAGTTTCCAAAGGTGATGGAAAGACTAGGTGCTGAGAGCTCTCTTATACCTGCATTAAGGAGGCATTTATACACAGCTGAACAATTATAAATACCTGTGAAGCCATGTGTCCCAAACATTATGGTGCCCTGAAACAGGGGTCTAAGTATAAACACAGCTGTGATTTCTACATGGTGAAACCAAAATGTATAAAAATGGCCTTTAATAAAATCTGACAATGTGCACTTTAACCACATGTGTTTTTTTCTAATACAAGTCTCAAATTGTGGGGAACAGAGGTAAATAAATAAATGATGGGTCTTTGTCCCAAACATTATGGAGGGCACTGTTTCTTATGGATAAGGCCACAGCTGGGATTTTGTATTCTAATTTGGCCAGCACACTTTTGAAAGGACGTGAAGGTTCTAAAGAAAGCACAAAAAAAATTTACGTTTGGTTCCAGAGATTAACGCTTTCAACTATGAAGTTATACCAGAGAAGTTAGATTTGTTCTCTTTGGAGGTGCAAATAATATTTAATAGAGACACACAAGACAGAGAGAGAGGCATCCTACCAGTGGAGAGCACAATGAGCATGGGACACATTTTCAATGTAATGGACAATAGATGCAAATAGGCTGTGGGCCGAGCATCAAAAATGTGTCTAGAAATCAACTTTCGTGATCCATGTCTCGGAACTACATGAAACTTTGCACAGATTTAGACAAAATATAATTGAGAAGGAAGTCGTAACTCGTCAGTGCCAAAAGTTGCACATTAATTGATTAGACTAATTAGAAAATGAGATTGAAAAAGTAAACGCCATCTAGTGTCCAATGCCCATATTACACCATGGGGAGCCTATTTCTGTGTGCAGTCTCTTTAAACCATATATTATTATACCACATATATATGTGAATATGACTGTAATCATATATAATGATGTATAATTATATTATATAAAAATAATAGAATGAATATAATTGTGGGTTTTTTTTTAATGAGACTGCCAGTGTGCAGAGTATGGGTCACGGCTAAAGTGGGACTGGGGTAGCGCCAAGTTGGGGGAAGGCTAAGGCATCTTCTACTGACAGGAAAATGCCTAACGCTAACCCTAACTCGCCCCCCTTCCACAGTTGCCCACGGCTGGAGCTGGAGCCACTTTGGGACCGGCTGGGGGGTCCGTATGTGTGGCTCAGCAGTGCGTCCACCTCGGTGATGATGGTGGGGAGCAGCACTGCCGGAGGCCCGGTCCGACCGACCGCTCTCACCACCCACTGGAGGCCCGGCCCATCGCTCACTATCCGCCGCCAGCCCGTCGGCCCGTCCAATCCTCCACAGCATTCATCGGCCTACCGACAAGCCCGACCGACAGACTGACCGATTGACCGAATGACTGACTGACTTACTGACTGATCCTAATTCTAACCCTAACCCTAGCTCTACATTTGTTATTTATCATTTTTATTTAACAGTTCACATCATAACTTTATAAAGATAAATCAATTGAAAGACAAAATTATCAGCAAGGAGAGCATTACCTTTATCCTTGGAAACCTTGTTAATGCTTTAATGTAATGAGGAGGCAGCCATGATCCCAGGGTGCTCGCTGCCTAGCGAGCATAAAACAAAGTACGGGATTGGTCAATTTGCATCCAACCTCAATATTTCTCATATTTCTTAAAAATTTGCAGGTTTTTTTCTTGATGAGTTTCAGGTGTGATTTATATAATATTTTTTACACAATATGTTAAAAATGTAGGTCGTTCTGTGAGTTGGGTCATGAACCTGAACGAAAAAGCTCCTCGGCCCACAGCCTAAAGGTGATGGTGCTGGCTCGAAGGCAGGGCTGGATTTACATATAAGTTTCACAAGCTTAAGCTTAGGGCCTCAAGATCTAGGGGGGCCTCGGCAGGGCCGGATTTACCTATTGGCTTCATAGGCTGAAGTCTAGGGCCTCAAAATCTAGGTGGGCCTCCGCTTGCCAATGATCTGATTAGATTTTATTCCACACTCCACTTATCAGGTTATCAATTCGGTAGTAGAAATGGAAAGGCATAGTATTTTGTGTGGCAAAAGATTGAAAGGTGATCAGAGGAACCCAGGTATCCTTGTAGAAAAATCACTTAACGTTAAGGGTCTGTCCCACTTGGGCGACCTAATCCACGAGTTCTGGCAAGTTTGCCCTCGACTCATACTCGCAGCATGGTCGACACGAGGTGATAGGAGGTCTTTGTAACTCTCCGTCATGCTCAAGAGTAGTCCCTGCTGAAAAATTCCCCCGAGTAATAAAAGGTCGCTATGGAAAAAATCGATAATTTTTTTACTCGTAGGTTTAGTCGTATTAGGTCGTAGTAGGTCATCATGTTAGTCGTAGGTAATCGAGGGTAGTCAAAGGTAGTTGAAGGTAGTCGTAGATAGTCTTCATCATAGTCAAATGGAGGTCGAAGGAGATCGAAGGAGGTCGTCTTCATTCTCCACTATTTGGTGTTCAATTTTCCCGAAGTTAATCGTAGCTAGTCATAGCTAGTCAAAGCTGGTCTTCAACATAGTCGAAGAAGGTCGAAGGAGGTCTTTTACATATTTGAAGGAGGTCTTCAACATGACATTTTTTCAAACTCTCCTAAACTCTTCTAAACTCGCCAAGTGGGACAGCCCTTTTAATGCCTCAATACAGCATTCAGTTAAGAAAGCAACCAGTATGTTGGTCTTTACTGTCAGAGCATTTGATTCCAAGAGTAAAGTAGGACTCCTTTACGAGTAAGAGGACTAGTGTAGATGGGACATGTTGGTTGTTGTGGGCAAGTTGGGCCGATGGGTTACACATGCTGTTTCCATGCTGTATGACTCTATGGACCTAAGTCATACTGCAATTATATAGGGTCCTTGTGAAATTGCACCTGCAATTGGAATCCCTCCCTAAGGAAGGATAAAGATGCAAAAGAGGGTCAGTGGGGGTGGAGGGTCAAGGTTCGCCAAACTGATATGGGATGGGAAAATTGTCCTCTAAGAGATAAATCAAGGAGCCTAGGCTTGTGCTCCAGAGTTTAGATGAATGAGGGGTGATCTTATTAAAGCACACAGACTGCATTAGAGATGTGACAAGTTAGTTGAAGCGATGGTCTTTCCATTAATTGGAAGCAGGGGTCTCTCTCAAAACACAAGGCCAGCCAGTTAGGACTGAGATTGGGAGGAATTTCTTCACCTATTCGGTCGAGAATTTTAGGAATTATCTACCAAAGAGGGATGTGGCTTCCAGGATATTAAAGGAATTGAGGGATGTGGAGTTAATGCAACCGAGTGCCACTGACGTGAAAAATCCGCTATGATTTTATTGAATGGCAGAACAGTCTCAAGGGCTGAAAGACCACTTCCTGCTTTACTTTCTTATGTTCTTATGTCCTGTCAAAATCCCAGGCTGTTCAGTTTGAAATGACCCTCAGTCTTTTCTCTAACCATCGCGAAAAAAACCACGAACAGCTGCTATCATTCCCCTGTGTATTTTCTGTGAGGAGCTTGTATTGGCAAAGCTCAGTGGTGATATATTTACATAACTGCACCACCTGGTTGAGAAAATAATCTCTAGTTTCTTTCATATCTTGTGAATAGAGGAAAATGATTCAAATCCTCACAGGATGAAAGAGAACACGCCTTTACTCTTTACGTCTTGCTGATGGATTAATCATAGAAATTCTTTTTCTGGGAATTATAGAAAGTGGAAACACTCAGAATGGACAGATGCGATTGAAAACTCTCTCTACTGCTTCCACTTCAATAAAAAATATGCAAGACAAATTATCGGACAACTGTAATGATTGTTTTGGTAATATTCCAATGTTTTAGTATTTTGTCTAAACCATTCATTAAAAACTTTAAAATTACTGAGGAAAATGCCAAATAAATAATGAAGCTCAGCTTATCTTCTTCACATTACGCAGTGTCACAGGTTGATACTATTAATGAGACAAACTATTAAAACAAGGCAAGAGAGGGGCCAATGTCAGGGAACAAAATGTGAAAAAGCCAATAGTCAATCGTGCCATTAGCATTTTGGAACACAAATGGAAACATGTAAGTGTTTTTACATTTTGTTTTAGTTCAGAGATACAGCATGGCAACAGGCATTTCAGCCCACCAAGTCCACACTGACCACCAATCATCCCTTCTCAATAGTTTAATGTTATCCCACTGTCTTCCTCCACTCCCCACACACAAGGGGCAATTACAGAGGCCAATTAACCTACAAATCTGCATGTCTTTCGGATGTGAAAGGAAACAGGAGCATCCGGGGGAAACCCATGTGGTCACAGGGAGAAAAGGCAAACTCCACACAGGCAGCACCCGAGATCAGGACTGAACCCAGGTCTCTGGTGCTGTGAGATGGCAGTTCTACCAGCTGTGCCACTGTTTAATATGATGTAGAAATATAATCTAGGAATCATCTGCCCTTTTTAATATCTTGTCTTTGTGGATGGTAGTAGAGCTGTTCAAGTAAATTTGCTGCTGTTTTTTCTCAATTCAACTGGGCACGTCAATTTATTGTATTGAGTCAGGAACATTATGGGTTCACACGTCTCTACAAATTTGAGCGCCTAATCCAGGCTGATATTCCAGTGCTTTGCACAGTGGCGCAGCGGTAGAGTTGCTGCCTTACAGCGCCAGAGACCGTCTATACGGAGTTTGCATGTTCCCCCTGTAACTGCATGGGATATAGCGAGCCAGCCTGTCTCCTTTTAATAATGACTAACTTAAATCCTCAATCCATCCACTGTTGGGTCCAAGTATTGGGGAGGCAGATGAAAAATAAATTCCTCACCTCCCCACCACCTCAACTACTAACACAAAGTGTTGGTGGAACTCAGCAGGTCAGGCAGCATCCATGGAGGGAAATGGATAGACTAAATTTTGGGTTGGGACCTTTCTTCAGATTCCTGACCCAAAACACCAGCACTTGCAAACAATTTGTAATACCCAAACTAGTTCCATTAGAAGTCACTGAATGGCAATTAAGAGCTGGAATCCATTATTAATTTCCTTTAGGGGGTGGAACAGTTGCGCAGCGGTAGAATTGTTGCCTTAGAGGCACCAGTGATCTGGGTTTGATCCTGACTGCAGGTGCTGTCTGTATTGAGTTTGTAGATTTTCCTTGTGACCGCGTGGGTTTTCTCCGGTGCTCCAGTTTCCTCCCATGCTCAAAAGATGTGCAGGTTTGTGGCTTTGGTAAAATTGTAAATTGTCCCTAGTGTGTCGGATAGTGCCAATGAATGGAATGATTGCTGATCTGCGCAGACTCGGTGGGCTGAAGGGCCTGTTTCCGCACTGTATCTCTAAAGTCTAAAGTCTAGTGCAGCTTGGTTTTGCTGGAGACAGCAGCATCGATGTCGCTGCCTTGGCAGAGGTCAGTTAGCCCGAGCCTAAATGGCTCCAGCTCATGATATTGCCAACTCTCAGCTCAGCTTTACAACATTGGCCCTGGCTCACAGAGGGAGAAGCCTAATGCTGTTCTGAACAAAGAGGAAATTGGTATTTAACCTGTATAAATATCTCTCACACCAAGCCAATTGCACAACTAAATAAATGCTGTTGGGTGTAAACTGAACAGGTTGCATGCGTGACTAAGATGCCGGAGATAAAATCGATGCCTTAAAGTTAGCAGGGACGTACGACAGCCTGTATTTATGGGCGAAGATAGGGGGGGAGGGCTTATAGTTGGAGGAACAGTGGGCAGGCAGTCCTGAAGAACAGGTTGAGGGGCTGTCGAGCTGTCTGCTCAGGAATGGTGTGAGAAAGAAGCCTTGTATGAATGAGGTGCATTGAACTGAAACAGCAGTCAGCTGAAGGGCACTGGGAAAGCAGTGAGCTGCTCAGCGTCGAACAGATGTAGTCTATAGATCTTTCGGCTTTGGTCGGTACAAAAGGAATGTTATCAGGTTCACTTATCAGGAAAGAAAAATATTAGCAAAGGAAACCGTAAGAAGGAAGTGAGCAGCAACTCACATGCACTTTGCAGCTGTTGTTCGAACCCACCCCCACAACCCCATCCCACCAACTGTGCTGGTCTGCGATTGATTCACTAATTGAATTTACTAATCTTTCAACATTTGCTGCTTCTTTGGAACACCAACGTTAGCACAGACTGTACCAGGGAATATAGTGACAGAGGAAAGTTATATTAATCAACATAAAACATTTAAACATCCTTTTGTTAACATCACAAGGGATCTATTGTGAATGTGTGCTGTCAATGTGCAAAAAGAAAAATGTCGTTCCACCATGGAATCAAAAGGCCAAAGACAAAACGTCTAAAAATTAACATTAGCCAGAGTGTAATACAAAACTGTAATTTAATCTCGGAGTTCAAATGACAATAATCAGCTTTGCTCTTGATGTCAATGACATCATTTGAGCCCTTGACTTACATTACAAGCTTGCTGCTCATTATTATTTTCTATTTATAAAACAAAGATCACTTCAACATGCTGGAAAACACAAGCCCAATGTTTTTGACCTTTACCCCGCCCCCCCACTCAAAATGTCTGTTCCTTGGTACGGAATATCAGCCAAAGAGTTGGGTGTGATGGGGGAGGGGGACGGGGTGGGTGCGCAGAGAGCAGCGTGATAGCATGGTCTGTGTCTCTTTATGTGGCTCAGGGTTTTTGAAACTACCCTGAAGTGGTGAAGAGGGTCAGCAGTGCAGTGTTAATGAGGTGGGTGGAAATGTCCCCCCCTCCCCCCTTCCCCTTCCCCCCTCCCGTGCACTGCCTCAGCTTCCTGTGATTGCACTTTGAGGGCAACTACGAATAGGGAAAAAGGCCGGAGGCCTGACAAACAGTTACTTGGACGACATTTCCTGGCTGGAGGGCAGGCCTACACTGAGGCACGACTGTTTAATCATAATGGTCTATTAAATGTGAGCGAAGCTTAGTTTGGACAGGAGCACGATCCTTAAAAGCAGCTGTGTTTACATGTCAGGACAAAGAGGTGGAGAGTAGCCGGCAGAATGTACGGACGGCAGTGAGTACGAAGAAAGACTTGCATTTACACTGCATTCTTTAAAAATTCACAGCTCACATCAAGGCCCCAACAATCTACCCTGAGAGAAGGACCAAATGAGCTGAGTTTTTAGTTGGAGACATGAGAGACTGCAGTAGCTGGAATCTGGAGAGAAAGGGGAGCACCCCAGCAGGTCACGCAGCATCTGTGGAGGGAGATGAACAGTCAATGTTTTGGGTCAACACCCTACATTTAATTTTAGTTTAGTATAGTTTAGAGATATAGCATAGGAATAGGTCCATGGGCCCACCGAATCCATGCTGTCCAGCGATCCCCATATATTAGCACTATCCTCTTCACTAGGGAAATGTAAAATCTGTACCAAAGCCAATTAACCAACAAGCTTACGTCTTTGGAGTGTGGGTGGAAACTGGACCACCTGGGGAAAACTCACACAGTCATGGGCAGAATGTACTAACTCCACACAGACAGCACCCCGTAATCAGGATCGACTCTGGTGCTGTAAGGCAGCAACTCTACTGCTGCGCCACCGTGCCGCACCTTTGGTTAACTTTAGTTTGGTTGAATGAAGGGCAGATATTTCCTTGGTTACTCAGAACATTTCTGCTTTTCTTCAAAAAAGGACAATGGGTTTTTTAAATGTTGGAGCCTCAGATGGTGCATCACTCCCTCAGTACTGCCCTTGGCGTGTCATCCAACATTATATGCTTGGGTAAGCCTGCCACCACTGAGTCTAATTAATATTCAGCGGACCTGTGGCAAGGGCATTCCAGCTTCAGGAACATAAAAGTTGTATTCTTCAGTCTATATCGTTCAGCAATGTGCATGGGAGACAAGATGTGGTGTATTTTTTTATCGTGGAGTTACAACATGGAGATTAAGTTGTGGGATGCAGACATTTCTATGCTAATTCTGAACTTGCATGTTTACTTTAGACTTTATTTTAGACTTTCGAGAAACAGCGTGGAAACAGGCCTTTCAGCCCACTGAGTTTGCACTGACCAGCAATCACCCTGTACTCTAGAACTATCCTACACACTGAGGACAATTTTACAATTTTACCTCGCCAATTAACCTACAAACCTGTTAGTCTTGGGAGTGTAGTAAGAAACCGGTGCACCCGGAGAAAACCCATGTGGTCACAGGGAGAACATACAAACTCCGTACAGACAGCAACCATGGTCAGGATCGAACTCAGGTGTGCGGCGCTGTAAAGTAGCAACTCTACCGCTGCACCATGGTGCTGCCCTAAACTCTGCCGCAAACATGGCGACTGTATTCTGCCACAGTGGTAACCATGCTTCTCAGCTTCACTGTGACCTTTGATATGATTGAGAACAGCATCCTCCAAGTCACTCCATAGTAATTCCATTCTTATTCTTATTCACCCTTACATGGCCAATGAATCATCTGGAATGGCTTCCCTTCCATTGCTTTAATTGTCCTCTAATGATCCTCCATGTTTCCAGAAGCACTGACTCACCTCATTGACTGCATAACACTGCGTAATGCTCAGAACCAAAGTTGCGGACATGACTATGGCAGGACTAAGACTAAGACAAAACAAGGACCATCCTGGCCACATACAAGGTTACCTCTCTGTTCCTCTGTTCCATCTTAAAGCTGATGGCAGTAGATGTTGAAAGGGAAGATTGTGCCCGTGAAAGGGCTGTGAGCTCACTAAACCCTTGGAAGCGCTCTAAAGATGTCAAGGTTAACT
This sequence comes from Okamejei kenojei, assembly GCA_035221665.1. NCBI lineage: Eukaryota > Metazoa > Chordata > Chondrichthyes > Rajiformes > Rajidae > Okamejei > Okamejei kenojei. Next base: position 60,133,684 of record CM069134.1, read on the forward strand.
ACAGGAAAGGTGGCCTTGGCACATGGAAGCAGTATGGCGGTTGCCTGAGGCGATAGGCAGCACGTCTATGGTGCTGGCAGGTTGAGGTGTCGGTGGAGTAGGCCGCTGGAGGCCCTACAGATATCAGATGAGCGTGCAGATCAGATGCAGCTTGCAGCAGCTGCACAGCGCAGTGGAGCAGCGGTGGAAGGTATTGACAGCATTGCCAGGTCAGGCCAACCCCTCAACACCAACCCAGTGCTGCAGACAGGACAACAGGATTTTAGGGCCAAGATAAGATTCAATATTTTTGAGAACTTGATACTTGAAAAGTACAAGATGGTTCCGGAAACGTGGTAACGCTGTGAACTGCCTCAAAAAAAATCTTGTTCTTTCATTACAATCATTGCACTCTTACTTATGTGTGATTCATGCCTATGTATGGTACTAGACTAAGTGGGACGCCGTTGGGTCCCATGTTCACACAGGAGGGCTGGACCCCAACACAATATTCCACCCCTCTACCAATTCCAATATTGGTGGCCTGTGGGGCGGGGGGAGGGGGGCTTTCTGGAGTGCTATTATTGGTGTTGTGGGCCAAAGGGACTGGTTTCCAGAGGGCTAGTATGGACATTGTGGGCCGAATGAATTCTTGGGCTAGCAGCTCAGTCACTCAGGCCTGGTTGGCTGGCAGCTCAGTCACTCAGGCCTGGTGGGCTGGTGGGCTGGCAGCTCAGTCACACAGGGCTGGTGGGCTGGCAGCTCAGTCACTCAGGGCTAGTGGGCTACCAGCTCAGTCACTCACGGCTGGTCAGCTAGCAGCTCAGTAACTCAGGCTGGTGGCCTGGCAGCTCAGTCACTCAGGGCTGGTGGGCTGACAGATCAGTCACTCAGGGCTGGTGGGCTGGCAGTTCACTCATGGCTATTCCTTGAAATTCCATTTCAAGCAGAGTGCAGGCCACCAAATTCAATTTCATAGCATTTCAAGCAGAGTGCAGGCCACCAAATTCAATTTCATAGCATTTCAAGCAGAGTGCAGGCAACCAAATTAAATTTCGTAGCATTTCAAGCAGAGTGTAGGCCACCAAATTGCCAAACAACTCATTGCATTGTCATTAAGGGCTAACAAATCATTTATCGCAAGTGCATTGCATACTCACAGTTCAGTTGATTCACAGCTTAGAATCACCGTTGTGGACTCTCCCTCGCGATCTTCCAGAGTGACTGACTCACGTCCAGGCATCTGGGTTTTTATAGTCCTGCCCCCCTCACCCCCCGGAAGGGGCATTACCTTCATTGTGGTGATTGACAGGCGAGAGGGGCAATCAGCTGATCTCAAGATATTTTTAAACACTCATAACTTTTATTTTTCATCGATCAGAAAAATCCACAGGGCTGCATCAGCGGAGGAGGACTGTGAGTAAGATGGCCAAAAATCATAACGATACAGTGGCTTGCAAAAGTATTCATATCCCTTGAACTTTTCCACATTTTGTCATGTTACACCCACAAACGTAAATGTATTTTATTGGGATTTTATGTGATAGACCAACACAAAGTGGTGCATAATTGTGAAATGGAAGGAAAATGATACATGGTTTCCAAATTTTATTACAACTAAAAAACTGAAAAGTGTGGCGTGCAAAAGTATTCAGCCCCCCTGAGTCAATACTTTGTAGAACCACCTTTCGCTGCAATTACACCTGCAAGTCTTTTGGGGTATGTCTCTACCAGCTTTGCACGTCTAGAGACTGACATTTTTGCCCAATCTTCTTTGCAAAATAGCTCAAGCTCAATCAGATTGGATGGAGAGCGTCTGTGAACAGCAATTTTCAAGTCTTGGATTTAGGTCTGGACTTTGACTGGGCCATTCTAACACGTGAATGTACTTTGATCTAAACCATTCCATTGTAGCTCTGGATGTAGGTTTAGGTCGTTTTCCTGCTGGAAGGTGAACTTCCTCGCTGGTCTCAGGTCTTTTGCAGACTCTAACAGGTTTTCTTCCGAGATTGCCCTGTATTTGGCTCCATCCATCTTCCCATCAACTCTGACCAGTTTCCCTGTCCCTGCTGAAGAAAAGCATCCCAACAGCATGCTGCTGCCACCACCATGTTTCACAGTGGGGATGGTGTGTTCAGGGTGATATGCAGTGTCAGTTTTCCGCCACACATAGCGTTTTGCATTTAGGCCAAAAACTTCAATTTTGGTCTCATCAGACCAGAGCACCTTCCTCTACATGTTTGCTGTGTCCCCCACATGGCTTGTGGCAAACTGCAAACGGGACTTCTTATGGCTTTGTTTCAACAAAGGCTTTCTTCTTGCCACTCTTCCATAAAGGCCCTATTTGTGGAGTGCACGACTAATAGTTGTCCTTGTGGACAGATTCTCCCACCTGAGCTGTGGATCTCTGCAGCTCCTCCAAAGTTACCATGGGCCTCTTGCCTGCTTCTCTGATCAATGCTCTCCTTGCCCGGCCTGTCAGTTTAGGTGGATGGCCATGTCTTGGTAGGTTTGCAGTTGTGCCATACTCTTTCCATTTTCGGATGATGGATTGAACAGTGCTCCGTGAGATGTTCAAAGCTTGGGATTTTTTTTATAACCTAACCCTGCTTTAAACTTCTCCACAACTTTATCCCTGACCTGTCTGGTGTGTTCCTCAGGCTTCATGATGCTGTTTGTTCACTAATGTTCTCTAACAAACCTCTGAGGCCTTCACAGAACAGCTGTATTTATACTGAGATTAGATTACACACAAGTGGACTCTATTTACTAATTAGGTGACTTTTGAAGGCAATTGGTTGCACTGGATTTTATTTAGGGGTATCAGAGTAAAGGGGGCTGAATACTTTTGCACGCCACACTTTTCAGTTTTTTATTTGTAAAAAAATTTGAAAACCATGTATCATTTTCCTTCCACTTCAGAATTATGCGCCACTTTGTGTTGGTCTATCACATAAAATCCCAATAAAATACATTTACGTTTGTGGTTGTAACGTGACAAAATGTGGAAAAGTTCAAGGGGTATGAATACTTTTGCAAGCCACTGTATATGGTAGTGTTTTTTTCTAAAATCAATATACAGCGCAGACTGGAAGTGGTCAAGATGAGACTTTTAGTTATATAGATGTTTTTACTGGATTATATGTAAAACAAAGCATTTTGCTGTATCAAGGTGCATGTGAAAATAAAGTAACTATTGAACTGTCTATCCTTGGCTCCTTCCTGTTCCTTATCTATGTGCTGTTTTTAGGCAATGTCATCTGTAACCACGGTATCACTTTCTACCTGCATATTTTTGACACACACCACCACCACTGCTCAACATCACCACTGTATCTAAATTGTCACATTACTTGTCCATCATTAGGTTGTGGATGAAAAAAAACTCCAACTGAACACTGGGAAAACAAACACCATTTTTTCCCGTGTGGGAAGGAACTGCAGAAGCTGGTTCACACGGAAGATAGACATAAAATGCTGGAGTGACTCAGCGGGTCAGGCAGAATCTCTGGAGAAAAGGAATAGGTGATGTCTCAACCTGAAACATGCCTTGTTCTATGCCTTGTTCACATCATTTTTTCCCAGTAACAAATTCCTCTCTTTGCTACCTTTCTGAATCTGAACTAGGATGTTTACAAGCTCAGAGCAGTGTTAATGCTGAGATGAGATTCTGACCATCAATCTCCTGCTTTACAAAACTTTTATCAAGTAGTTTCTCTGCTTTTCTCTTGATTCCCTTCTCCCAATTATTTCTATTGTTTCTCTACTGCCTGGTTGGATACTCTCTGGAATTTATAGAACTGAAAAGCAAACATTTGAACCATAATGATTTTAGGGTAGTCATTTATTTATCTTTGGCTGGAGGCAAACGAGAATGCAGATGTTGTAATCAGGACAAGTTGCTGGAGGAATATAATGGGTCAGGCAGGAGAAAGATCCATCCCCCACTTGGTCTCATGGCCCATCGACCCCAACTCACCCAATCTATAAAAACATAGAAACATAAAAATTAAGTGCAGAATTAGGCCATTCGGCCCTTCAAGCCAGCACTGCCATTCAATATGATCATGGCTGATCATCCAAAATCAGTACCCCGTTCCTGCTTTCTCCCCATATCCCTTGATTCCTTCAGCCCTAAAAGCTATATCTAACTCTCTCTTGAATACTCTATTGCTTGAATGTCTATCGCTTGTCAGCAGTCTCACTCCTTCCCCCTTACTTCTTTGTGCTGTATATCTCTACTTATTCTCCCTGGCTCTTCACACTGTCCTGACTCACCTGGAAAGACAGGGCACGTACGTGAGGATGCTCTTCATAGACTATAGCTCTGCCTTCAACACGGTCATCCCCACCAAGCTCACCACCAAACTCCACCAGCTAGGCCTCAGCTCGCCGATATGCGACTGGATCCTGAATTTTCTGACGAAGCGACCGCAGGCAGTGAGACTGGGCCTGCACCTGTCCTCCACTATCACCCTGAGCACCGGCACACCACAGGGCTGTGTACTGAGCCCCATGCTCTACTCCCTCTTCACACATGACGGTGATCGGGCTGATCACCAACGGTGATAAAACAAACTATAGAGCGGAGGTGCAGGACCTGCCGGACTGGTGCTCACGTAACAACTTGTCCCTAAACACCTCCAAGACCAAGGAACTGATTATCAACTTCAGGAAGACACATAATGGGGAATACACCCCAATCTCTATCAACGGGAGCAGTGTGGATAGAGTGTCCAGCTTTAGGTTTCTGGGCACACACATATCAGAGGACCTCACATGGTCCACCAACACCGCTGCGCTGGTCAAGGAGGCACAGCAACGACTGTTCTTCCTGAGAACATTGAAAAAGACTGGTCTGCCCCAACAGCTGCTGACAACCTTCTACCACTGCACCACAGAGAGCATACTAACATATGGCATCTCTGTGTGGTATCTCAGCTGCACGGAGGCGGAGAGGAGAGCTCTTCAGAGCGTCGTCCACAGAGTGCATAAGATTATTGGGACTCAGCTACCAGCCTTGGAGGGCATCTACTACACACAGTGCCTCATGAAGGCCGTCAGCATCCACAAAGACTTTACAAGGCCTTCTACACCCGCACCTCCAGACTCAGGAACAGCTTCATCCCCAGAGGTATAGCTGTTCTGAACTGGCCCTGCTGAGTGCCCCCCACCCCCATGAACTGTCTCCCTCAGATGGTCACGTTGCACATCGACCCGGCACAGACCTATTTGTACTTTAGACTGTTTTACTGTTTTACTGTTCTTTTTTACAAATCATGTTTCTCGGGGTATCTAAATTTTATCTAAATTTTATTAGTTGTTTAAGTTATGACATCGGATGGAAGCTGCATACCAAATCTCATTGCACCTATCTGCAATGACAATTAAATATATTATTATTATTATTATTATTCCTGAGGCAGGGTGTCAACCTGAAACATTGACTAGCCCTATACCTCCTCAGATGCTGCCTGATCTGCTGAGTTTCTTAAGCAACTTTTTATTTCACCCGCTTTATGACTCCCTTGGACAAATGCTCATGAACAGGTTCATAGCTTGGTAAAAAAAAGAACAATATGCATTTTATGTCGATAACCTTTAGAAATCCTACCTCCCTAAATTATTTGAAGAATGGTTACATTGCAGGAAGTAGAAGAGAAATATATTATTTTGCTGACTGAACACTGCTGGTGCACGCTGGGAAATAAGACACTGCACATGCTCAGGCTACACAAAAATTACAGACTATTAGGCCACAAATCTGAGTAGAATAAAATCTCTACGTTTTTGAGAAACAAACACTCTCTTACTGCTATTTTATTTATAAACAAATAAAATAAATCATAGGTAGACACAAAACGCTGGAGTAACTCAGCGGATCAGGCAGTATCTCTGGAGAGAGGGAATGGGTGACGTTTTGGGTTGAGACCCTTCTTCAGACTGATCATGTTTTGTTGAGAGCATTTGGGGTCTTCTCCGAGAGTTGGAGTTCAAATAGATTGAGAAATCCAATTCAACATGAAGTGCTGGAGGGACTCAGCTGGTCAGGCAACATCTGTGAAGGGAATGGACAGATATTATAATTCAGGACCATTCTTCAAACTGATTGTAGTGGGGGAGAAAGCTGGATAATAGAGGTGGGGGCAGGACAAAGCCTGACAAGTGAAAGATGGATACAGGTGAAGGGGGTGGGGGTTGGGTAGGTAGGCAGATGACTCTCCTGATCCACCTTAACTACCGCCTATGGTCCTGGGAGAGGTTCCACGACATCTCTGGCAGGAATTCTATTGTCATGAAAAGCAACACCCCCGTTAGTATGTTGACAAAAATGCTGGAGAAACTCAGCGGGTGAGGCAGCATCTATGGAGTGAAGAAAATAGGCGGCTTTTCGGGTCGAGACCCTTCTTCAGACCCTTGTTAGTTTTGTGGTTAGCATCCCCGCCTGTCTTGTGGGAGACTGGAGTTCATTTCTCTGACGGGGAGTTCTAAGCTATTTGCCCAGAGTAGGGGAATCAAGAATCAGAGGATATTGGTTTAAGGTGAGGGGTGTAAGATTTAATAAAAATCTGAGGGGTAACATTTTGGGCGGCGTGGTGGCAAGAGTTGCTACCTTAAAGCGCCAGAGACCCAACTTTGATCCTGACTATGGACGCTGTCTGTACAGAGTTTGTACGTTCTCCCCGTTACCTGCGTGGGTTTTCCCCAGGATCTATGGTTTCGTCCCACACTCGAAAAATGGACAGGTTTATAGGGTGCTTGGCTTGTTATAAATGTAAATTGTCCCTAGGGTGTAGGAAACTGATAGTATGGGGAGGTCGCTGGTCGGCACGGATCGGTGGGCCAAAGGGCCTATTTCCGCGTTGTATCTCTGAACTAAACTAAAAGCAGTGCTGCCACAGGCACTTTAAGGCTGCCCCACTGATTGGGAATGCCATTAAAGGGCAGAAGGACTACAAAGATTCAAGCAAGGTCAGCTTCATTAATCCACATGTCAAATAAAACAGGACACAGCGCAACTGCCTTTCCTCTATAGGACAATATCACAAAATGACAAACCCAGCTTTTTAGCTGATACATCTTGGTTGGATAGTTAATATTTTTTAGATATTACTATAATACATTCAACAATCTTGTGCCTAAGTGCATGCAGTTCAAGTTTATAAAATTGTATCTCTGTTGTTGAAATTGCAAAAAAGGGCAGCTGAGAGACAGGTTTATCACATGTGTTCTTTTATTTCTTTCCTTTCTCTTCTTGATGCTGCCTTTGTCTCTTGCTAATATCATATCTGCCATTTAATCACCTCCTGTTCTCCACCCAGCACGTCACAGGTCATTCTATTTATTTTCTCCTCTGTCAGTGCTGCTCCCCTCCCCCGCCCTTGTTGTTCCTTTTTATATGCTGTTCATCTGTGACACCCACCAGTCAAGGCAAGGCCAAAAGCCTGAAATGGATTTTGCTTGACCAGCTCAGTATTTTTCTGATGTTGTTTCAGTTTCCAAACACCTGCAGTATTTTCACTGAGTTTTAGGAATCCTGGTGATTAGTATTACATTGACTTTCTTTCATTTATGATGGAAGGAGACAATCTAACTGTCACTCACTCCCACCCCGTTTTAGAGGGGCCTGCATCCTCAATTTTACTGTTTTATTGAGAGTTTTACTGAGACCGTCTGATGAAGGGTCTCGACCCAAAACATCATCTATTCCTTTTCTCCAGAGATGCTGCCTAACCAACTGAGTTACTCCAGCATTTTGTGGCTAACCTCAGTTTTACATCAAGGAGTAGAAACAAGGAACGGCAGATGCTGGTTGACAAAAAAAGATGCAAAGTGCTTGAGTAAGCATGTACTTGAAGGAATAAAGGCATATACTTTCTAAATGATGAGAAGATTCAGAAATCAGAGGCGCAAAGGGACTTGGGAATGCTGGTACAGGATTCCTAAAAGTTTAATTTACAGGTTAGGTCTGTCGTAAGGAAGGCAAATGCAATACTAGCATTCATTTCGAGGGGACTAGAATATAAAAGAAAGAATGTATTGCTGCTTTATCGGGTGCTGGAGAGGCCATTGGAATATTGTGCGCAGTTTTGGGTCCCATATCTGAGGAGGGATGTGCTGACATTTGAGAGGGTCGTGGGGAGGTTAACAAGAATGATGCCAGGGATGATGGGGTTTATGTATGAGGAGCGTATGATTGCTCTGGGTGCATACACACTGGAGTTTAGAAGGATGAGGAGAGATCCTGTTGAAACCTACCGGATAGTAAGGATTAGATAGAGTGGACATGGAGAGCATGTTTCCACTTGTGGGAGAGTACAGAACCAGAGGGTACAGCCTCAGTGTAAAGGTACACACCTTTGGAGTGTGAATTTCTTTAACCAGTGGGTGGTGAATTGTAGAATATATTAGCACAGACAGCTGTGGAGGCCAAGACATTGGGTATTTTAAAAGCAGAGATTGAGAGGTTCTTGATTAGGAAGGGTGTGAACCGTTATAGGGAAAATACAGAAGAATGGGATTGAGAGGGAAAAATAGATCAGCCATATTAAATGGTGGAGTAGACTCAATAGGCTGAATGGCCTAATATTGCTCCTATATCTTATGGGTCAGGCACCATATTTGGAGAATGTGGGTAGGTGAAGTTTTGGCTCAGGACATTTCCTTAGACTGTTTGGAGCCTGAGGAGGAATCCTGACCCAAAATGTCACCTCTCCCTGTTATCCAGGGATGTTGCTTGTCATGCTGAGTTATTCCAGCACTGTTTAAGAAGGAACTGCAGATGCTGGAAAATTGAAGGTAGACAAAAATGCTGGAGAAACTCAGCGAGTGAGGAAGCATCTATGGAGTGAAGGAAATAGGCGGCGTTTCGGGCCAAGACCCTTATTCAGACTGATGTGGGGGAGCGTGGGTGAGTGGGGGGGCGGGAAGAAGAAAAGAAGAAAAGAAGAGGCGGAGACAGTGGGCTGTGGGAGAGCTGGGAAGGGGAGGGGAAAGATGGAGGAGGCAGAGTCTACCTGAAATTGGAGAAGTCAGTGTTCATACCGCTGGGGTGTAAACTACCCAAGTAAAATATGAGGTGCTGCTCCACCAATTTTACAGTGGGCCTCACGCTGACCATGGAGGAGGCCCAGAACAGAAAGATTGGGTGGGGGGGGAGGGGGGGGGGGGGGGGGGGGGGGGGGGTGGAGTTGAAGTGCTGAGCCACCGGGAGATCAGGTTGGTTATTATTGCGAACCGAGCGGAGAATTTGGGCGAAGTGATCGCCAAGCCTACGCTTGATCTCACCAATGTAGAGCAACTGAAACCTAGAGCAGCGGATGCAATAGATGAGGTTGGAGGAGGTGCAGGTGAACCTCTGCCGCACCTGGACTGTGTCAGTTTTACATCTCTGAGCTCATGCAGGAAATATAGGGAGTTCTTTTTTCTTCAGCTCTATTGCTCCATCTATTCTAGTCAAGTCAAGTCAATTTTATTTCGACAGCACATTTAAAAACAACTCTTGTTGACCAAAGTGCTTTACATCAGTGCAGGTACTAATGTGCTCACATAACGTGGTACATAGATCTAACAATACATACATAAATACATACATACAGCCTTCCCTCAGAGGACCTAAAGAAACGCTTGTGAGTAGAAATAAGTTTTAAGTCTAGACTTAATAGAGTTGATGGAGGGGACAGTTCTGATGGGAAGAGGGATGCTGTTCCATAGTCTAGGTGCTGCAACTGCACAAAAGCGCGGTCGCCCCTGAGCTTATACCTGGACCGTGGGATGGTCAGTATCCCCGGTCGGCCTACCTGAGGGACTTGGAGGTAGTATGGTGGGTTAGCAGATTTTTGATGTAGGTGGGGGCAAGCAAGTTAAGGGCTTTGCATACATAAAGGAGGAGCTTGAAATTGATTCTGAACCGCACTGGAAGCCAGTGGAAAGAGGCCAGAATCAGGGTGATGTGGTCCCTTTTTCGGGTGCACGACAGGTGTGGCATTTTGGACCAATTGCAGGCAGGACAGCGGGTGATTGGCTGATGCCAGTGTAAACGGAGTTGCAGTAATCAAGGCAGGAGGAGATAAATGAGTGGATGATCTTTTCAAGGTTGTCAAATTGGAGGAATGGTTTTATTTTAGCTATCGTGCGAAGCTGGAAGAAGCTAGCTTTTACCACGGCATTGACTTGTTTGTCAAACTTCAACGCGGAGTCAAATATCACGCCAAGGTTCTTGACGTGAGGTTTGAGTAATGGGGTAAGGCTCCTGCTATCATTTTGATGGAGTCCGAGGGGCCGAGTAGGATAATAATAATAATAATAATAATAATAATAATAATATCTTTTATTGTCATTACACATAAGTGCAACGAGATTTGGTTTGCAAATTCCATCCGATATCATAACTTAATCGACAAGTAAAATTTAGGTTTAAATACCCTGAGAACAAGGTTTGTAAAAACGAACATTAGACCAGTAAAATCAACACAGACTAAAGTGCGAGGCCGGGGGAGACAGTCCACGGGGGTGGGGAGGTACTCAGCAGGACCAGTTCAGAGCCGCTATTGCTCTGGGAATGGAGCTGTTCCTGAGTCTGGTGGTGCGGGCGTAGAAGGCCTTGTAACGTCTGCCAGAAGGGAGTAGTTCGAACAGTCTATTACAAGGATGAGAGGAGTCTTTATGTATGCTGACGGCCTTCCTGAGGCACCGTGTGTGGTAGATGCCCTCCAAGGCTGGTAGCAGTGTCCCAATAATCTGTTGCGCTCTGTGGACAATGCACTGAAGAGCTCTCCTCTCCGCCTCCGTGCAGCTGAGATACCACACAGAGATGCCAAATGTTAGTCTGCTCTCTGTGGTGCAGCAGTAGAAGGTCGTCAGCAGCTGTTGGGGCAGACCAGTCCGTTTCAATGTTCTTAGGAAGAACAGTCGTTGCAGTGCCTTTTTGACCAGCGCAGTGGTGCTGGTGGACCATGTGAGGTCCTCTGAGATGTGAGTGCCCAGAAACTTGAAGCTGGACACTCTCTCCATACTGTCTCCATAGATGGAGATTGGGGCGTATTCCCCTTTCTGTGACCTCCTGAAGTCGATAATCAGCTCCTTGGTCTTCGAGGTGTTTAGCGACAAGTTGTTCCGTGAGCACCAGTCCGCCAGGTTCTGCACCTCCGCTCTATAGTTTGTTTCATCACCGTTGGTGATCAGCCCGATCACCGTTGTGTAGTCTGCAAACTTGACGATGGTGTTGGTGTCGAATGCAGGGACACAGTCGTGGGTGAAGAGGGAGTAGAGCATGGGGCTCAGAACACAGTGTGCTGGTGCTCAGGGTGATAGTGGAGGACTGGTGCGGCCCCAGTCTCACTGCCTGCGGTTGCTCCGTCAGAAAGTTCAGGATCCAATCGCATATCAGTGAGCTGAGGCCTAGCTGGTGGAGGTTGGTGGTGAGCTTGGTGGGGATGACCGTATTGAAGGCAGAGTTATAGTCAATGAAGAGCATCCTCACCTCGGTGCCCTGTCTTTCCAGGTGGGTCAAGACAGTGTGAAGAGCCACAGAGATGGCATCCTCTGTTGATCTATTTTCCCTGTATGCAAATTGATGAGAGTCCAATGATGCAGGGATGCTGGATTTCATGTGGGAGAGGACCAGCCTTTCAAAGCACTTCATTGGCATTGGAATTAGGGCAACCGGGCAGTAGTCATTCAGGTTGGTGACTTTAGACTTTTTCGGCACCGGCACTATGGTAGCTGTCTTCAGGCACTTGGGGACCATTGCCAGAGATAGAGACAGGTTGAAGATCCTCGTAAATACGTAAAGGATGACCTCAGACTTGCTCTCGTTTAGGTGGAGGAAGTTCTGGACCATCCAACACTTTATATCCTGGAGGCAGTGCATAAGGCTGAGTAGATTTGATCGGTTGTTGGGTTTCAGGGGGTGATAGAGCTGTATATCATCTGCATAGCAGTGGAAGGAAATGCCGTGCCTTTGAATGACTTGGCCTAAGGGGAGCATATACAGGGAGAAGAGAATGGGGCTTAGGATGGAGCCTGTGGAGCCCCGCAGCAGAGGCTAGCTGAGAAAGAGAAAGAGTTGCCTATGTTTGTAGAGAAAGTCCTATCTTTGAGGTAGGAGACGAACCAGCTCAGGGCAGTGCCATCAATACCAACCCCGTACCGGAGACGGTCAATTAGGATGGAGTGCTCCACTGTATCAAAAGCTGCGCTGAAAAGGAGAAGGAGCAGGATTGCACAGTCGCCGGAGTCAATGGCAAGAAGCAGATCGTTATGTACCTTCAACAAGGCAGACTCTGTGCTGTGGTGGGCCCTGAAACCTGATTGGAAAGTTTCCAGGATGGTATTTTGGTGTAGGTAAGGCATTAGTTGATTTAAAATTAGCTTTTCAAGGACTTTTGAATGGAAAGGCAGTTTGGAAATAGGTCTGTAGTTGCCAGGCAAGGTGAGGTCTAGGTTAGGTTTTTTCAGGAGGGGCTGGACCACCGCGTGTTTGAATTCAATTGTTGCAAGTTGTTTACTATTCACATTCGGCTGATAAATCTGTTTGGAATGAGCTTGGAAGGAGTTAAGACTGGTTGCCAGCAAGGAAAGATCAGACCTTTGCCATGTTGCCTCACTGGGACAACACTTCAGAAGGCTGGAGCACAACACAAAGTGCTGGAATAACACAGCAGGTCAGGCGGCATCTCAAGAGGGCATAGATAGGTTGGGACCAGACTGGTTTTAACAGGCGGGTAGGGGAGAAAACCTGGAGAAAAGGTGGTGAGGGGAGGAAATAAAGCCTAGCAAGTGGTTCAGGCGCGAGTGGATTTCATTGGCAGATTGGGGACAAATGTTAGAGATAAGAAAATAGACAAAAGGGTGTGATATAAGGAGAGAATAGGTGTGAAGACTGAAGACAGAGAAAATGGCATTGTTTAGTTTAGTTTAGAGTTACAGTGCAGAAACAGGCCCTTCGGCCTACTGAGACCACGCCGACCAGCGATCCCCGCACATTAATGCTATCCTGCACACAAGGGACAGTTTACAATTATACCAAGTCAATTTACCTACAAATCTGTATGTCTTTGGAGCGTGGGAGGTAACTGGAGAAACCCTGAGAGAACCTATGCAGGTCACAGGTGAAGACCATATAAACTCCATACAGACAAGCACCCATAGTCAGGATTGAACCCAGGTCTCTAACACTGTTAAGCAGCAACTCTACCGCTTTGCTACTTGTTGGAAGGGATCAGGGGGAAGGGACAAGAGGTGCGGATGATGGGAGCAATGAATGTGCACCTAGACGGAGCACAGGAAAGAGAGGAAGGGGACGTGGGTTGGGACCGAAAATTAGAGAATTGAAAGTTCATACCCTTGAAGGATTTTTGTGAAAGGGTTGATAGAAGTGCAGACCAGGGGAGGAAGTGAGTTGAGCAAAATACAAGCTGCCGAAGGAATCTAATGGGTGAAGGCAGCATCTGTCAGGGAAATTGACAGATGACGTTTTGGGTTGAGACCGTTCTTCAGAATTTCCTGCTTCACAGTGGAAATATCTTTCTCTGATCTGAAACGACCAGTTGTTTGCAGATCAGAAGCAAACCTCCTAAAATTACTCTGGAGAGTTGAAGTAGTGTAGGTACCAGTGAAACCTCCAAGGTGTATTGTATTAGAGTCATGGAGTCATAGAGTCATACAGTGTGGAAACAGATCCTTCAGCCCAACTTGCCCACACCGACCAACATGTCCCATCTACACTACTGCGTAATGGACATCCACGGGTACTGACCTCCCCACCATCAAAGAAATCTACAAGAGGCATTGCTTTACAAAGGCAGTATCTTCATGCCCCCATACCACCCTTATCTTGATGTCACCATCAGGAAGAAGGTACAGGAACTAGAGAACCGTTACTTCTAAGTTCAAGCACAGCTTCCTCCCATCAAATAACAGGTTCTTCACAACCCTAACCACAAATCTACCTCAGTATAAAACTACAGTGGACTTTTCACAACTATGGTTGGTATACTTTGGGCTTTTTGTGCAATATCACAATCTAATTTACTTAGAATTAAAAAAAAATTGTTGTTGCATCTGCTGTGCCTGTAAAGCTGCAGCATGAATTTCATTGTTCCAATCCAGACACATTGCGCATGACAATGATTCAATGATTCAATGATACTTTATTGTCACATGTACCTAGGTACAGTGTAATGCTTTGTTTTTCATACAATACACAAAGTCCACAAAGAGTCGCCACGTTTCAGGAGCTGACAAAGTTACAGAAGTGACAAGTAAATACTCGCATTTTCACTCCTCTTGATGTAATCGGCTGTCAGGTTCCTGTGTCTTTGTTGCTTGTTTTCCAGCACTGACTATTGCCTTCTATTGCCCGTCTGTGCAAATGCAGCTCTCCATAATTATGTCTCTGCAATAGAAAATTTGTGCAGGTGTAAGCCATTTGGCCCTTTGAGCCAGCAATGCCATTCAATATGAATGGTGATCATCCATAATCAGTACCCCGTTCCTGCTTTCTCCCCATATCCCTTGATACCATTCGCCCTGAGCTATCTCTAACTCTCTCTTGAAAACATCCAGTGAATTGGCACCACTGCCTTCTGTGGCAGAGAATTCCACGGATTCGCAACTCTGTGGGTGAAAACGTTTTTCCTCATCTCAGTCCTAAATGGCCTACCCCTTATTCTTAAACTGTGATCCCTAGTTCTGGACTCCTCCAACATTGGGAACATTTTTCCTGCATCTAGCCTGTCCAATCCCTTAAGAATTTTATATTTTATGAATTTTAGATGCCCTCTCATCCTTTTAAATTCCAGAGAATATAAGCCTAGTCAATCCGTTCTTTCATCGTATGTCAGTCCCGCAATCCCAGGAATTAACCTGGTGAACCTATGCTACATTCCCTCAATAGCAAGAATATTCTTCCTCAAATTAGGAGACCAAAACTGCACACAATACTCCAGGTGTGGTCTCACCAGGGGCCGGTACAACTGCAGTAGGACCTCCTTGCTCAGATACTCAAATCCTCTTGCTATGAAGGCCAACATGCCATTTGCTTTCTTCATTGCCTTCTGTACCTACATACTTACTTTCAATGACTGATGTCCAAGGACACCCAGGTCTTGTTGCACCTCCCCTTTTCCTAAACTGACACCAATTCAGATAATAATCTGCCTTCTTGTTCTTGCCACCAAAGTAGATAGCCTCACATTTATCCACATTTCCCTGCTTCTGCCATGCATCTTCCCACTCACCCAACCTATCCAAGTCACCCTGCAGCCTCGTAGCATCCTCCTTGTAGATCACGCTGCCACCCAGCTTTATGTCATCTGCAAACTTGGAGATGTTACATTTAATTCTTTTGTCTAAACTGTTAAGATGTATTGTAAATAATTGGGGTCCCAGCACTAAGCCTTGCCTAGTTACTGCCTGCTATTCTGAAAAGGACCCGTTAATTCCTACTCTTTTCTTCCTGTCTGTCAACCAGTTCTCGAACTCTACCCCCCAATACCATGTGATCAAACTCACGTCTCTGGCACTGTAAGGCAGTTAGGCAGCAACTGCGCCACCGTGTTTTATGTATCGGCTCTCATTCGGTCTGCAATGGTTTGCAATGGAACAAGAAGTCAGGAACATGTATTATCATTATCCCTCAGGATCCAAAACTCTGGGCAGTTCTGTCCATTCAAAATGTCTGTTGCTGCAATCATACACAGGATGAAGGGGCCTTGTGTGCTTCCTGGAAACATGTCAAACACCATGAAGGAATTTCTCTAATAAACCATATCTAATCTGTGTGTTAAGGAATGGAAACTTTTTCAAATCACAGGCAGGTCTGGATTATTAAAGGAAGGCCTTGAGTGCACATGAATACAAGGCCACAGGCAGATAGGTCAGCATTGGAGTGGGATGGAGAATCAGAGTGGCTGGCAACCACAAGCTAAGTCGCTCATGGGGATTGAGTGCAAGTGGCCCATAAAACAACACGTACATCTTTGTACCAATCTGCTTGGCAGAGCTAGATATGGAACTGCCATTTTAATGTAAAAATATAAAGTGTTAAGGAACTCAAGGTATAAGGCAGCATCTGAGGAGGAAAGGAACAGGTGATGTTCTGGGTCAGGATGCTTCTTCAGACTAATGGTTTAATGTCAAGCTTTCATTTACTGCTCAGATTATTTCATCTGCTAATAGTTTTCAGCCATGGAAAAAGATAGGAATCTTAGGTGTAACAAGGAACAGCGACTGATTCTTCGGCAAGTGAAATTTATATATTTTTTATTTGAAGGCTCATTACCAGATGATCAATATTGGCATCAAATGAGATAAATGTATTGCTGTTTTTCTTTTTTCTCTCAGTTAGATTTCAGATTGCTTGTCCTATGTAGTGGCAGATGATGTAGAAAAGACAGGCAGCCTGAAAGCAGACACTTCACTCAATGCAGTCCATTGTCAGACCGAGGAGAAGTTATAGAACTTCATACTCTCCAAGGACTTTATACAAGTACACTAGTCTCGTGGTGAATATTATGTTGCGGTGACAAGTAGACAGTGGGCTCGATGTTGTGTCACATTGGGAATCTTCAGTTGCTGCCATACTGTAAATATGTAAAGACTCGAGTCGAGTTTATTGTCATATGCACAAGTACGGTGAGATACAGATGCAATGACAATCTTGTTTGCTGCAGCACCACAGGCAATAGACAAATGCACAAAATCAAGCTATACATATAAAACGTGTAAATTACACCTGTAATTTCTAAAAGAAAGAAGGCTGTATAAAAAACAAGATGTTAGTTCAAAACATAAGTAGAGAAAAAAAAGTTCATGGTAGTGCAAAAGATGGACTTAACGTTCTGCTGTTGAAGTATGATCAGGGTTGCGCTGATAAGAAGGTAGTTCCTGAACCCAGTAGAGTAGGATTTCAGGTTTCTGTACCTCCTGCCTGATGACAGCAGTGAGCAGTGGGAGATTGCAACCTTCACGTGGACTGCCCTGTTTCGACGAATGCAATCAACCCGGCGTACACAATCAAGTAAGATCAAATTGAACAAGTTGTCCTACAACTTTAGGCTGCGCACGCCATACGCAAGAAGAAGAAGACAGCAGTGAAAATAGGGGAGAGTCCAAATGATGGGGGATCCTCAATGATAGATGCCACCTTCATGAGGCAGCACCTCCTGTATATGCTTTCAGTGGAGGGAAGGACTGAGTCCCTGAAAGACGGGCTGAGTGCACTAATCTCTGTAGTCTCTTCCATTCCTGTGCATTGGAATAGCCGTACCAGGGCATGATGCAACCAGTCAGGATACAGTGCATTCGGAAAGTATTCAAACTCCTTCAATTTTTCCATATTTTGTTACGTTACAGCCTTATTCTAAAATGGATTAAATTCTTTTTTTTTTCATCATCAATCTACACACAATACCTCATAATAAGAAAGTGAAAACAGGTGTTTAGAAATTTTTGCAAAGTGATTAAAAAGAAATAACTGAAATATCACATTTACATAAGTATTCTGACACTCAAAATTGAGCTTCTGTGCATCCTGTTTCCATTCATCTCTCTCTCTCTCTCTCTCTCTCTGTCTCTCTTTCTCTCTTTCTCTCTTCTTTTATGTTTCAAAAACTTTATTCGACACAATCATATAATACAACACATCAAACCATAATCAAAAATTGCACTGTATTAAAAAAATCATTATAGTACAACAATACAATCATTGTTCACAATACTCTGAACCCCATGCGGTGACCAGCGCCCACGGAAGGCCTCCAGAGTCCCTGTGGACACCGCATGTTCCCACTCCAGGGACACACGTGCTCGGACGTTGGCCCGGAAAAGGGGCAGGCAGCCGACTCTAGCCTGACCATCGACCGCCCGGTGCCTGGACCCACGAATGGCCATCTTGGCCAGGCCCAGGAGCAAACCGATAGGGAAGTCCCCCCCCCCAACTCGGCTCTCCCCACTCCCTGCCTTGTGTCCGAACACTAGAATCGTGGGACTAAAATGCAACCAGAACTTGAGGAACAACCCCTTCAGATATTGGTACAGGGGCAGTAGCCTCTCACACTCCATATACACGTGGAGCACTGTCTCTTGCTCGCCGCAGAAAATACATGCGGCAGACGAGCCTGTGAACCGACTCAAAGGTTTATTACATACCACCGCTCTATGCAACACTCTCCACCCCAGGTCCCCAATGTAAAGGGGAACAACTCGCTTATAGAAGGACCCCCACTGGGGACCTCCCCCGCATCCAGGTGGTAACACCGTCTGCCAAGGATGCGAGACAAAAGCAAGGAGGTGCAGACTGTGCAGGAGCATCCTGTACAGTGTGCGTTTCTTCGCATCACGAAATGGCATGCTGGTCATCTCAGAAAGGTGGCTTAGATTGTGTGGAACCGGTACCCGAGAAATATCCCGGATCCTAGGCCCGATGAGCAGATCTGACGGAGCGGGGGTAAGCTCTATCAGAACCACTCTAGGCACTCGCCTCTCCTCGACACCCGCCATGACAGAGTGAGGACCGGCCACTCCCGCAGCCACGACAACCCCCTCCCCTCGTGGAGCAACACGCTGGCTGAAAACAACCAAATTCCTCACTCTTAGCACATCCCGGTAGAAGACAGGCAAACCCCTTAGGGCGGGTCGACTGATACCCGCCACCGGGAACCGTGAGACCCCCCTTAGGCAACGACCCCGACGGAAAAAATATGTGGCCAGAGCGTGCCATCTGGGTGGGTTCTCTACGTACCTCTCTCTCTCTCTCTCTCTCTCTCTCTCTTTTTTTTTTTTTTTTTTTTCATTTTAAAAACTTTATTCAACATATGATACAGCACATCAAAACATCAGAAATTACACAATAACTAATCATTATAGTACAACAGTCAATCTCTCTCTCTCTCTCTCTCTCTCTCATGTTCACAATCACTGAACCCCTCCAGTCTCCCGTCTCTCCCCACTCTCTCTCCTCTCTCTCTCTCCTCCCCCCCTCCCCTCTCTCTCCCCACTCCCTCCCTCCCTCTCTCTCTTCTCTCTCTCTCTCTCTCTCTCTCTCATCCTCTCAATCTCTCTCTCTCCTCTCCCTCTCTCTGTCTCTCTCTCTCTCTCTCTCTCTCCTCTCGCTCTCTCACTCTCTCCTCTCCTCTCTTCCTGCACCTCTCTCCCTCTCTCGCTCTCCCTCTCTCTCTCTCTCTCTCTCTCTCTCTCTCTCTTTCTCTCCCTCTCTGTCCCACTCACTCTCTCTCTCTCTCTCTCTCTCTCTCTCTCTCTCTCTCTCTCTCTCTCTCTCTCTCTGTCTCTCTCTCTCTCTCTCCTTCACCACACAGCCATAGATATATGGACCAGCCTTAAGGTGCGCCTGGCAACATCCTCGTAAATCTTCACTGCACTCTTTGCAGCTTAATAACATCCTTCCCAGAGCAGGGTGACCAAAACTGATAACAGTACTCACAAACATGGCATATCAGAGTATTGTACAACTGTAACATAAAGTCCCAACTTCTATACAGCAACGTGACTGATGATGGTTAATGTACCAATAGCCATTCTGACCACCCTATCTACCTCTGACACAATTTTTCAGGGCGCTATGTGCCTATACTCCTAGATCCCTCTGGTTTACTACACTCCCCTGTATTATTAACCACTGCTAGTGAACACGATTCATTCCACAAGCTGGTTAGCACTTTGCACTCTCTCTATAACAGATATAACATTGCTGGCACTAGTAGTTGCAAAATGAACCGGGATGGGTAAATTTTCAAAAGTTTATTTCCTCTGAGATGGTATCTTCATTACTAAACTTCCTACTCACAATCCAACTCTCTCTCTTCCCACTATCTATTAAGCTGCAAACAGTGCAGATACTCTGTCTCTACCTCCTCACTGTAGTTTAGTTTAAATATACAGCCTGGAAATCCTTCAATTGTGTAGGAAGACACTGCAGATGTCAAACCGAAGATAGACCTAAAAAGCTGGAAAGGCCTGGTAGGCTGACAGCTCAGTCACTCAGGCCTGGTGGATTGGCAGCTCAGTCACTCAAGCCTGGTGGGCTGGCAGCTCAGTCACTCAGGCCTGGTGGGCTGGCAGCTCAGTCACTCAGGGCTGGTGGGCTGGCAGCTCACTCACTCAGGGCTGGAAGGCTGGTAGTTTAGTCACTCAGGGCTGGTGGGCTGGCAGTTCACTCACTCACGGCTGGTGTGCTGACAGTTGACTGACTCACGGCTGTTGGGCTGGCAGTTGACTCACGGCTGGTGGGCTGGCAGTTGATTGACTCACGGCTGGTTGGCTGGCAGTTGATTGACTCACGGCTATTCCGTGAAATTCCATTTCAAGCAGAGTGCAGGCCACCAAATTCAAATGCAATTTCATACCATTTCAAGCAGAGTGCAGGCCACCAAATTCAAATGCAGCAGAGTGCAGGCCACCAAATTCAAATGCAATTTCATACCGTTTCAAGCAGAGTGCAGGCCACCAAATTCAAATGCAATTTCATACCATTTTAAGCAGAGTGCAGGCCACCAAATTCAAATGCAATTTAATACCATTTGGGGTTTATACTCCTGGCCCCCAGGAAGGGGCGCTACCTTCATCATGGTGATTGACAGGCGAGAGGACCAATCAGCTGAGCTCAAGGTTTTTTTAACATTCATAACTTTATTATTTGTCATCGATTGGAAAAATCATCGGGGCTGCCTCAGCGGAGGAGGACTGTGAGTAAGATGGCCGAAAATCATAGCGATATATGGTAGCGTTTTTCTAAAATCAATATACAGCACAGACAGGAAGTGGCGGGTCCTGACTCTCTACCTTATCTATGCCTTTCAGCCACCCATTACACCTTCCAGCTTACGATCAATTCTCCCTTCCGAGCTCCCACGCTCTCTGGCAAGCTTGTACTTGTCGGTGACATGGTCAAATTACAAGAAGCCCCTATTCATGTAAGGCATTGGAGTCAACCTTCAGTACCTACACCATTGATTAAAGTCAGTACTATTTCTCCTGACTTGCAAAAGTACAACTAACATTTTTTTTTAATGAAAAAAGCAAAACTAAAAAATGAAGTTGCGTGAGATTGTTTGCTAATCTCAAGTGAGAAATGAGTAGATAATGAAGAATACAGATAAGTGAAAAGGTGTACAGGAAATCTTTATCTATCAACAAGAAGACTCACTTTGAAGGTTGGGATTGCTACTACTCACTTGAGTACGATGAACTCTAAACCACAACCACAACAACGAGCATTGGCACTGACTTTCATGTGATAAAATATACTATAAGATGCTTCACATCGCATTTACAGAGAAAGAAAATTAACACTGAGGGGTGAAACGAACTGTGAGCTCTGGTGACCTTTAAGATCCAATGTAGATGAGGAGTGTGAGGTGGAAAGGTGATGCGGTTTAGGAGGGAATTCCACAGTTTAGGAACTGTGAGGAAGTGAGTGGCTGAAACTGGTGGATTAGTAAAAAACAGGAGTGTGTGATTGAACAGAACAGGAGGGGCACAGAGTTCTAGGAGAGGTGTGGAGAATGTCACCCTTTTCAATTTTCCAAGATGCTATCCCCAGTTGCTGTCCATAACTTTGGAACTTAGCGGAACCCTGACATTAAAAGCGTTTGTTAACTGGGCGGCATGGTAGTACAGCGGTAGATTTGCTGTCTTATAGCACCAGAGACCTGGGTTTGATCCTGACTACGGTTGCTGCCTGTTCAGAGTTTGTACCTTCCCCTGTGACTGCATAGGTTGTCTCCGGGGGCTCCGGTTACCTCCCATACACCAAAGACGTACAGGTTTGTAGGTTAATTGGCTTTGTAAATTGTAAGTTGTCCCTAGTGTGTAAGATAATGCTAGTGTATGGGATGATTGCTGGTGGGCACAGACTTGGTGGGCCGAAGAGCCTGTTTCATGCTGGCCCTGAACTGTCATCTGTTTATCTTTGAACATCTGAAGATTTACCAGCAAGTAGTTACTCCTACTTTCAATTTAGCCACCTCCTGAATTGCATTTTGAAGTTTGTCTTATGCCAATTCTGGAGCTTAATTTGTCTGTCCTTGTCCTTCTTCCTAAAAAGTTGATATTTACCTTCACCATCTCCAAAAGCTATTCTCAGACACTCCCTCTACTTGCCCAACTTTGTTGCCAAAGATTAGATCCTGTAGCACTCTTTTTCCAGTAGGACTATCGACAGATTGATTACAAAAGCACTGTGCACTTACAAAATCCAACCCCTCTAAGTCTTTTGCACTAAAGTGATCCCAGTTAACATTGGAAAGACTGAAAGCCCTTACTGGTATTACTCTATTGTTCTCACACCTCTCTGTGATTTGCCTACATTTCTACTCCACTACTTCCTGCTCCCAGTTTGGACATGTGCAGTGCACTTCCAACAATGGGATTGCCGCCTTTTGAAGTACCTTGTAGGATACACCTCCCCCTTCCACGCCTCTCCTGCTACAGACTCGACTGTGTCTAAATAAAGTCCAGTTATAGTTGGAAATCTAAAGTGTTCTGGGTTCTAACTTTTATGAGAATCACTGCACAGAAAGCAAAAAGAAAGGTATGAGCTATCCTTGCCTTCCTCTATCTGTGGAACATTTCTATACTACATCAGGTATGTACCAGAGGCAAAGTAGTA
Organism: Okamejei kenojei; assembly: GCA_035221665.1. Taxonomy (NCBI): domain Eukaryota; kingdom Metazoa; phylum Chordata; class Chondrichthyes; order Rajiformes; family Rajidae; genus Okamejei; species Okamejei kenojei. The sequence goes on from CM069134.1 coordinate 60,156,293, forward strand.
GAAAATCATCCTTTGAATCTTCGTTAGCATGTAAATCCCGGCTGCATGTTACACTTAGCAGAATTATTAAGACCGGCTACTTGCCAATTCGGACAAGCTTGACTGAAGCCGCTTACTATTGATCTCAGTACCAGTAAGCTAAGAAAGGGAGAAACTGAGTATCATGGCTGCTTTTGGTGACCACCCAGCAAGCAAACTACCTGCAAGTGAACTACCTGCAGGAACCTGAAGGACGAGACACATTGGCGAGATGGAGATGCTCCCATGGTTGAATAATTAACTGATGATCAGCGTCCATGATCACACATTAATGAAGGCTATTTGGCTGAGGCGCTGGAAGGCTGACAACATTTATAGAACGGTGCCCAAGCATGAATAATTTGCTTCGAGGAGAGCTTGTAAGGGAAGAAAGCAGGGGGATAAGGGGACAGCCTCCCAAAGTTACGTGAGCCTCATAATATATCTTCTGGGCTCAGTTTCACTATAGTGGCATTGGTGTTGTGTGATATATCTACATGGCTCTGGCCTATACTATAACAACAAAGTGAAAATAAATTAACTGACTTGTCAAAAAGCTTTTTGTAACCAATCAATCAAGTGCTGAGAAACCCGGATGGATGAAACCATTTTACATTGTTTGGGATTAATAGTTGGCAGATAGTGAATAGGTTCTGACTGCACAGCTGCAAGTGCGATGGTCATTTTGAATATCCTTGGCTCTGCATGGTATTGATATGTAAATTGCCTGATAGTGTTGTTTTCTATGGGTGAATGTGGTGTGCAAAGATTAACCCTTGGAGGAATGCAGGGGAATTCACCCAATCTGTGGAAATGTTTTTTTTTAAAGCAGATAAAAGATCAGACAGCTAGACACTTGATTATAACACTTGTTTTGAAGCACATAACTGAAAATGTAGACAATTACTCACCTGTATTTCTCTTAGCAGGAAAACAAAGATTAAACCACAAACTATCCTCTGCTGTTAATATTTTTTAAACCCAGTGCACATATAAGATCTGATTTTAATCCCACTTGTCTGACAGGAACAGGGTGGACAGGCCCAGGGCTATACTGGAGGTTGTGCATTTCCCTCTCCAATAATAATACTTTTGAAATTCAAAAAAGCTGCAGATGCCTAGGTGCTCGTCCGAATTTTAACTCCCTGGTCACATTAATATTTAAATTTCAAGGTTCAGTGATGCCATGCAGACCTGCTGGTTGGCAGCTTTGATGTCTGGTGCCAAAGCCAGCAGTGAAAGCTGGCAGGAGACATGATCAGGAGTATTCCACCTGGCCTCACAAAGAAACCAGGGCCTCCATCCCAACCGAAATCTTCGCTCAAGCGCTGGTTGCTATTCCAGCCATTGGCTAGTATCTCTTACAGCTGGTAAGATATTAGCTTAATCACTTTGTTTGAGATGTGCTAATGATTTGCTTTGTTTACATTCTGAGTTGTTGACTGATTAAATTGACTGTAATTTTAGGAAACCTGCAAATTAGTCTGGAATTAATGACTCAGATATAATGTTTGTTGGCAGAGTAAACATTTGTCAGGATTCAGGAGCACCCGAGAAATCGAATAAGTTAGGAAGATGCTGCTCTTAGTATTTGCTCACAAAGCTTATTAGGTCTTTTATATGAAGGTTATATTGAATCATAGAATATATTTGATTAAACTATTTGTTGGAGTTCATATACATATGCCCATACCTCAATGTCCAATGAAGATATACCTGTAACTGCCTATTCAAGACCTCCAGCGCTGCTGCCTGACCCATTGAGGTACTCCGGTACTTTGCATCTTTTTTTGTAAACCAGCATCTGCCGTCCCTTGTGTCCAGGGATATCTTTCCCTTTGCTCTACGTATTGTATGAGTTCATCTTGATTGTATGTATGTATAGCACTATCTGGTTTGAACAGATAGCATGCTAAACAAAGCTTCACTGTGCCTTGTAACACATGTAACAATAATAAACCTAAACCTAAACCTTAACAATACAACATGTTTGCAGTGAAACAAATATGCAATAAGTGTTGGTTAAGGGGCAGTTTTCCTGGCTCTGGAGCGGTGAGTTATGAATCCAAACGTCAGTCTATACAACCACAGTGAGCAGACAACAGTCCTGATCGCTGAATACTGTGCTGAATTCCAGCAGATCAATTATGTTGGTTGGGAGATGAGCTGTGGCCCTCCCCCATCCACATATCTGGCTGGAATGCCTGTTGGAGAGTTAGGAGTCAGGCTAATGAGCTGACCACATGAAAAAGGCCTTTGTTATGGAAACGAACGAGAGCACGATCTGCTGGATGTGGAAGGAATTGGTTGCCGCATGTGCCACCAGGCGAAGAGCAGAGGCACACAAATGTAAAAGGCTATTAAAGGGAAACTAATCTTAGTCAGGTATGTATGTGCATGTTTAGCTGTAGTTCTATATTGTTTTGTTGTGTGCTACAGTCAGTGACCTGAGAATTGCTTCCATGAAACCATGAGTATCAATTGAAATAAAACAGTGGTGCTGAGATTGATATGGCTAATGTATTGATAAAACCATGCTCTTTTTAGTTTATACCTGTTTAGAATTTGTCCCAGAATACTCAATTACACTTGCTTGATAAGGGAGGGATTAAAACAAAGAAGAGGCTAATTATTTTCTCGTTACCACTTCTCAATGTAGACTATGTGGGAAACCAAAATATGATGAATGAATGAAGTGCCAGCATAGTTGAGCACGGTTTCTGGACATGTTGTAATCAAATTCTTGCTGGAATCATGTGATCCCAGGCTCATTCATTTTGTAGCTGCTATAGTTTTGGCTTTAGTACCCACAGCCATGTTACTCCAGTGATCTGTGAATTCTGAGTCACAAAGTATATTCAAAATTCCCTAGAAAACATTTTGGAACTGCAACGGAATCAAGGGTTATGAGAAAAGGACAGGTACGCACACCTGAGGCCAAAGTTCAAATCAAAGTACAAATCAGAACATAAAGTACAGTAGACCAGACCTGAGCAAATGTATAAGATAGACACAAAATGCTGAAGCAACTCAGCGGGTCAGGCAGCATCTCTGGAGAAATGCAGTCTGATGAAGGGTCTTGACCTGAAACATCACCTATTCCTTTTCTCCAGAGATGCTGCCTGACCCGTTGAATTACTCCAGCATTTAGTGTCTATCTTCTGAGCAAACATATAGCCTAGTCTGCTCTAAGTTGTTAAGTTCTTTAGTCTACTGTATTGATTTGGGGAATTGCAACATGTTTGGAATGTTCTTCTGTACGCAGTTCCAGCGAAACTATTCTTTCATTTGATGTCCTTGTTCTTGAGTTTCAATAAATTGTAATTTCATGCATAAAACTATATTAAACTCTCAGCAATCCATCAGGATCGAGAAAGATTTACCTCCACGCCAGTTTTATAGGATCTGTGTGACTAATGGGGACAATGTGGGAACCACAGACTTCTACACATGGGAGAGCAAGTGTCTGGTTTGAGAAATTGGTAAGGTGACATGTTCCTATCATCATGTAGGCATTTTTTCTGTTTGCTATCATTGGATAGGCACAAGGTTCTCAATACCATCCGTCTACTTCTCTACTTTGAGCAATGATGGGTTAGAGGTTCCCGGGAGTTGGTGGGATGTTTTGCTTGTTCAAGGAATCTTTGAACACATCCGTGAATCTTTTCCTCTCTCCGCCCAGTCATCTCTTCCCATGACTAAGCTTGGATTGTCCAGTTTCGGAGCATGGTGTTGGTCATTTGAGTGATGTAACCTGCCCAGCTTGGCACAAAGTGTAACTAGCATCTCATGCGAAAATGCTGGACTGACAGAGGACATTCATGTTGATTTGCTGATCCATGCATTGAATTTGGAGGAATCTTCAGAGACCATGTTGGTGGAATTGTTTCATTACTTTGATGTGCCTGCTGGAGGTAGACTAGGTCTCAAAAGCATATACTAAAAGGGAAGGGATTACTACAGCCCAGTAGACCACGAGCTTTGTGCCAGGTCTTGGAGTTCTTGATTTTTAAATACCATTTTCCTCAACTCCCCAAAGACTCTGTTACTGCATTGAAAACAAAATGTTGAATTTCTTCATCAATATCTGCTTTTTATTAAATATTTCACTGGATGCAGAAAAAACATTTGATCAAATAGAATGGCAATATCTGTTTAAAGTATTGCAAACATTTAATATGGGAGAGAATTTTATCTCATGGGTAAAATTACTTTATGACAAGCCGTCTGCTAGAATACTGACCAATAATATATTATCTTTGAAATTCCAATTATCAAGGGACAATAGACAGGGGTGTGCACTATCGCCCCTGCTATTTGCACTTATGATAGAGCCTCTAGCAGAAAGTATAAGAAGTCATCCGAATATTCATGGATATAATACCAAACACTCAAACAATAACATTCCATTATACGCAGACGACATATTATTATACATTACAAATTCTCAAATTAGCATACCAAATATATTACATTTAATAGAGGCATTTGGTTCCTTTTCAGGATATAGAATAAATTGGAATAAAGGCGAAATTATGAGGATAAAACCTCAAGAGCCGACACATCTTTTAAAATTCTCTTTTAGAATTGCAACAGAAAAATTCAAGTATTTGGGTATCCAAATTACTAGAAAATATAAATCATTATTTAACACAAACTACATGCCTTTATTAACTAAATTGAATATGTTGATTAAATTCTGGAAAACATTGCCGATTTCCTTAATAGGCAGAATAAATGCTATAAAAATGATCTTTTTACCACAAATATTGTACCTATTTCAATCAATACGAATATACTTACCAAAAAATGTCTTAAAAAATTAGACTATATGATATTACAAATTTCATATGGGACTATAGCTCACATAGAATCCAAAGAAAACATCTGTGTAAACCTAAAGAATTTGGGGACTGACACTCCCCAACTTGCTGTACTACTATTTCAACAGTGGCTGAATGGGAGAATGGATTCAACAGTGAATGGGAGATGTCATAATCTGTTTGTCAAAAAGTAGGGATCTGTGTGGTCCAATGTACATCAATGATCTGGGAGAGATTTGGGCCATTTGGAAAGTGGGCTGACAGATGGAGTTTAATGCTGCTACAAGGACAAATCAACGTACATGGTACTGGAACAGAAGGATCTAGGAATAACTGATAGTGAAGGTGGAGCATGTAGATAGGGTGGTAAAGAAAAGCCTTTGGTGTGCTGATAAATCAGAGCATTGAATATATTCAAGGCATTGGTAAGACCCTGGAGTATGGTGTACAATTTAGGAAGCGAGAGAGTACAGAGGAGATTTACTAGAATGTTGCCAGGGTTCTATGTTACAGAGAAAGGTCAAGTTAGGTCTTTATTCTTTGGGAGCGCAGAAGGTTAAGGGTGGACTAAGGTCTTTAAAATGATGAAAGGGATAGACAGAACGTGGATACGTTTTTTCCCATTGAGGGTAGGGAAGATTCTGACACAGCCCTTGGTCGGCACGGACTGGAAGGGCCGTGTTTCCGTGCTGTAATTGTTATATGGTTATATGGTTACTATTGGACAGTCAAAAATATAATTTACTGGTTGGACAGTTCTGCCCAACAAGTAGACTGGATAAGAATGGAGAAAGAGAATTATTCCCCCTATAATTTAGGAGCGATTCTTCGCTCTCCAATAAAACTGAACAATATAATATATAAGAAGAATCCAATTATTCACAGTATAATATGAATTTGGAAACAAATAAAATTTATCGCTTCTTTCCTCAATAGTCAACAATCCCTCATTCAAACCATCTATGATTGATAAAACGTTTATCCATTGGGAAAGAATAGGAATTAAAATGATTGGAGACGTATAAAATGGGAAAACTTCTATCTTTCCAACAATTACAACTAAAATCTGAAAAGTAATCAATATTTCAAATACCTTCAAATTTGAGATTATTTGAAAAAACACATACAAGGATATTAAACTCTAACCTCAGATTTATTAAATGAAGGAATGAACAGAAAGGCAGAATCAAGCAATTTAATATCATATCTATATAATATAATTTTAAATATAGAAATCCAAACGACAGAGGCAATTAGAAGGGACTGGGAATGAGAATTATTGATAAAATTCCAAAAGGGATGGGAAAAATACCTATATATATACATAAAGGTTCGATTAATGTAAGACATGATTTAATTCAATTTAAAATTTTACATAGACTATATTACTCAAAAACTAGACTCAATAAAATGTTTCCAAACGTCTCCTCCATTTGTGACAAATATCTATCTGAAAATGCCACTATAACACATTCCTTTGTCTCCTGTACAAAACATCATAAATTTTGGAATGAAATTTTTGGAACTTTTACAAAACTATTTAACATAAAATTGAACCCCAATACAGAACGGATTATCTTCGGATCAATGGAAGATGGACGTAAGCTAACTACGTTTCAAGAATCACTCCTTAATTATGATTTAATAACAGCAAAAAAACATTAAAATTTGGAAAAATGCATCCACGCCAACGTTCAAAATGTGTATTTCAAATATGTCGGAAAAGTTATATCTTGAAGAATTGAGATTCCTCCTATTAGGCAAAGCAGACCAATTCTTAAAGATTTGGTCTCCTTTTATCGACTTCTTACAAGCATATGGTGCAACATAACCTTAGAAATTAAATGGTTCAGAAATGGGTGACGGGTGGGTAAAGATATTAAATAGGTATACCTCTCTTAATCTCTTTTTCCTTCTTTTTTTTCTCTAGCTTCTTCTTTCTTTCTGTCTCTCTCTGTATATATGTATATATATGTATATATATGCACTATATATACATGGAATATTGTAAAATTTGCACCTAATCACACTTCCAAAATTCAGTTGTATTGATTACAAAACCAATTTTCTCATGCAAAGTTTAATGCAAATGCAATATTGCGTCATATAAGGACACATTGATGTATCCTACAATAAATTTCTGCCCTTAAATGTCCGTGTAATTCTGGGTGCTGCAAAGCTTTTCCTCGCTGGTGGAGGTGGAACTTCCTATCACTTCTAATACTTGTTCCTTCCCAATTAAAATGCTGCAGGGTCTTTACATTCAGCTACACCATTACTTTTCCTGGCGGTAGAACACAAACGGTTTGTAGGGCGAGTGCCAATACTAGGAGGTCGCAAAATTGCTCAGCAAAGAAATGGTTGCCTTGTTTCCAGTGTCATAACAAAGTTTTTTATTTCACTGGCTGCTTAGTATTTTGGAGTGTCCTACAATCATGGAAAGGGCTACATCAAAAAAATAAGCATTCATTTTCTGATTTTGCCTTCTTGTCGAAGGATATTCTGATTAAGATCATTAAATTTCATTCAAAATGTATTAATGCAGAATTTCCAGTGCTCTGTGTATTTTGTTGCAGAGATTATCTGTGTATTTTATTACAGAATGAAATGTTTTATATTTAAGAAGCTACATTTAAAGTAATGTCATGCATCAGCAATTAATGTTGCAAAACCAAAATAATGATCACACTTTAATAAGATGATTCTACTGAGACTCATTTCGTGTTTTATTATTGAGTTTAATATTTTTCAGCCACAGATTACAAAATCAGTGATGGTGGCTGTGCTATTAAGTGCTTTTCAAGAAAAGTAAGTCATGGATATTTGTTGGAAATGGTTCTATTTATTATTGTTACTTGCTTTCACCTAACCCATCTCTGAAATAGAATTATCATTGTCAATGTATGTTGGGGAATAATATAAACTGAAATAATTTAAGAGTAAAATTCCACCAGTTATAGGCAAGAAGAAATGTAAAACTGTACCGCCATAGCTTCATTGAATAATGAAAAGGCGGGGATAATATTTATGAAATCAATTTTAGAAAGTAGGAGTGGAATAACTACTGGCCCTTTTGTGTGCCTCCCAGGGACAGTGAGACTTATGGAGGCAAGAATCACAGTAAGGGATATTAGACCTGCATCTGTGGAAGTGGTACAAACTTTAAATTTGTGGATGACAAAAACTGGGTGGCAGTGTGAGCTGTGAGGAGGATGCTATGAGGCTGTAGGGTGACTTGGATAGGTCGGGTGAGTGGGCAGATGCATGGCAGATGAATGGCAGATGCAGTATAATGTGGATACGTGTGAGGTTATCCACTTTGGTGGCAAGAACAAGAGGGCAGATTATTATTTGAATGGTGTCAGATTAAGAAAAGGGGAGGTGCAATGAGACCTGGGTGTCCTTGTACATCAGTCACTGAAAGTAAGCATGCAGGTACAGCAGGCAGCAAAGAAAGCAAATGGCACGTTGGCCTTCACAGCAAGAGGATTTGAGTAGAGGAGCAAACAGGTCCAACTGCAGTTGTACAGAGCCCTGGAGAGACTACACCTGGAGTACTGTGTGCAGATTTGGTCTCTAATTTGAGGAAGGACATTCTTGCTATTCAGAGAGTGATGCGTAGGTTCACCAGGTTAATTCCCGGGATGGCGGGACTGACATATGATGAAAGAATGGATCGACTGGGTTTATATTCACTGGAATTTAGAAGGATGAGAGGCAATCTTGGAGAAACATATATAAATTTTAAGGGATTGGATAGGCTCTATGCAGGAAAACATTTCCTGATGTTGGGGGAGTCCAGAACCAAGGGTCATAGTTTAAGAATAAGGGGTAGGCCATTTAAGACTGAGATGAGGACAAACTTTTTCATCCAGAGAGTTGTGAATCTGTGGAATTCTCTTCCACAGATGGCAGTGGAGGCCAATTTACTGGATGTTTTCAAAGTTAGATATGGCTCTTAGGGCTAACGGAATCAAGTGATATGGGGAGAAAGCAGGAACGAGGTACTGATTTTGGATGATTAGCCACGATCATATTGAATGGCGGTGCTGGTTCAAAGGACCAAATGGCCTACTCCTGCACCTATTTTCTATGTTTCTAAACAAAAAACTGCAGATGCCAGATTACAAAAAAGACACATATTGGTCAGGCAACATCTCTGGATAACATGGATAGATGACATTTTGGGTTGATTCTTCTTCTGAAGAAGGGTCCCGACTTGAATCGTCACCTATTCATGTTCTTCAGAGATGGCGCCTGACCCGTTGAGCTACTCCAGCACTTAGGGCAGCACAGTGGCGCAGCGGTAGAGATGCTGCCCTACTTCGCCAAAGACCCAGTTCGATCCTGATTACAGGGTGCTATCTGTACAGAGTTTGTACGTTCTCCCAGTGACCTGCATAGGTTGGTCTCCGGGTGCTCTGGTTTCCACCACATTCCAAAGACGTGTGGGTGTGTAGGTTAAAGAAGGAACTGCAGATGCTGGAGAATCGAGGGTACACAAAAAGCTGGAGAAACTTGCAGCAGCATTAAGGTTTTCGGGTCGAGACCCTAAATTAGACCAGGAACCAAAAAAGTATCGATGATAAAGGGAACAAGCCATTGTAAGCTGTTTGTGTGTGAAAATGAGAACTGGTGCGACTGTGGGGGAGGGAGATACGGGATGATGGGAAGAGGGTGAATTGAGAAAATTCAATGTTCAAGCAATGTGTTCAATTTTTGTGTACTGGGTGTGTAGGTTATTTGGCGTAAATTGGTTTCTGTAGGCCCCTAGAAGGGCCTGCTTCCACAGTGTATCTCTAAAACTAAAACACTTTGTGTCTGTAAGAGGCTTTGGTTCCCACAAAGGCATCATAGCCACCTCAGATTAATCAAAGCAGAATCAGGAAGTACAGTTTAGGTTTATTATTGTAATGTGTACCGCTGCTATCCAATCAAATCAGATAATACTATACATAAATACAATCAAGCTAAACTCAAATACAATACGGAGAGAAAAGTGGAAGATATAGGGAGCATATAGTCCTCAGTGTTGTAGCGCAACACTCCCTGAGACAAAGTCCAATGTCTGCAATGGGGTGGAGACGATTGGGACAGTACCCCAGCTTAGGGCCATTCTGAAGCCTGATAACAGAAGAGAAGAGCTGTTCCTGAGTCATTAAAGTCATCTTTGATCCCAAAGGACTGCTCAAGAAAACAATTCTTATATCAGCATCTCTCCGACATGGCCCAACTCTCCTTGACCCTCTCCTGCATAGCTCTGGTGAAGGATTCCAGTCCTTTTTCTGATATATTCAGCCTATCAACAATGGATTCTAGGAATGTGTTCATTTAACCTCCTCTGACTTGTTCCATTTTGCGTTTTGCTCAACTGCATGGGGTGTCTCAACAACATGAAGATTTCAGGTTTGAAATTTGTTCGCTTTTTGCCAGCCCAGGAATAAAGAGCAAAATTGAGGTCAGAATCAAAGGATTAAATTCAAGATTAAATATCCTGCACCCATGTTTGTAAGTACATGCTTGCAAGTAAGTATGGATTGACATTGTTTTTGATTTGTTCCTTTGTGGAAACTATCAGCTATCTTCAGCTTTTCTATTGAAGAAAATTGGGACGGAGAAATTGCCCTTCTTGTAACTGAGCCAGACAAGTTTTCTGTATTTTTCTCACCCAATGTTTAATTTTCTGTTGCTCAGTTGAACCCATTTCTGAGAACTAAGCACGTTAATTATTTTAAATGTGCAGTCTGAAGTCTATCTTACCAACTGAACACAGGAAACAGAAGCAATTTCATCATTAGAGCATTATCCACCAGCATAACAGACAATAAAGGCTGTTATTATAGTTCAGGCACTCACCTGTTAAAAGATTTCACTCTGAAAGCTGCTCTGTGGAGAGGGGGAAAACAAATGTTCTGTGAAGGTACAACACTCTTGGGAATTTTCAGCTGAGTTCTTTGGGAAAGAAGGTATTTTGATGACATTAACACAACTGTTAATAGAACTGCAGGCAGCGCATAACTAACACTCAGTTAAGTTCAAATAAATCCTTCCTGATACAAGGACGGAATCCTAATGTGACAATCTGCCACTTAATCACGCACATTAAAAATTCCCATTAAATACATTTAAATTCAAAGATATGTTACATAATATAGTGGCATTTCATAATAGCAGCTACATTGACTACCACTTTAGGCCCCTATTTTAAAACTGAAGCATAAAGACATTTAGAATAAGTTTATACCAATCAGGGACACGCTCCAATGAGCCAATAAAACCCACTTTCCATTTCAACTTAACAATTTTGACCTCTCCTTACTAAAGATGCTGACTCATACCAAGGCATGGAGAGCCAGCGCCCTCTAGTATCATAGACTAGATTCCTTCTGAAGGGTCATGTTTTTTAACTTCGATAAAATTCTGAACTAAATATGATGGAGTATGATTCACAGGCCCCAAGTAGAAGTCTTCTGACACTGCAATAATTTCAGGTTATTTTCAATCAAAAAATATCCAAGGTTCAGAAATGGCTCTGTTTTGAGACTTTTCAATAAAAAATGGAAATCCATGTGCTGCTTCAGGATTTAAAGAGAATGGCAGGGGGATCACTGTAATACAGAGAAGTTGGAAGGTTTGCAGTAGAGAACTCAACATTTAGTCTCCCTGATTGAAATATGGAAGTGATATTAAAAAATCAAGTAAAGAAAGAAAGAAATGAGATTTTTAGGGTAGGAATTTGGTGCAGAGAGGAACAAGGTCCTGCTTTTTGCCTCATATTTGTAGTGATTTGTGTGAAAAAAAAGCAGAAGTTACCTTGGTACACGTGACAATTAACTAATAAAAACTAATTAAGAAGAGGATTTCTACATCTTAAAAGGTAGATGTAAACATTGTAAGCTAGGATATGGTGGGGCAAGTTGTTTATCTGTGATAAAGCTATGATATGTCAGAGTTTGTGTATTTGTGTATAATGGTTACCTCTGCTTGAAACCTTGCCAGCTGAGAGAACCAAACTAGAGTGTTAGAAAAATTGTGGGAGAAATTAGTCCCCGGCCGTGTGCTAAATATACAATATTGTAGTGGATTCGAATTTTGTTGCATTTCTAACCTTTGGTTCCATGAAGATAAACGGAAATAGAATTTCTGAAACAGAATATAACATACAGCTATTTCTGAATATCCACACAATGATCTGACAATTACTGTTGAATTGAATTCCTTTATTGTCATTCAGACCTTTCGGTCTGAACGAAATTTGTTACCTTGCAGTCATAACATGTAATAAATTAAAACAAAACACACAATAAACACATAATTTAACATCCACCACAGTGAGTTCACCAAGCACCTCCTCAATGTGGTGGAAGGCAAAAGTCTTAAAGTCTTTGTCATTTTCCCCTACTTGTTCCCCCTCTGTACTGAGGCAATCCAGGCCTTCGATGTCATCGTCCACCAGGCCCGCGGCCGAGCCTCCGAAGCCAGGCCGCCACCGCCGCCGCCGCCGGAACGCCGGAACACCACCACAGCCCCCAGCCAGGATCGACTACGGGAACGCTGGAGCCGCCGGAGCTCTGAAGCCGGGCCGCCGCTGGAGCACCTGCTGGAGAGCCGCTGGAGAGCCGCCTGAGCCGCCGGAGCCGGGCCGCCGCTGGAGCACCTGCTGGAGAGCCGCTGGAGAGCCGCCGGAGCCGCCGGAGCGCCGAAGCCGGGCCGCCGCTGGAGCACCCGCTGGAGAGCCGCTGGAGAGCCGCCGGAGCGCCGAAGCCGGGCCGCTGCTGGAGCACCGCTGGAGAGCCGCCGGAGCGCCAATGCCGGGCCGCTGCTGGAGCACCGCTGGAGAGCCGCCGGAGCGCCAATGCCGGGCCGCTACTGGAGCACCGCTGGAGCAACTGCTGGAGCGCCGAAGCCCCGAAGCCCCGAAGCCCCGAAGCCGGGCCGCCGCCGCCGCTGGAACACTGGAGCTCTGAACGCTCGCCACAGCTCCGAGGCCACCAGCTCCGCCATTAGGCCTCAGCACAGACGGAGACGGTGACGGGGGACACGACAAGAAAAGGTCGCATCCCCCCGAAGGGAGAGACTAAAACCTTGTTTCTCCCACCCTCCCCCCCCCCCCACACAAACACAGCCTAATAAACCAAAATTCTAACTAAAAACAGACACGAAAGGACGAAAAAAAAAGAAAAAAACAGACGGACTGCAGGTGAGCCGCAGCTGCCACGCAGCGCCGCCACTTCCGGAAAAAATGACAATTAAAACAATTACTGTTGTAAATGCCAGTATATATATTCAATCAGGTCAACATGGCAATCTGCACGGTGGTGCAATGGTAGTTTTGATGCCTTACAGCGCCGGAGACCCGGGTTTGATCCCGACTACGGCTGCTGTCTGTACGGAGTTTGTACGTTCTCCCCGTGACCATGTTAATTTCCCCCAAGATCTTCGGTTTCCTCCCACACTCCAAAGACATACAGGCATGAAGGTTAATTGGCTTGGGTTTGTATACTTGGTATAACTGTAAATTGTCCCGAGTGTGTGTAGACATGTAAATGTGCAGGGATCGCTAGTCAGTACGGACTCAGTGGGCCAAAGGGTCTGTTTCTGCGTTGTATCTTTAAATCTAAAACATAAATCTAAAAATCAGCAAGATGGGGAAATAGGCAGGCAACATTTCAGGTCATGTGACAGATTGCAGTAGGGGCTCAAACTGAAACGCCGTCGGTCCACTTCCCTCCACAGATGCTGCCAGATCTGCTGAGTACCTCCAGCAGTTTGTTTAAGAAGGAACTGCAGATGCTGGAAAATCGAAGGTAGACAGTCTGAAGAAGGGTCTCGACCCAAAACGTCGCCTATTTCCTTCGTTCCATAGATGCTGCCTCACCCACTGAGTACCTCCAGCAGTTTGATTCTGCTCAAAATTCCAGCATCTGCAGTCTCTTGTGTCTCCAGGCGATTAGCGAGTTCAGCAGGGTCCATTGTATCAGCAGCCTTCTGACCACCCATTCATCAGTCAATCTCCACTGAAAGCTAGAATCTCCCAGCCTCTACTACCAGTGATCGAGGCTCCACCAAGATTCTGCGGTGTACCTGCAACCAGCTGATTTAGACCTAGGGATGGTGCAGGTCTCTGATTCAAACTGGGGCTCAATGTAAGATATAACAGTGGGATATAGGGGGCCAAACCTACTACAAGGCCTGTCACATCACAATATATGATGCAAAACCTGACAACATCTAGAAATATAAACACAACAGAGGAAAAAACGTGGTACGCTGGTGTTTTCTTCTGACATTCATCACGTAATGATTTCCCAAAGAAAAGAGATGTTCTAAACTGGAGGTTACGTTCCTCTGAACAAGAACAATGAGACTCCAGATGGTCTTGGTACGTACTTAATGAGCCTCACCAAATGGACAAAATGGGCATACACAGAATCATATTTCAGCTTTGGTTAATTTAATGTACTCATTTCATACATTCATTTTGGTAACCAGCAGCTCTGTTGTTTTTGCCAGATGCAAAAGTTGAGAAATATTTGGAGAGTCCCATGATATTAAGGGAAAGTAAAACATAATTTCTGTCTCATGAAGTGGAGATACAATCTGATGGTATGATTAATGTGTTCCCAGTAGAAATTTTATACATGGAGAAAAAGAATAATGAATTATGCAACACTGTCTCCACACAATATGAACACTATCCCAGTAGATGTGTATTTTACAGGTAGTAAGATGTTCAATTAACTGTGGGACCAAGAGATAGGATGGTAATGGTGTCATGGAAAGGACAGAAGAAGGGTGAGAGGTATAGTGAGTGGTGTTATATGAGCAAATGATTAAGGGGGAAAGTGGGAGGTACAGTAAATGAACAGGGTCCTTGGCCTAGTGTGGGACGTGGTGATGGGTGTGTGTGCAGATGGGAATATATATGTCAGGAGAGCAGGAGGTGTTGGAGGCAAAACAGAAAGTGTTGAAGAACTTGGCAAGTCACAGCAAATGTGGAGGGAAATAGACAGACGACTTTTCGGTTGGGATCATTCTTCAGACAGAAGGAGATCTTACAGTTTGAGAAACCCATTACTTATAAAAGAGTAATGGATGCAAATGAACTTCTGGAAACTAGCTACATTCTTATTCATGAGAGAGAGAGAGAGAGAGAGAGAGAGAGAGAGAGACCAGGGAGTCTTATTTTCAGCCTGGCTATTGATCTGTGCAGCTGACAAGCTGGTGACTTTAAATGATATGACTGAGACATGAGGAACTGCAAATACTGGAAACTTGAGTATAAATTCAAAATGCTGGAGTAACTCATCGGGTCAGGCAGAGTCTCAAGAGAACATGGGTAAGCAGTGGTTTGGGTCAGGACCCTTCTTCAGATTGATTGTAGGAAGGGAGTGACAGCTGTCAAAGAGGTGGGAGCGGGACAAAGCCTATGAAATGACAAGTGGATACAGGTGAGGGTGGTTTAACTGGTCAATGGGTGGACAAAGGGTAGATATGAAAAGGATACAAAGGGGTTTCAGGAACGGGAGGGAAATGTGGTGACATGTAAAGGCAGAGGAAGGAAAATGTGGAATATAGGTGGAAGGGGTTGGGGATGGTGGTGGGAGGGGGGGGAGGGGGTTTCGGTGGGAAGGAGAGGAGAAATCATGTAATGACCAGAGATTCACCAAGATGTTGCCTGAACTTGCAGACTTGAGTTATGATGAGAAGTTAAAGAGGCAAAGGAATTTGTTCTTGGGAGCATTAGAGGCTGGGAGGTGACCTTATTGAAGTATACAAAATCATGAGGGGCATGGATAAAGCAAGCGTTCATAATCTAAGTGCAAAGGGTTAAGTTGAGAAGGGATAGGTTTAAGAGGGACCTCAGAAGCATTTTTTTTCACTCAGAGAATTATCTGCATCTGGAAGGAACTGCCAGAGGAAGCTATAGAAACGGATACCTTTACGACTTCCTGAAAATACTTTTGGACAGATATATGGATTGGAAGAGTTTAGAGAGATACAGGCCATATGCAGGAAAACTGGAATAATAAGAATGCCAACTTGGTAAGCATATACAAGGTGGGCCAAAGGGCCTGTTTCCAGGATGTCTATCACTCTATGATTCTATAGGACAAGAAATATTTTACATGACACATTAGTAAATAACAACTTAGATAACAAATTAACAACAAATTAACAACTTTGTGTTGCCAAATAAACCTGAATAAAATAACTGCCTTAGACAAATGTTTGAGACGTCAGACTTAAAATAGACAATTTCCTTTATACCTACAGCATAATACCGGAATAATACAGCTCAAACTGACAGGCTCAAATGCAAGTGTGAAAGTGATGATCAGTGATTTTTGCTGTTAAAATAAAATAATCTGCCTGCACAATACTTATCAATGTTTTCTTACTCATTCCTGAAACACCAAACTGTTGCAAAACTTTATCATCTGTAAAATCTCTTTCACAATCCAGTTTACTCCTGGATTAATCTTCCCTTCTCATAATTACGAAACCAAAATGGAGAAAAATACAAACATATAAAATCTCATGAGGTTTTGTGTTGTGCCATTTAAATGATCAGACTGCAAGAGAGGAAATATCTTGTACAATGTCATTGAAGACAATTTGTTGCACCAGTTTCAATTCAACTGCCACCAGAGACATGATATTCAGGCGCCTCTGATGCATTTTGATCTCACTTCAATTATTTATCCCTGCCATCATTAAGAATGTACGTTCTCCTTCACAGTTTGCAACAGGCAGGGTCAGGACAAGTCTCCAATCAATGCACACATGAGGGAATATTGAATGAAGGCCTCATTGTTTTAAAACTTGCACCAATTTTTGCAGGATATTTATCTGAATTTTTCTGTGCATAGAATCTATTATATGTATTCAACAACATTTTGTTCCAGTCATTGGGTTCAAATGTAGAAAAATGTAGTTGCATATCTCTGTGTTGTCCAACTTGCTATATTCAAACAGGACTCCCGACTGATGGTTCAGAATCTTACAGTAACTCCAGTGAGCAATACAGGCAGTACAGTGGCACAGCGGTAAAGTTGCTGCCTTACAGCGGCAGAGATCCGGGTTCGATCCTGACTATGGCCGCTTGTCTTTGTAGTGTGTAAAATAGATAGTAGCTTGGTAAAATTGTAAATTGTCCGTAGTGTGTGTAGGATAGTGTTAATGTGCGGGGATCACTGGTCGGCGTGGACTCAGTGGGTTGAAGGGCCTGTTTCCGCACTGTATTTCTAAACTAAACTAAACAATACATTATATCTAATAACTGGAAGGTTTCAGTGCAAAACCATTGTTTCCCTTTAGTCAAGTCCCAGGTTCTCTTGCTTTACTGTAAAAAATTGTTAGATCACCTTTATAATTCTGTGAAATGGACTTGCACGCTTTTCAAGCCACATTTTCAACATTCTGCAACTAAAGTCACAGGAAAGCCACAACAGTTTCAAATGACTGCTGTAAGTGCATGTTGCACTAAGGAAAATATCATTATTTCTGTAGCTGCAAACTGATCATTTTAAGAACACTATCCCTAAGCAGTACCCTATCTTCTATTGCAGACTAGATGGCTGTAAGATACTGAATCTTCAGTCTGGAGTCCAGATTGAATGCAGCAGGCTGGACAATACTGAAACAACAGTTTCTAGTGCATTCACCTTGCTTCAATTGGAACTTCCTGTTGAATGTCATGTGACCCATTCATATCTTTTGACAGGGCTTTTGAGGCACACTAAATTTTATTGTAGTTTTGAGACGGGGATTTCAGGGAAGTGGTGCAACTTCTCTATATTGTATCTGCCAATTGTTTTAATGTTAAGAATGACAAGCTGCACTCGTTATGAAAGAACTACAGCTTGAACAGAACACATCTTGTGACAGAAGGGAGCAGGAAATAAAAGCATTTGAACAAATAGGGTTGAGAGGGAAAGACAGATCAGCCATGATTGAATGGTGGAGTAGACTTGATGAATGGTGGAGTAGGCTAGGTCCGAATAGCCCAATTCTGCTCCTATAACTATTGAACTCATGAACTTGTAACTCCCACTAACTTTAAACCTTGGGACATACAATAAGTGCACCAAATAAGTGGATTCAGTGATGTAGGTGTGCCTACAAGACCACTGTATAATCCCAAAATATTGCTAGCACTATCATATGAATGTTCCTTACCAACAGAAACGATTATATCTACTATAGCAACAGGGCTAGATAAATTTGAGAAAGTAAAATTGCCTAAAATTAAAATTTCTGAACATTTTACACGTAAAACTTCCATCCCAGATCCCTGCATTAGATGGTATCACACTATTAATCTCTGGAGGTCCCTGTGCCCTTCACACCATCATGCCCATTTTGCCACTGCCTAAGGAACAAATGATCTGCTTGATGTCGTTACGACAGCTCACCTCCACTATGCTAGCACCAACGTATTACAATAAGATGACCAAGGGCCAGTAGGTATGCAGAAGTGAATAGGATCTTCCAGTGTAAGGTACTCTGACTTCCAATTTATTTTCCTACTGCTACTTCTCTATTAAATTCATTTTTTCCAATGGATCTCTGTTTGGCAGGAATCCCTGGCCCTTGACACTGCATATCTTCCATTAATCTTCACCTGTACTCAATCCAGTCCTATTCCAGCATTCCAGTCCCTATATAGAAAATAAAGATCCAGGAAACTGATCTTAATGATCCTTAATCTTCTAAATTGCTCAAGGATGTATCACTATTCTCATTAATGAACATTCATTGAGAATTCGGAAATATTTGTTTAACACTTTGCCATTCTTTGTCCATCAGCAATCCTTATAAAACAATGTTCCAGTTGATTTTAGATTGTTGCTAAGAACTTCAATAAAGTGTAAGAAGACAACTGGAAGTAGACAAATAAGGGAGACACATTACAACATGGATGTCAAAGACCTGGATACACTGTGAGACCCTGTGAGGGTGAAGTCCATGTCTGCCTGACACCAGATGTAGCAGAAGGCAGCATTATTCAATGTACACCTCACCTCCGAGAAAATGACATGGGACCAGATCCAGAAAAACGTTTTATGCTCCAAGTATCTGGAATACTTTAATCAAAGTAAAGCATCTAGAGTTTGGACTTTTACTTTCGTTGAGACTTTTCCTTTATTAACGGAGGTATGTAATTAATACGGCAGATGTACTATTGTTAATTATGCTTTATAAACTGTTCTGCCTGTTTATAACATTGTACAGAGTGGAATTTGACTCCTTAATCTCTTCCTTTGTTTAATAAAGAAGCTTAATTATAGGTTTAAATGTCCCACTGTTTCTCAATAGAGTGGCGATCTGAAGAAATAGCATTGCATGATGTTTCAAATATTTCAAAATGTTTCAAATATGTGGAGCTGAATTTAATATTTAGAAGAATTGAATACTGCGGGGGAATAAGTTATTCCACAGATTTATAAAGCTCTGGTTAGATCACACCTTAAGCAACAGGTACAGTTTTAGATACTGCACATCAGCAAGAATATAATAGCACTGGTAGTGGTACAGCATAGATTGATTAGAATGGTGGCTGGACTCCCACAGTTAAAATAGTGTTGTAGAGGAGAGGGATCTCGGAGAGCAAGTGCATGATTCCTTGAAGGTCGAGTCGCAAGTAGATAAGGTGGTCAAAATGGCTTTTACCACTTTGGCCTTCATCAGTCAGAGTATTGAGTATAGAAGTTGGGAGGTCATGTTGCAGTTGTATAAGATGTTGGTGAGACCGCATTTAGAATATCGTGTTCAGTTCTGGGCACCATGTTATAGGAAAGATATTGTCAAGCTTGAAAGGGTTCAGAAAAAATTTACGAGGATGTTGCCAGGACGGTGACTAGGGAGAGATTGAGTAGGCTGAGTCTCTATTCCATGGAGCGTAGGAGGATGAAGGAAGATCTTATAGAGGTATACAAAATCTTGAGAGGAATAGATCGGGTAGATGCACAGAGTCTTTTACCCAGAGTTGGAGAATTGAGGACCAGAGAACATTGGTTCAAGGTGAAGGGGAAAACATTTAATAGGAACCCGAAGGGCCTGTTTCCACACTGTATCATTTTATGACTATGACTGTATAAGTAGCAGTTGTGCAAAGTAGGTTGTATTTTATGGTTTTTGGAAGATTATGGGACCATTTCATTAGTTTTCAAGATATTAGAGGGAAATGACAGGACAAGTAGACAGAAACTATATCCAATGTTTGGCTCATCCAGAATTAAGAGTCATGCTCTGAAAGTTATGGCCATGGTGTTTAGAATAGAATAGAATAGAATAGAATAGAATGCCATTTATTGTCATTCAAACAGACATGGTTCGAACGAAATGTCGTTCCTGCAGTCATAACATCAAAAAAAAACCAAGACACACAATGAATACAATTTACATAAACATCCATCACAGTGAGTCTCCAAACACCTCCTCACTGTGATGGAAGGCAAAAATCTTGTCTCTTCCCTGTTCTTTATTCTTCCCCGCGGTCAAGCAGTCCAACTGCTGCGTCGAGGTGACCGGGGCTCCCGATGTTAAAGCCCTGGCAGGCGATGGTAAGTCCCGCGGCTATTAAGGCCGCGCGGGGCGATGTAAAGCCCCGCTCCGGGTCGGGTCCTCGTACAGGAAAGAGATTAAAAGGTTTCCCCCACCACCCCCTCCCCCACCCCCCCACATATGCACAGCTAAAAAATAAAACCAAAAACATACATCTAACGGGACAAAAAAAAAGAATAAGACATACAGACCACAGTCGAGCTGCTGCCGCAAGGCACCGCCACACAGAACCCGCCGCCACACTGAACTTTAACAGTGAAATTAAAGAAATGTGTATACAAACAAACAATTAATTTTAATGCTAATTCATATTTGATTTTATATCTGTGATTGGTAGATTATTGTCAAGCAAAGATATTATGCCAAAGACAGGCATAAGGAGCTGTGATAAGTCATTGAAGGGCAGAACAATTATAAGAAGCTTAAAGCTCTATTCCTTGTCCTCTGCCACTCCATTAACTTCCATCCCCTGACTCTCTTGAATTTCAGGCACATTGCTGGAGTCTTCCACTGTGAAGACTGATGCAAAAAAGTCATTCAACTCCTCTGCCAATTCTTTATTCCCGATTATCACTTCTCCTGTATCATTCTCCAGCTGCCCAACTTCCACTCTTGCCTCTTTCTTACTCTTTATATAACTGAAGAAACTCTTGCTATCCTCTTTTATAGCATCAGCTAGTTTACCTTCGTATTTCATCTTTTCTCCCCATATTGCCTCTTAAGTTACCTTCTGTTGTTCTTTAAAAGCTTCCCAATCCTCTAGCTTCCCACTAATTGTTGTAATGTTATATATCTTATCTTTTAGTTTTATACTGTCCTTGCCTTCCCTTGTCAGCCACGGTCACCTCTTTCACCCCCTAGAATCTTTCTTCCTCTTTGGAATGAAAAGATTCTACATCTTCTGAATTATTCCTAGAAATTCCTGCCATTGCTGTTCTACCTGCTAGGGTCTGTTTGCCCGTTTCATTATTCCCGATTATCACTTCTCCTGCATCATTCTCCAGCTGCCTAACTTCCACTCTTGCCTCTTTATTACTCTTTATATGTCCGTTTCCAGTCAACTTTGGCCAGCTCCACCCTCATGCCTCCGTAGTCCCCTTTGCTCAACTGCAATACGAACACATCTGATTTCACCTTTACCCTCTCAAATTGCAGATTAAAACTTATCATATTGTGGTTGCAACCTCCTAGTGGTTCCTTTATCTTCTGTTCCCTTATCAAATCTGGTTCATTGCGCAACACTAAATCCAGAATTGCCTTTTCCCTGGTAGGCTCCACTACAAGCTCCTCTAAGAATGCATCTCAGAGGCACTCTACAAATTCCCTTTCTTGGGGTCCAGTACCAACCTGAATTTCCCAGTCTACGTCCATATTGAAATCTCCCATGACCACTTGTAGCATTGCCTTTCTTAAATGCCGATTGTATCTCCTGATGTAACTTGTATCCTATATCCTGGTTACTGATCGTTCGACTATTCGAATGATTTATAGCTCCAAATCATTGCTCCAAAAACAATTACCCAGCTCGATCTTTGTCCCTGTGGTATACTACTGGTCACAGGCTTCCAATCACAAAAATAACTCTCTATTATTATCGAGTCAATTTTGAATCCAATTTGTCAACTTACCTTGGATTCCAAGGCACTAACCAGCACCAACCTTCTGGACCAGTTTCCCAAGTGGAACCTTGTCAAATGCCTTACTAATGTAAATGTCATTTTGATTACATCAATTGCACTGCCCTCAGCAAAGCATTTATTACCTCTTTGAAAGATTCAACTAAATTAGTCAGACATATTCTCTCACTAACCAAGCTATGTTAACGCTTTTACTTGTTATTTAATTTTTAAAAAGGCACATTAAAAATATTTAAAATTACTGTTTATCTCTAGTATTTTCCCATTATAATGGCCAACAACCTGGAACATGAGCTCTGTTTCTCTCTTCATGGATCCTGTCAGACTTGCAGAGTACTCCCAGTGTAGTCAATTTACATTCTACATTTCATGTTTGACACTTAATATTCTTAATGCAGATGAAAAATCTAACAATTGGACAATGATCAATTGGAGAGGCTTTCTGATAATCATCAACAGCATAGGAGATGAGGCTACTTTGCACAGAGAAAACCAAAGATGTTCTTAAAATGAGGTAGGAGGCACCTGACAAAAAGTATTCAACCTGAAATGTCTCTTCTTGCAGATGGTACCTGACCTGCTGAAGGTGTTCAGAATTTTTATTTTTTACTATTAAAACTAATTGTTTTCTTCCTCAAAATGTACATTAATTTCCTTAATTGGTTTGCTTTCCACTCTGAATGTTGGGCCCGAGTATATAAAGTTCCAATCCTGTAGTGTGTTCTTGACCAGACAGTAGAGTTTTGAAACAGATTGCCTGTCTCGCTTGTTTGCCTATTACGCAAACATTTTTAGTTCTTGCAATGACTATACGGTTTGCCTCGTGGTAGTGACAATCACTTTCCTGCATGTGTTGTAAGATGAATATAACAGACAATGTTGGCGCACCCAGCAATAAAAGACATTTTAAACAAGTATAATCTAACTGATTGTACTGGAGAAGTTAACATTATCAGATACAAGCATCCACCTACGTTCTGTCCTGTAACTCTATCAGGAACCTTGTCTAGGGAAATTCTGTCAAGGTCGTGCAATGGGAGAAATCCCACTGAATTTCAGAGCCCTCTTTTATATAATTCAGTTTATTTTGATCTCAGATCTTGCCTCCTGATGCCATAATTATCTCTGCTCTCCTCTAAATAGTTCCAGTCATTATGATGGATGGAGTTACTTTCACATAGCAGAAGACACAATCACAATGGTTCTGCCACCAAATAATTCTAATATTAGAAATTGAATATTTTAATAATCCTCTTAGTTATTGACCCATATGTAATGTTGAATGATGTAGCTGCAGACGGGTCTCCAGTTCGTACATGTTGGCTCTTTGTGGTCTACCGGTGAAAATAAAAAAATGTAGTTCATTTTTAATAGCTTTTCCGTATTGCAGACAGCAACTACCCTTTCAAATGATCCCCATGGGCGAGCAGTTACTCCTCTACAGGGTGAAATGACAGGAAATGTGGTCTATGATATATTATCTTCTTTTGCATTGTTTCGTAATAGAGGTGGAATTGGCAGAAGTAATTCCCACTCCTAACTGTAAACTCATCTACCCACAATATGTTGTTTCAGAAACCCCAGGGCCATGAGTTTCTGTTTTGAAAACTGCTGTGTGTCTCAAGTGCCAGAAGGCTGCTGATGCCTGTGGAACCATATCCCACTGACAATCGTTACCTTCCGTGGAGAGCGGTCATTTGGAGGAATGAAAATATTCCACTGTCCTGCTGTTCCGTTTTCCTTCAACCTTCGTGGAAGCACTAATGGTTAATTTAACATTGCTATTTTCAGCCCTGAGCCCTAATATTAAATTAAACCACATTTTAAATATGCACACCTGCTTCCAGGTTACCAACCTGTTCTGGTAAACAACTGAGTGCTTCATAAAGCATCTGTCTTGGTTCTCTGTGTCAAACTTTTTGTCATGAAGCAGCCACTGAATATATCTGTGAAATTCTATCTCCACTCCAATTCTTTGTTGTAAATTAAAATTCAATAATTGCCACATTCTGATATTCTCTACCATCTCTTACTTACCTCTCAGCCATCTGTCCTGGGCAAGCTGTTATACATCCACAGTATATTTGTTTGTCTTCATCTCAACTATTTTCTTCCCTATCCTTTCTTGAACATTACATCCTGTCTCTTCTAAATCAACTTTAAATGTCACTGAATTACAAATTCCGCCCATTAATTACCTTCGTGTGCTCTCTTGCCTCCCATACCACACAATATTTTTTATATTTACAATAGTATGCTATAAGCCTTTGTTTCATTACAATGAGTTTCTGTTCTTAATTCAATTCAATTCAATTCAATTCAATTCAATTCAACTTTAATGTCATTGCACAGATACAAGTATGGGTACAACGAAATGCAGTTTAGTGTCAATTCGTAGTAATAGCAATATAGAAATAAATACAGAATGCAGACAATGTGGACGGAGAGACTGGAGAAATCCATCAGCGGGACTCCAAGTTCAGCAGTGTGATGGTGTTGTTGTAGAAGCTGTTCCTCATCCTACTAGTGCGGGACCTGAGGCTCCTGTACCACTTCCCTGATGGTAGGAGGGCAAACAGTCCATGGTTAGGGTGGGAGGGGTCTTTGATGATCTTCCTAGCCCATCTCAGGCACCGTTTTCAGTGGAGGGCATCCATGGAAGGGAGCGGGGCACTGATGATGTACTGGGCGGTTTTCATCACCTGTTGTAGTGCCTTCCTATCTGCTACGGTGCAACTGTTGTACCATACCGTAAAGCAGGTGGTCAGGATGCATTTGATGGTACAGCGGTAAAAGTTGGTCATGATCTGGGGGGACAGGTGGGCTTTTTTGAGCCTCCTCAGGAAGTAAAGGCGCTGCTGTGCCCTTTTGATCAGCTTGGAGGTGTTGAGGGACCAGGACAGATCCTCCGAGATGTGTACCCCGAGGAATTTGTAGTTGGAGACCCGCTCCACCTCAGTCCCGTTTATATGAGTGGGGGTGTGTCTGCCCCCCTCTGTTCTTTCTAAAGTCAACAATGATTTCCTTCGTCTTCTGGGAGTTGAGGGCGAGGGGCAGCTTGTGTCTGAAAAATATGGATCTACTGGAGGTTAAAATATGTAAACTTCTACTGCACATCTTTAGATTAGATTAGTTTTCCTCATCCATAGCCCGGGTAGCCCTCCTGCCTGGATACCTGGAGGATAAACTTAAAATGATGACATTAATTCCAACATCATAACTTTTTAGGAAGAACTGAAATAAAAACATGGAGGTTACACAAAAAGCTGGAGAAACTCAGCGGGTGCAGCAGCATCTAAGGAGCGAAGGAGATAGGCGACGTTTCGGGTCGAGACCCTTCTTCAGACTGGTCAGGGATCAGGGAAACGAGAGATATAGACGGTGATGTGGAGAGATAAAGAACAATGAATGAAAGATATGCAAAAAAGTATCGATGATAAAGGGAACAAGCCATTGTAAGCTGTTTGTGGTGTGAAAATGAGAAGCTAGTGCGACTAGGGTGGGGGAGGGAGATAGAGATAGAGGGAATGCCAGGGCCCGAGGGCTGAGGGAGAGGTGGGAAGGGGAGGAGACAGCAGGGGTTAACAGAATTGAGAAAATTCAATGTTCAAGCATCTTTCATTCATTGTTCTTTATCTCTCCACATCACCGTCTATATCTCTCGTTTCCCTGATCCCTGACCAGTCTGAAGAAGGGTCTCGACCCGAAACGTCGCCTATCTCCTTCGCTCCTTAGATGCTGCTGCACCCGCTGAGTTTCTCCAGCTTTTTGTGTAACCCTCGATTCTCCAGCATCTGCAGTTTCTTCATTAACACTGAAATAAAAACATAATGTGCTGAAGATACTCAGGAGATCAGACAACATCTGTCATATGCCATTGGACAGGTACATGGATAGGAAAGGTTTAGAACGATATGGGCCAGCGCAAGTAAATGGGACTAGCTTAGATGGGACATCTTTGGCGGCATGAAGGAGTTGGGCCAAAGTACATATTTCTGTGGTGTATGACTATTGCTCGGTTAAGAAGGGGTAAAATGTAACATATAAAAGGAGTTGGTTGAAATACCGAGAAAATATGGGGTGCATTTTGTAATGACAGATACCTGTTGGGTTGAGCAGACTGGTATCTTTTCTCATTGTCCCATTGTGGATGTTCACGGTTACGGGTTGGGTGAGATGTATGAGGTTTACTTGGTCTCTGACGGTAAAGAAGGTTAGCACCGACACATGTTATGCAATGACGCTTGCTCTCTACATGTCTTTGCAACAGCACTGACTCACTCTATCTCAAAGCTCTCATGGTCTACAGTTCCACTTTATTCTTTGCTGCATTCGGAGCTGCAATTGTGACTTTTCTACTTTTTGTGATGTTTGAACAAAGAGATCACCCTTTATAAAATACTGGTTATATATTGTACATCATATATGAAAAGTTTAGATTAGTTTAGTTTGGTTTTGTTCGGTTTAGTTTATTGTGACCTGTGGCCCATTAATTCTTTGATTTGAGTGCTTGCAAAGCCTTCATTTTCAATTTTGCTGTCACAATCAAAAATGCAGATTCTGAAGGGTCATTAAATTGCTCCTTCTTCTGCTTAAATTGACATGGACTTTAACTATCACAGGTCATGTATTGATGACACAATCCTGTAGTATTAGCTCAATCTATCCACATGGTGTCAGTGTACTTTGAATTTCAGTTCACCACTTGGGATGGGAGATAATGAACTATCTTGTTTTCTATAGCTGACCTCTTAGTTAACATTTAATAATTCTGGAAAGAATACTGTCTGTCGACATCTAATTATTTTAAAATATTTTTTTTTCTTGTCTACAATATTTGTGGTTAATGTTTATAATATAGATCTACTCCAAGTTTGTTAATTTGTTACCGTGAGAAGGACAATTTTGTTTGCAAGGTAGATGTTAAATACTGTAGAAAAGCACAGCATTCATAGAATGGTCATTATCTCCTAGACCCTGCAACAGCACAGCAGTAGAGTTGTTGCCTTACAGCACTAGAGACCTGGGTTTGATCCTGACTATGGCTGCTGTCTGTGTGGGTTATGTACATTCTCCCGCGATCACGTGGGTTTCCCCCGGATGTTCCGGTTTCCTCCCAGACTCCAAAGACGTACAGGTTTGTAGGTTCATTGGCTTTGGTAAAAATTGTAAATTGTCCATAGTGTACAGGTTTATGCTAGTGTACAGGGATCGCTGGTAGGCGCAGACACGGTGGGCCGAAAGGCCAGTTTCCATGCTTTATCTCTAAACGAAACTAAACTAAACCCCATTCCTCTCATTGCCTTAAATCTAACTTTTACTATACTATATGTTGACATATAGACCACATATCATGGAATTAAATCAACAATTCTGTCTTCACTATGTTAGAACATAGAAATGTACAGCACATGAACAGACCCTTCAGCCCACAATGTCTGCTCTAACCATAATGCCAAGATTAACTAATGTCATCTGCCTGTACAGGATTCATATCCCTCTACTCCATGTGCCTGTTTAAATTATGCCTCTCATCTGTCTACAGTATTACTAAAACTCTCATCTTGACCACTTCCGGTCTACGTTGTAAATAAATTTACGCAAAAACGCTACCTTATTCCTATGATTTTTTTTTCGCCATCTTACTCACCATTCTCCTCTATTCCAAGACACCAAGTTTTGTTCCGATCGGTGAAATAATAGAAATGTTATGAAGGTTTAAAAAATCGTGAAATCAGCAGATTGGTCTTCTCGCCTGTCATTCACCATGAAGGTAACGCCCCTTCCGGGGGCCAGGAGAATAAAACCCCGGAGGCTGGTTGTGAGTCAGTCAGCCCGCCCGGAAGACTGCAAGTGAGAGTTGAGTCCAGAACTGTGAATCTACGTCATGCTGAGTGAACTGTGAGTCTATGCCGTTAGCGACTGAACTGTGAGTCTATGCCATGCTGAGTGAACAGTGAGTCTATGCCGTGCTGAGTGAACTGTGAGCCCACCAGCCATGGCTGAGTCCAGAGCTCACACTCATTCTGGAAGTTCCACTCAGTCCAGAATCACGCTCATTCCAGAAGTCCCGCACTGTCCAGACTCGCGCTCATTCCGGTAGTCCTGCTCAGTCCAGAGCTCGCGCTGTATGTGTGATGGAGGGTGTGTGAGTGTGTGTGAATGTGAGATGGAGGGTGTGTGTGTGAGTGAGATGGAGGGTGTGTGTGTGTGAGATGGAGGTTGTGTGTGTGAGAGAGAGATGGAGTGTGTGTGTGTGAGTGTGAGTGTGTTATGGAGAGTGTGTGTGGGTGTGAGTGTGTGTGTCTGTGATTGTGTGTGTGATGGACGGTGTGTACATGTGTGTGAGAGATGGAGTGTGTGTGTGTAAGATGGGGTGTGTGTGTGTGATGGAGCATGTGTGTAAGTGTGTATGTGTGTGAGAGATGGAGGGTGTGTATGTGAGAGATGGAGGGTGTGTGTGTGTGAGATGGAGGGTGTGTGTGTGTGTGATGGAGAATGTGTGTGTGGATGTGAGTGTGTGTGTCTGTGGGTGTGTGTTTGTGATGGAGGGTGTGGGTGTATGGGTGTGATTGTGTGTGTGAGATGGGGGTGTGTGTGTGATGGAGTGTGTGTGTGTGAGCGTGTATGTGTGTGAGAGATGGAAGGTGTGTGTGTGTGAGAGATGGAAGGTGTGTGTGTGAGAGAGATGGAGGGTGTGAGTGTGTGAGATGGTTGTGTGTGTGTGTGAGATGGAAGGTGTGTGTGATGGAGGGTGTGTGTGTGCATGTGTGTGAGAGATGGAGGGTGTGTATGTGTGAGATGGAGGGTGTGTGTGTGTGCGGAATGAAGAGTGTGTGAGTGTGTGAAAGAGAGAGATGGGTGTGTGTGTGTGATGGAGGGTGTGTGTGTGTGTGAGAGTGTGTGTGTGTGAGATGGAGGGTGTGTGTGTGTGAGAAGGAGGGTATGTGTGAGATGGAGGGTGTGTGTATGTGTGAGATGGAGGTTGTGTGTGTGATGGAGGGTGTGTGTGTGTGATGGAGGGTTTGTTTGTGTGATGGAGGTTGTGTGTGTGTGTGATGGAGGGTGTGTGTGTGTGTGATGGAGGGTATGTGTGAGATGGAGGGTGTGTGTATGTGTGAGATGGAGGTTGTGTGTATGATGGAGGGTGTGTGTGTGAGCCCACCAGCCATGAGTGAGTGAACTGTGAGCCCACCAGCCTTGAGTGCGTGCACTGCGAGCCCACTAGCCGTGACTGACTGAACTGTGAGTCCACCAGCCGTGAGTGACTGCACTGTGAGTCCACCAGCCGTGAGTGACTGAACTGTGAGTCCAAGAATCTAATCGGTCCACAATGTCCATATTGGCCCTCTGGAAACTATTCCCTTCGGCCCACAACTCCCATACTAGCACTCCCGAAAGCCCTCCCCCCACTGGCCACCAATATTGGAATTGGTGGAGAGGTGGACTATTGCATCGGGGGACCAGCCCTCCCATGTGAGAATGGGACCCAACAGGTCCCATTTAGTCTAGTAATGTTATATATTCCTATCAGGTCTCCCCTTAACCATTGGCGTTATAGAGTTTATGGGTGGCACAGTGACGCAGCGGTCGAGTTGTTGACCTACATTATCAGAGAGGCATGGGTTCAATCTTGAATATGGGTGCTGTCTGTATGAAGTTTGTATGTTCCCTCCGTAACCTGCGTGGGTTTTCTCCAGGATCTCCGGTTTCCTCCAATACTCCAAAGACGTACAGGGTTGCAGGTTAATTGGCTTGGTATAATTGTAAATTGTCCCGAGTGTATGTAAGATATTGCTAGTGTGCAGGGATTGCTAAACTAAACTAAACTAAACTAAAGAAACCAAGTTTGACCTACTTCCCCCTATAGTTGCGGCGACTGCGGAGGCCTCAATAGGCCCCGACCACGGGTGAACAAGAGGAAGAGGACTGAACTTTTATTGCCTTCCCTTTCAGTGGGAAACGTTGATTCCGCTGTGTGGAGATGTTCATGTTAAATTCTATCATGTGTTGTGTTCTTTTTATTTGTATGGCTGTATGGCAACCCAAATCTCGCTGTACAATTGGTACAGTGATAATAAATGTAAACTTGAACTTGAAAGTTAATACCCTCTAATACAACATTTAAAAATCGACACATTCTAGATCCACATCTTGAAGATCCTTACACAAGGTCTGGTATTTAAGGATGTCATCCTTCTGTTCATTTGCTCCCTTTTCTGTTGATCAGATACACCCTTCCCCATCAGTAAACTGCTGGGCTCACATTTCTGCCTGGTGCTTGGCAACGATAGAGTGATTGGTGCTGTGTGTAAGACAAGCAGTGCTAGTCGGAGTCTGAGCCTACTTATAATCACATGGAAAAAAAGAGTTCATGTTTAAGGGTTATGACAATTCATCAGAACTGGAAATGTGAAAAAAGCAGTGTATCAATTGGAAGTATTCCATTCAATAATATTCTCTGATTAATTAGAAGGAAGGAACTGTAGATGCTGGTTTAAATCAAAGATAGACACAAAAAGCTGGCGTAACTCAGTGGGACAGGCAGCATCTCTGGAGAGAAGGAATGGGTGACATTTCGGGTCTGAAGAAGGATCTCGACCCAAAACGTCACCCATTTGTTCTCTCCAGAGATGCTACCTGTCCCGCTGAGTTACTCCAGTTTTTTTGTGTCTACCTTCGGTTTAAATCAGCATCTGCAGTTCTTTCTTACTCATTGGAACATTTGTTGGGTCCTCTGACATCTTTAATCAGACAAACCCAGCTGGGTTTTGCCATTTTGTAGAGAAATGTAACCAAAATTAAGTTGTAGTTAATTTTCACTGAGTTGTAATGAAACAGTCTGAGTGTTATTCAATGTCAATAATATTATTATGGATTTATTTCCTCTGCTGAAACATCAGATGCTGGAAATACATAATCGAGTTGCAAATTTGCTTCTACCATCTGTCAATTAATTACGCTTTTTCAACATAGTAAATTCTATTTTACAACATTGCCTTCTGATACTAGAACAACTCATTAATTTGACAGAGAGGGACTTTAGGAAGTGCAGATGCTGGAATCCTGCATAGAACACAACGTACTGGAGTAACTCAGTGAGTGAGGCAACATCTCTGGAGGACATAGATTGGTGACATTTTGGAGCGGGCCCCTTCTTCAGATTCGGAGGCTTCATGTATTGAAACGTTGCATATACATGTCGTTCAGAGATGCTGCCTGACCTGATGAGTTATTCCAGCATTTTGTGTTCATGCATTTGACAGTCCTCCACTATTTTTTTGTCATTATGTGCTACGTTCAAATGACTCTAATCTTTAGATCAGCTGTCTCGAGGGAAAAGAGTTTGATGTTTTAGCCATAAGTGGATTATATTCCCCCTCTGTGTCCTCAGTGGCTAAAACAATATCACTCCTGAGCTTAAAACTGCCTCTCATTTTTTGACTTTGGATTCCTGTGTGGTGTCTTGCTGTCCAAATGCCGATCTTAGAAACTTCCATTGTTTTCTAGAGTAATTTGTAGACCAATTGAATGAAAGGCAAGTCATTAACAATTTTCAAAATAAACAATGAATCAGATGGATTGTATTACCATCAGTAGGATTTCTCGGCTGGAACCAAAGGTACTGTTTGTTGATGTTTCAAGCTTTATTAGGGTTGACTTGCTGCACAAGAGTTTCCTTTCCAAGTACCCATAAAGACCATACTTCACAAAATATAACCTTAAGTAATATGTTACACACAAATTTGTGGCAGAGGGTACATAACAACTTAAATGTGTTGTTTAAGAAGGAATTGCAGATGCTGGTTTAAATCGGAGATAGACACAAAAAGGAGTAACTCAGCGGGACAAGCAGCATCTCTGGAGAGAAGGAATTGGTGACGTTTCGGGTCGAGACTCTTCTTCAGACTCGTTAAATGTAAAATGTCTCTACAAGGTTCCTAGAAATTTGATTGAAGACGATTATATGATTGGAGAAAATTCCTTTGTTAATACCTTAGTGCTTCACCGTCTTGTAGTTTTACTCAGATTTAATCTGCTTGTTTGGATATGAATGTTCAAGCATTTAGTTCACCTTTCCTTTGCCATTCCTGGGACAAGGGTAACTAAAGTCTCCACCTCTTTAATAAGGACATAACCGGGCACTTAAATTTTGATTTTATAACTTTCTAATGGTGTCTGAATCACAGTTGAATGAATGATGATCTCCTGAGGGACCTTGAGCTGTTCTGTGAAAGTAAATTAAAAAATGCTCAGTGAGGCATAAGATTGAATATATTATGATTTTTGTCCTTTAACAACTTTGAGCTTTTAGAAGATAATCAGATTGAGTAAAACAGTCCCAGGAAGGATTTTATTAAATTCTTAAATGAGTCTATTAATCTATTAATGAGTTATCAGTTGTACAGCAGCGAGCATTTCAGCTAATTCAGAATTGGTATTGAATTATGCTCGCTACAGTCACCAATATTTAATGCGGTTGTAGAGCTTCAATGCAAAAAAAAATTCAAGATATATTACACAATCACTTTCAATAGATCTATTTCATATATAATGCTCCTGTCAGCTTGCAGTTTGTGTTGACTCTCTTCATGATTCCATGGTTACATTGTTCAGCTCTGTGGGTCTAATCGAACTCAAGGCCTCATGTTACACAAGTGCCCAACAATGGCGGCTCCTAGGACCTGGTTGTATAGAATCTAAGGTTTCGAGTAAGATCACATCACAGGTGTGCCTGGGGCAGAAGGGTTGGCAATCAGAAAAATCTCTGGTGATGGACTGTGAGAGTGGGAGCTGGTAACCAGTAAGTGGGGTTAGAGATTGGGAACTGCATTAGGTAATGTGAGATTCACTGTACATGGCATTATGACTGGAAGGAGAACAATATCTAGCAAAGAATATGCAAATGTTTCCCGAAATGAGGTGTTGGACACAGACATGGATATGGTTTAGGATATGGATCTAATGTAGCACACTGTATTAGTGCAGATGGACAAAAAGGCTGGCATGGGTGTGATGGGATAAATAGTCATTTTCTGTTTATGTTCTATACAACTCTATGACTTCTTGAGGTATCAGCCCAGTGCTTCTTAACTTGTCCCAGGAGAGTCGAATGATGGTCGCTCCTTGAAAGTAAAAGGAGCAGTGTGTGGAGATATGGTGATTTGAATGGCACAAATTATACCAGAATTTTGTTTAACAAAAGTACATTTCATAAAATATGCAGTTTTTAAAATGTGTAATAACATTGACTTTGTTTTCTTTCAGACATTTTCTTGCACGAGTGGACCCAGAAGGTTGAGCAGATGGATACAAGTGCACCTTTCATCAAGATGATAAAGAAGAGGACATAAGGATGCTGCAAAGAGTTATTGAGTGGTGAAGTGAGTGGGCAAAGATCTGACAAACGGTGTATAATATTCAAAGGTTCAAAGGTCTTTTATTGTCGCGTACCAATTAAGGTAAAGTGATATTCGAATGTGATTTAAAAGGCGAAATTGCAGAGTTGTGAAATGCAGAGGGTGCAGGGCATCCTGTTGTATGATTCACAAAAGGTTAGTATGCAGATTCTGCAAGTATTTAGGAAAAGCTAACAGAATGTTTATTGCTAGGAGAATTGAATACAAAGCAGGGTGTTTATGCTTCAGGGATAAAAGGCATTGGAGGACCACAGGGTAATCCCAGAACTACAAATCCCTAGCTGCCATAGCGGCTCTGGAGCTCATTCATCTGCTGGTAATCCCTGGTAGTTGTCCCTCATAGTGATGCAACGTATTCAATTATTTAGAGAGGGATGTAAGTATGTTGTAAACAGTTCAAAATAGGCTTATTGAAACGATATCTGGAATGGGCAGATTACCTTATGAGAAATGGTTGGACAGGCTAGGCTTGTATCCGCTGGAGGGTGGAAATGTGAGAAAGGGTGGTTAAAATGTACCACATCCTCAGGGATCTTGGCAGGGCAGATATAGGGAAGACCTTGACCCAAAAGGTCACCCGTTCCTTCTCCCCATAGATGCTGCCTGTCCCGCTGAGTTACTCTAGTATTTTGTGTCATCCCAGATACAGGGAAGATCTTTTCCCTTGAGGGAGAATCTAGAAGTAAGGACCACTCGTTAGCAGTAAAGGGTCATCCATTTAAGATAGACTGAAAGAGAAATGGCCAGGCTATTATGGGTCTTCTGCTTCTTGCAGAACCTTTCGATGGTTGGGTTCCAAGGCCCATGATGGACCAGGCAATGTCCACTACCTTCTGCAGCCTTTTTGATTCTTCAGCTTACAAATTTCCAAACCAGGCCATAGAAGAGCTAGTCAGTATGTTATCCACCATACTATTGTAGAAGTTCAATAGAGTATTTAATAACCTGCTAAATCTCCTCAAACATTTGAGAAAGTTGAGGCATGGACAAGGTTTCTTTGTGATTGTAATAGGACAAATCATCATATTACGGAAATATATAAAGTTACTAGACACGGGAGGGCTGGTCCCCCAACGCAATATTCCACCTCTACACCAATTCCAATATTGCTGGCCAGTGGGGGGGGGGGGGGGGGGGCTTTCTGGAGCGCAAGCATGGTGTTGTGGGCCGATGGGACTGGTTTCGAGAGGGATAGTATGGACATTGTGGGCAGAATGGATTATTGGGCTGGCAGCTCAGTCACTGAGACCACTCACACACACACTCACTCACACACTCACTCACACACTCACTCACACATTCACACACTCACACACACACACACTCTCACACACACACATGCTGTCACACACACTCTCACACACACACTCACTAACACACACACTCACACTCACACACACACACATGCACTCACAAATGGGGCCTTGGCAGTGGCAACACCTCGCGAGTCGATCCACAGTCGACGGTCGATGAGAGTATGGAGGACCACTGTGAGGGGGGAAGGGAACAACAATGGAGGACCCGGCGTGGAGGGACCACCGTGAGGGAGGTGGGGGGAGAACAATGGACAATGTGGACCTGGCATGGGGGGAACCGCTGTGGGGGGAAGCGACAAACGGGGGATCTGGCGTGCTTTGTAACTTTGTCAACGCCGTAGGTGGCCACTATTTGTATACATTGTGTATGCAAGCAAAGAATTTCACAGTGCCTAGTCACATGCAACAATAAAGTATTCCATTCCATTGCATTCTATTCCAAGTTTTTTTCACAGAGAGTAATAGGGGCCAGGGGTAGTGGTGGAGGCAGATAGATAGAGGTGTTTAAGAGGCTTTTGGATAGGCATCTGGAAGTGTAGGGAAAAGAGAGATATGGATCATGTGTGGGAGGATGAGGTCAATTTAAAGGAAATCATGCTCAGCACAAGGATTGTGGACCGAAGAGCCCATTCCTGTGCCATGTCCTACGTTCTATGCTTTATGTTCTTTGCTCTATGTTCTATTTTCTATGTATGTATGTATGCCCAGGAGGTTGACGTTTAAACTTTCTCGACTGCTGTTCTGCTGATGAATACGAAGCACACTCTCTCAGCTTTCCCTTCTTGAACCTAACAATCAGCTCCTTGGCCTTGCTACTGTTGAGTGCAAGATTGTTGGTCAGCAGGTCTGGTAGTATTAATGCTTCAGGTCAATGACCTTTCACAGACCTTTTATCCGAACTGTCAATTTAAACCTGCGCCTCTTCGACCTATTCCTACAATTTATATTTTCCAAGTAATCTTATGTAGTCCGGAGGTGGCGCCGCTGCCCAAGCAGCTGTGGCTCACCTGCAGTCCGGCTGTCTTCTTTTTTTTGTTTTCTTTTGTCCTGTTGTTTAGTTTATTTCGTTTATTTTGGCTTTGCACCTTCCTTGGTCTCCTCCTTCGGGGGGGATGCGAACTTTCCCTGTCGTATTCCCCGTCTACGTCTCCGTCTGCGCTGAGGCCTATCGCGGAGCTGGCGGCCTCCAACTGGGACCGACCTCGACGCTCTGAGATAAATCAGAGTCAGGACTTACAAATGCGGGGCTGGCCGACTTCGGGGCTGTGGTGGCGTTGCGGCAGCGGCGACCCGACTTCGGAGCCTCGGAGACTCGGCCGCGGGCCCAGGTTGGTGACCGGTTTTCTGATGCTCCCGCAACAACAGCTTAGTCCGCTGTACTGGAGGGTGGCAGCTTTGACTGCCCCATGCCGTGGAGTTTGAACCAGCCCATTCGCGGAGCTCGGATGTGGCCGCTGGACTTACCATCACCCGGCGGGGGGCCCAACACCGGAAGCCTTGATCGCCTCAACACAGAGGGAGACGAAGGAGGGAAGAGACAAGGACTTTAAGACTTTTGCCTTCCATCACAGTGAGGAGGTGCCTGGTAGACTCACTGTGGTGGATGTTAAACTGTGTTAAGTGTGTGTTTTGTTATTTTATTCTATGTCATGATTGCAAGGTATACAATTTCGTTCAGACTGAAATGTCTGAATTGCAATAAAGGATACTACTACTACTACTACTACTACTACTACTTCTGGGTATTCTCCACTCAAACACATCCTCCCTGGGTTTTGCCAGATATTCTCACATCCACATTTATACATTTCAGCCTCTGAGTTCTTCCCTGAACCTCATTCAGAACTTGGATGATATGGTGTGTCTAAAGGATTAAACATTATGATTATGCTCCCCTGTGATTTATAATCTGTTGTTTGACCATTATAGTTGAAATATGCTAATATAGTCTTCGTGGGGCCCCAGCCTGAAATGTCACGGATATTCTAATTCTGCCTAATACTGCTCCTAGAACTTATGAACTTATGAACTAACCACAGTTTTACACTAGAATTAAGTAAAATCGTGCAGACAAGCATTTCTTAAGGGTAACAGATAAACTGTTAGGTTGCATGTAAAAAAAAACGTAATCACATCTAGAAGAGAAATGAACAACTGTACCTGAGAATTTGTGCATCCAATCACATCCATGCATATCCAAAATTATTTTAATAATTTATCATCAGATCACTATTATGGATATCAAATTGAAATTATATTGTTGGAGATTCAAGAGCTTTTCTTCTCTAACTGTATTAGATGCTCCCCCTACTGCTCATAGATAGTTTAATTGGAGAAACAAAGATCTGATTAGGATCTTTTAATTTTGTCTCACACTGGGAAAAACTAACATTTACTATGCTTGAAGTAGGGCTCACTATAATCCTGTATTATATCCTGTTTTTTTTAATGAAGGGTGGAGTCCCATTTGCAAAAACATTTTCCTTCCCACAGTATTTTGGTAAAATTATAGCTAAGCTCTGCTACTTTCTCCAAATTATCCTTTATGATGTTTGGATACAGTTTAAAATTTGTCTACCTTAAATTTGAGTACAGTTTCATACCTTATATTTAAATAACAATCTCCATCTATTGTTCTGCACAAGCTTTTACAATCCCAGTATATATATATACATACATATATATATGTGTGTGTTTATATATATATATGTGTGTGTGTGTGTGTGTGTGTGTGTGTGTGTGTGTGTGTGTGTGTGTGTATATATATACATATATATATATATATACTAGACTAAGTGAGACCCGTTGGATCCCAGCTTCACATGGGAGGGCTGGTCCCCCAACGCAATATTCCACCTCTCCGCCAATTCCAATATTGCTGGCGAGTGGGTGGGCGGGGGCTTTCTGTAGTGCTAGCATGGTGTTGTGGGCCGAAGGGACTGGTTTCCAGAGGACTAGTATGGACAGTGTGGGCCGAATGATTTCTTGGGTTGTCAGCTCAGTCACTGAGACCACACACGCTCACACGCTCACAAGCACATACACTCACACACACATTCACTCACACACACATTCACTCACACTCACACACACACACATTCACTCACACACACTCTCTCTCTCACACACACACACTCACAAACAGACACACACACACACACACACATCCATACAGACACACATACACTCACACACACACACACACACAAGCAGACACACTCACACACACACTCACATGCTCACACACACATACACTCACAAACACACACATTCACTCACACTCACACACACACGCAACACATTCACTCACACACACACACACTCACACACACACACACTCACAAACAGATACCCACTCACAAACAGATACACACACACACATCCATACAGACACACATACACTCACAAACACACACATACGCAGACACACATTCACATACACACAAGCAGACACACACACACACACACATTCACACACATACACACACTCACACACACACTCACACACACACACACACACACCCACACACACACTCACAAACAGACACACACACACACACACACACATCCATACAGACACACATACACTCACACACACACACACACACACACAGCAGACACACTCACACACACTCACATGCTCACACACACATACACTCACAAACACACACATTCACTCACACTCACACACACACACATTCACTCACACACACACACACTCACACACACACACACTCACAAACAGATACCCACTCACAAACAGATACACACACACATCCATACAGACACACATACACTCACAAACACACACATACGCAGACACACATTCACATACACACAAGCAGACACACACACACACACATTCATACACACATACACACACTCACACACACACTCACACACACACACACACACCCACACACACACACTCACAAACAGATACACACACAAACAGATACACACACACACGCATCCATACAGACACACATACACTCACAAACACACACACACACAGACACACATTCACATACACACATACACACAAGCAGACACACACACACACATTCATACACACACACACACACACACACACACACACACACACATTCATTCACACACACATTCACTCACACTCACACTCACACTCGCACACACATTCACACACACACATACACACACACATTCACACGCACATACACACACACACACACACACACACACACACACACACACACACACACACACACACACACACACACACACATTCACTCACAGTCACACACCCAATACTAAAATGCCAAGTAACTTCAGAACGTGTTGAATATACAGTGTGTAAAACAAGTCTTTAAAGCCTGCTGTACAGGCTGCTGCTGCTGAAGCAAAATCATGCTTTAAATAACATCCAACAAACACACTCACCATAGAGCAGTAAACTCATGAATTATTCAGCAGCGCCTGCACTCACCACCATCTTGACGTCACACTCCCGCTGCTTGCCATGAACCGGAAATGACGCACTCAGCGCCAGCATGCCACTAACTGGAAATGACGTCATCTGCGCCATCTTGCAACCAAGCAAAAATCACAGAATGAGCGTCAATTTTAAAATTAAACCACAGTTCTGATCTAATAAAAATGTTTATTCATGCTTTATCCATCCAAAAACTGTTGCAACCATTTTACTGCAAAACCCAAGAGAAACAAATTTGCAAACTCTTTACAACCAATACATTTTCTGACAAAATTCTTTTAACAGCCAAGAGAAACAAATTTGCAAACTCTTTACAACCAATACAATTTCTGTAAACATTGTTTTAGCAGCCAAGAGAAACAAAATTGCAAACTCTTTACAACCAATGCAATTTCTGTAAATATTTTTTTAACACCAAAGGGAAACAAATTTGCAAACATTTTACAACCAATACGTTCAGTGTTATTCGCAGCTCAGAGAGCCATGACCCTCTGGCTTCCTGGGTCTGGCAGAGACTGAGTGAGGCACGACACTTCCGGGTTTTATAATCCATCCCCCTGCCACCAGCGGGGGCAGCAGAGAGAATGGGAAATTTGTTAAAAACATTAATATCTCTCTCATTTTTTATCGATGGTAAATATCCTCTGGTCCAGGAAGGCGGAGGGGGTCTCTGAGTGAGGTGGCCAAAAATGATGGCCGTAGGTGGCGGCGTTCTTTCGGAAATCGCACCACAGTGGACCAAAAGCGGTCAAGATCAGACTTTTAGTAATATATAGATATATAAGTCTGATCTTGACCCTGTTCTTCTGTATATTCATTTTAGAAAAAACACTGCCACTTATGGCTGTGATTTTTGGCCATCTTACTCAGAGTCCCAATCTGCTGCGCAAGACAAGAGGATTTTTCCCATCGATGAAAAATAAAAGAGTTATTAGTGTTTAAGTAAAGTTGAGATTCTCTCTCCTGAAGGCCATGCCCCTTATGGAGGGATGAGAAAACCCGGAAATGTTGAGCGTTTCAGTCAGTCTGGGCAAGATGGGGGAGCGAGAGGGTTACGTCTCTCAGTCTGAGCTGTGAATAACACTGAACACATGTCTACTAAACTGTGAGTGGTTTTACTGACCTGTAAGTGCCCTTAATGTGGTTTGAAAATATAGTTTGGAAATGCTAAACCTGTGTTGCCTTTGGTTTGGAAATGCTAAAGCTGTGTTGTCTTTGGTTTGGAAATGCTAAAGCTGTGTTGCCTTTGGTTTGGAAATGCTAAAGCTGTGTTGCCTTTGGTTTGGAAATGCTACAGCTGTGTTGCCTTTGGTTTGCAATTGCTAAAGCTGAGTTGACTAATTAAAGTTGCCTTATCTAATTAAAGTTGCCTTGCCTAATTAAAGTTGCCTTGCCTAATTAAAGTTGCCTTGCCTAATTAAAGATGCCTTGCCTTACTAAAGATGCCTTGCCTAATTAAAGTTGCCTTACCTAATTAAAGTTGCCTTGTCTAATTAAAGTTGCCTTGCCTAATTAAAGTTGCCTTGTCTAATTAAAGTTGCCTTGCCTAAGTAAAGTTTGCCGTGCCTAATGAAAGTTGCCGTGCCTAATTAAAGTTGCCTTGCCTAATGAAAGTTGCCTTGCCTTCTATATAATTAAAAGTCTAATCTTGACCACTTCCTGTTTGCACTTTACATTGATTTTAGAAAAAACGCTACCACATACAGCTGTGATTTTTGGCCATCTTACTCAGAACTTAAATGTTGAGAAACATAGAAATTAGTGCAGGAGTTTCAGCCTCCTGATCAATCCAACTCAGTATTCCGTATGATAGATCCCCTTAGCCACGGGCCACGCCCTGGGGGCAGAGAGTTCAGAGGTGGAAAAAAGTCTTCTTGGAGATTCTCTCTCCTGGGGCCACAGGGGAGAGACTATAAACCCAGAAGTGTGGGCGTGGTTAGTCTCTGCAAGATGGAGGAGGGATACGTCGCTGTCCTTGGTGGCCTTGCACCCTGCTTGAAATGGTATGAAACTGCAGTTGAATTTGATGGCCTTGCACCCTGCTTGAAATGGAATTTCAAGGAATAGCCGTGAGTCAACTGCCAGCCCACCAGCCATGAGTGAGTGAGCTGCCAACAGGCTTGAGTGACTGTGCCTGCAGCCCAAAGAATCCATTCGGCCCACAATGTCCATACTAGTTCTCTTGAAACCAATCCCTTCTGCCCACAGCTCCCATACTAGTGCTCCAGAAAGCCCCCCCCCCTCCCACTGGCCACCAATATTGGAATGTATGGAGAGGAGGAATATTGCATAGGGGACCAGCCCTCCAGTGGGATGCTGGGACCAAACGGGTCCCACTTAGTCTAGTATATATATATATATATATATATATATATATACGCAACCTATTCCCCAATGCAATATTCCGCTTCTCACCCGTTCCCCCAATGCAACCCATTCCCCTAACACAATATTCCACTACTCACAATTAGCCCCCAACTGTGCAGGTATGACTCATTTCCACACATCCCCCAGCACTACCTCCCTCTCCTCTTTGTGTGTGTGAGGAGAGGGTGAGAGGGGAGGGGGGAAGGAAGGGAAGGGGGGTGTGTAGCGGGGGATTGTGGGGTGGGAGTGGAGGAGGGGAGGGGTGTGTGTGTGGGTGGGGGGTGTAGGGGTGGAGACGGTGGTGTGAGGGGAGGGGCAGTGTGGCGGGGGGCTGAGGTGGGAGGGGAGGTGTATATGTGGATGGGAGGGGAGGTGTGTATTTGGGAGGGAGGGGTGTGGGAGGGGGAGGAGGGATGTGGGAGGGGAGTGGGTTGTGAGGGAGGGTGTGTGTGTGTGCACGTAGTGGGGAGAAGGGAGGATGGGAGAGGGGGGTGTGGGGAGGGGTATGTGTGGGCAGGGGGGTGCTGTGGGCGGGTGGGGGTGATGGGGTGTGTGGGCAGGGGGGTTGTGTAGGTGGGTGGGGTAGTGGGATGTGTGGGGGGCTGTAGGGGTGAGTAGGCTATGGGTAGTGGGGTGTGGGGGCAGGAGGGGTTGTGTGGGGGAGGGGTGTGGGGGCAGGGGATGTTGTGGGGGGAGGGATGTGGGGGCGGGGATGTGGGGAAGTGTGGTGTGTGGGCAGGGGGGGTTGTCGTGGGAGAGGAGGGGTGCGTGGGCGGGGGGGATGATGGGAGGGAGCTCGGAGAAAAGACAGGGAAAGAGCCATGGGGGAGAGGGGGGATATCACAGGGGAGGGGGGCAGGAGTCTGCGAGGGGGACCAGAGGGATGGGGCTGGAGCTGGCGGTGTGATGGCGATTCACAGCAGGTGTTGGTCGTTCTCCTCTGCCAGGATCAGAATCCCCACTTTCCATTGTGAGACATTGTCGACATCTCCGACTCCGCGCCTCTTCCGGTCCATCCGAAAATTGTGCCGGCCTCCCTCCGAAAGACCTCTGCCGGCCTCCCTCAGCTCCAGTAAAGATACGATGGTGCAGGAAGGGGCGGACCATCCCAGGGGAGTGACAGGAGAAGCGACCAATCCACGCGGCGCTGACTGGCAGGAGAGGAGATCGATATGCGCACGCGAGGTTTTAAAGAATTTTAAACCTCGCTAACTTTTACAATATACCATTGATCGGAACGAAACGTGTTGCACTCACAGCACAGGAGAACGGTGAGTGAAATGGCAAAAGACATAGCGTAATCGCGTACCGTTTTTGTGCATATAGAAAATCTGCGCAAATCGGAAGAACACAAGATCAGAGTTTTAGTTATATACTAGACTAAGTGGGACCCGTTGGGAAGAGCTGGTTCCCCAATGCATTATTCCACCTCTCCACCAATTCCAATATTGGTGGCCAGTGGGGGGGGGGGGGGGGGGGGGGGGTCTTTCTGGAGCACTAGTATGGGTGTTGTGGGCCAAAGGGACTGGTTTTCAGAGGGCTAGTATGGACATTGTGGGCTGAATGGATTCTTGGGCTGGCAGCTCAGTCACTCGGGCCTGGTGGGCTGGCAACTCAGTCACATCTGCCTGGTGGGCTGGTAACTCAGTCACCCACAGCCTGGTGGGCTGGCAGCTCAGTCACTCATGGCTGATGGGCTGGCAGCCGACTCACTCACGGATGGTGGGCTGGCAACCGACTCACTCACGGCTGGTGGGCTGACAGCCGACTCACTCACGGCTGGTGGGCTGACAGCCGACTCACTCACAGCTGGTGGGCTGGCAGCCGACTCACTCGCGGCTGGTGGGCTAGCAGTAGACTCACTCATGGCTGGCGGG
Source organism: Okamejei kenojei (assembly GCA_035221665.1). Taxonomy (NCBI): domain Eukaryota; kingdom Metazoa; phylum Chordata; class Chondrichthyes; order Rajiformes; family Rajidae; genus Okamejei; species Okamejei kenojei. The sequence continues at coordinate 60,199,792 of CM069134.1, forward strand.
CTGGCAGCCGACTCAGTTGCGGCTGTTGGGCTGGCAGCCGACTCACTCGCGGCTAGTGGGCTGGCAGCCAACTCATTCACAGCTGGTGGGCTGGCAGCTGACTCAGTCATGGCTGGTGGGCTGGCAGTTGACGCACTCACGGCTGGTGGGCTGTCAGTTGACTCCCTGAGTTGACTCCCTGACGGCTGGTAGACTCATACACACACCCTCCATCTCACACACACACACTCACATACACACCCTCCATCTCACACACACACACAACTTCCATCTCACATACACACCCACCATCTCACACACACACACACTCACACCATCCATCACACAGTGAGCGGAACCTCCGGAATGAGCGCAAAATTCAGTTCAAGCAGCACAGTTTGCAGACCAACCCTTCAATTCAGTTCGAGCAGCACATTTTGCAGACCAACCCTTCAATTTCGTTCGAGCAGCACAATTTGCAGATCAACCCTTCAATTCAGTTCAAACAGCACAGTTTGCAGACCATCCCTTCAATTCAGTTCGAGCAGCGCAGTTTGCAGAGCAACCCTTTAATTCAGCTCAAGCAGCACAGTGCAGACTCACAGTGCAGTTCACTCACAGCGTGAACTGGTTCTGGACTCAACTCTCACTCACGGTCTTCCGGTGTGACTGACTCACGTCTGGCATCTGGGGCTTTATTCTCCTAGCCCCCCAGAAGGGGCATTACCTTCATCATGGTGACTGACAGGCGAGAAGACCAATTTGCTGATCTCTTGATTTTTTAAACATTCATAAACTTTTTTAATTATTTCACCGATCTGTGAAAAATCATAGCGATATAGGGTAGCGATTTTTTTCTAAAATGTATTTATAATGTATGCAGGAAGTGGTCAAGATGAGACTTTTAGAGGAGAAAGGGAGAGAGAGGGAGAGGGAGAGGGAGAGGGAGAGGGAGAGGGAGAGAGAGAGAGAGAGAGATCAGACCCCTTCACTTTATCCACATTTTGTTACGTTACAGCCTTATTCTAAAATGGATTAAATTCATTTTTTTAATCATCAATCTATACACAATACCCCATAATAAAAAAGTAAAAACAGGTGGTTAGAAATGTTTGCAAAGTAAGTAAAAATAAATAACCAAAATATTACATTTATATAAGTATTCAGACCCTTTGCTATGACACACAAAATTGAGCTTAGGTGCATCCTGTTTCCATTGATTATCCTTGTGATGTTTCTACATCTTGATTGGAGTCCATCAGTGGTAAATTAAATAGATTGTACATGTTTTGGAAAGGCACACACCTGTCTATATAAGGTCCCGCCGTTAACAGTGCATGTCAGAGCAAAAACCAAGCCATGAAGATGAAGGAATTTTCCGTAGACCTCCAAGACAGGAATGTGTCGAGACACAGATCTGGGGAAAGGTATAAAACAATTTCTGCAGCCATTCTTAAATGGAAGAACTTCTAAACCACCAGGACCTTTCATAGAGCTGGCCGCCCGGCCAAACTGAGCAATCGGGGGAGAAAGGCATTGGTTAGTGAGGCGACCAAGAACTTGATGGTCACTCTGACAGAACTCCAGCGTTTCTCTGTGGAGATGTGAGAAACTTCCAGAAGGACAACTATATCTGCAGCACTCCATCAATCAGGCCACTCATCAGTAAAAGTCACATGACAACCCGCTACCCCATTGTGGCATTGGGATTTGCCTATGGAACTGATATGCTACAATGCTGAGAACTATATTCTACACTCTGTACCATCCCCTTTACTCTATCTATTGTACTTGAGACTGAATTGAATGTATTATATGTGGTATATCTGATCTGTTTGGATTGCAGGCAAAACAAAGCTTTTCACTATACCTTGGCACACATGACAATAATAAAACTAAATCTAAACCTAAAGCCAAACTTAACAGCTGTCACACTATTCTTTGCAACAAGCTTATTTCCTTACTTACTTAAGATAGACACAAAAAGCTGGAGTAACTCAGGCAGCATCTCTGGAGAGAAGGAATGGGTGACATTTCGGGTCGAGACCCTTCTTCGACCCGAAACATCAGATAGACACAAAAAGCTTCCTTGGCTGAGACAGATGAATCATCATTAGATGATGTGAGGTGCAGAAAGACTGGAGGGTGCTTGCTGCCTCTATTTAGAAGAACTGCAAGGAAAACCCTGGGAACTATAGACTGGTGAGCCTAACATCTGTGGATGGCAAGTTACTTAAGAGTATTCTGAGAGATAAGATATATATGCATTTGAATAGACAGGGGTTAATTAGGAATAATAAACATGGTTTTGTACGTGGGAGATAGTGTCTCATGAATTTGATTGATTTGAAGAAGTAACCAGTTGATGAGGGCAAAGCTATAGATATTGTCTAAATATACTTCAGCAAGACATTTGATAAGGTTCCACAAGGTAGGCTTCTTTGGAAGTCACATGGATTCCAGGGAGAAATAGCCGACTGGATAGAGAATTGGCTTCATGTAAGAAAGCAGTGGGTGATAGAGAGTCATAGAGGAGACGACGATGATGGCGCCGACTGACGGACGAGGGCAGACATGCGAAGTGAGGACGCAGTGGCCAGGGGAAGGAACAATGGGGGGGGGGGTGATACCACTGTGAGGGAGGAGGAAAAACAATGGACAATGGAGGATCCAGTGTGGGGCACTGTCGTGAGGAGGAGGAGGGGGAGAACAAAGGAACACCTGGCGCAGAGGTACTTCGTAACTTTGTAAGTGCCCTTTACGGGTGACTTTGCATATCTTGCGTATGCAAACAAAGAATTTCACTGTGATTTGTCACATGTGACAATAAAGTATTCAAATCAATTCCATTCAATTTCGGACTGGGGACTCTGTTGGAACCCAACTTCCCTGTCGGACTCTAGCTGCCTTATGCAGTGGACTGAAACCACATGATTCGAGTCTTACCAATCCAATAATCCTGGCAAGATCTTACCCCAGCATTGTACCGCTGGAATCATGCTACATTCCATCCTTACCCTGTCCTCTCCCTTGCCTACATGTTCCAATGAGATATGTCTGAATCCAGCTTCCTTGCTCTTCTGCCTAATTCCAACTGGAGCCTTGATTCCCTGTGCAGAATCATCTTGTTAGATTCCTCCCAGTGCAGAGTTAACGCGTTGGTCAAATTACAAATCACTTTATGCTGCCTCATTCTGTGGACTATCTATTAGAAACATAGAAACATAGAAAATAGGTGCAGGAGTAGGCCATTCAGCCCTTTGAGCCAGCACCACCATTCAATATGATCATGGCTGATCATCCAGATTCAGTACCCTGTTCCTGCTTTCTCTCCATATCCCTTGATTCCGTTAGTTCTAAGAGCTATTATTATCATTTTATGTTTAGAGAAAATAGGCTCCAAATGAAAGAGCGTTATGGTGTAGTGTGCAGGGTAATGCTAAGCAAGGCCTACCTGTATCTTTGGGGTTACCCGTGGTAAACTGCACAAAATCGTTTGAAATTTAGCACTGACTCCACAAATGTCATCACCTCATCAAAGTCCAGTTGATGCTAAGCTACAAATCGACTGCTGATGGATAATGCAATGTACTCTGATTGTTTCTTCCATGTCCATTGATTTTACATGGCTGTTCTACATGGCTGTTAATTCTACCCGTCAACAGTCATATTTCCATATCAGATTCCTGGCCCCAGCAGTGCTTTCGAACTTCAGATTTTCTCACTTTAAATCCAGATGCTTGAGTGTTTCCATTCATTGTGAAAATGCTTGCCCCTGCAATAGGATCATTCACACTATGCACCCTGTCAATTCCTCAATAATGTTGAATGATTTGTCAATGTTATGACAACACAAACTCAGCTGCAACAATAATGTTATTATTCTCATCCAGGGCAATAGAAAGATCATTGAAATTTATGCCATATTCTTGTACATACGTCAACAGTTCGTCACGCCTGTCCTCCACTCTTCTGGTAAGCGTGCCAGCTGACAGACTCACAGCTTCAAAGAGGTCTTGCTTTTCTTGACATTTTTCCTCAATTACATTTTGCCTGCACTGCTTCATAAACGTTCACAGAGTAAACAGTTTGATATTAGCTGAGGAACTTCAACAGAGAAATGTTCCTCACATTTCCCTGTAGTTTAGTTTAGTTTGGAGATACAGTGCGGAAACTGGCCCTTCGGCCCACCGAGTCCGCACCGACCAGCAATCACCCATACACTAGTTTCATCCAACACACTAGGGATAATTTACAAATGCCAATTAACCTATAAACATGCACGTCTTTGGAATGTGGGAGGAAACCAGAGAACCTGGCGGAAACTCATGTGGTCACAGAAAGAATGTACAAACAGAACCCATAGTCAGGATCAAACCTGGGTCTCTGACGCTGTAAGGCAGTAACTCTACCACTGCGCCACTTATCCTAACCTGCTTTCTCACTGCAGTGTCCTCCTCTCTCACTGGCCTTACCTCACATAGCTTGGCAAATCATGTCCATCTCCTTCCAAACCCTATTAGTCAGTTCAGTCAGTTTTATCCAGTGAGATAGTTATCACTGAAGAACTCTGCATCCTCTTACTCTGCCAGCACTAATAGTAAGATTAAACGAGAACTTACCAAGTTCGAAGGTTGATCTTTATTTTATGAGGAGTTGCGGTGAGGGATTTCGTGAAGACCCCGCCAGCACGCATGCGCGACATCCTTCAAAGCAGCGGTGTGGAATCACAGAACGCACCATGACTGAAAATAGTAAGATGAAGAACGTAGAACATACCAGTTGACCTTATGATAGAGGGTGGGAGCAGAGGGCACGAAATCCCTCACCACAACTCCTCATAAAATAAAGATCAACCTTCAAACTTGGTAAGTTCTCGTTTAATCTTACTATTTTATTTCGGAGTCACGTGAGTGACTTCGTGAAGATTTCAAAGCTCTGTGATTTCACGCCCTGGACAACGTCCATGCTATCACACCGCCGCAATCCTGATGGAGGAAGGCTGTTAATGCAGTTCATTCAGAACAGGCTGAAAAATAATGCATATTTATTGCACAAATAATAATAAACAAATAACCCCTAACTCGGGGACAAACATTCACTGAGCGGCTCCCAGCACAGCTTCTGCGAATGTTGCGGGGGCGACCAGTGGTTTGTTGTAGAACCTTTGGAAGGTTGCTTCACTGGCCCAGCCCGCGGTGGCGAGGATGTGGTCCATGGGCATCTCCATGGCCCTCGCCGCTGATGTGGATGCAGCCCTAGTAGAGTGAGATTTAAAAATGTTAGTAGCGACTCATGCTGCAGCCAACACCGCCCTGAGCCACCTGGCGATATTCTGCACAGTCACCCGGTGATGCGGAGGTTTGTGGCTTATGAGGAGCCCCTGCTCCATCTTCCTGATGGTTCATGGTAATGCGGATGTAGAGGTGGAGATGGGCGACTATGCAGAGGGTGGCATCAGTGGGGTACGCCCGAAACTCCAACTGCAGCCCATGAGCCCCAGGTCTGTGCTGCTTCAATAAGTCCTGGACAAAGAAAATCACCTGTGTAGGGGCGGAGACCATGCTATCCAGCCGCAGCTTTTGTAATGCCTGGACTCGTTGAGCTGTAGTCAGTGCCATCAGCATCACCACTTTGAGGGTGAGCTGTTTGAGTGGTAACTCGGTCATTGGAGATCAGCTCCTCAGTAGGGTCAGAACGATCCCTACGTCCCAGGTGAAGTTGTATCTGGGCCGTGGAGGGTTGGTGTTAAACACTCCACTCATGAATTTAGACACCAGGTAGTTGGAGCCTATACCTATGTCCAGGTATGAGGACAGTGCACTCCTGGCGCTGTTGATGGCACTGTAGCTAAGGCCAGCATCGAAATGAAGGCCCGCTAGGAATTCCAGGACATCAGGGATTGTTGCCGAGTTGGAAGTCGTGTTGATACGAGAGCAGAATGCCTCCCACTTCCTGATCTGTGTGAGGTACTGCCTCCGGGTTGATACTCGGCATGATGCTGAGATGAGTTCCATGGCTCGTGGTGAGATGCCGGCCTTGACGAACGACCTTTTTTGAACATGTTTAGGTGACCATGGCACGGGTGACTGTCCCCCGTAATGGGGTTAGTAATTAATTCGGGGTGTTTTCCAATCAGTAGCCGTGGATGTTTCAAGATTTTGAGGACCATCGGGTACCATGGCTGTGTAGGCCAGTTGGGAATGATCAATATGCCAGTTGCAGAATCCAGTTTAATTTTCTGCAATACCCGACTGATGAGGCAAAATGGGGGAAATGCGTAGCAAAACCATTTCCCCCAATGGATAGAAAACACATCCATAGCTATTGCCCCAGGGTCTGATTCCCAAGACACATACGTTGGTATCTGATGGTTCAACCTGGATGCAAAGAGGTCAATATCTGGTGTCCCATAGTGAGCTACAATATCAGCAAAAATTTGGGGGTTCAACATCCACTCGATGTTGTCATTGAACACTCGTGACCTGGTGTCCGCCACTGTATTGAGCTTCCCTGGCAAATAGGTCGCTGTAATCCAAATATTTCTCTCGATGCACCAGTGCCAAATTGTGTTTGCCAATTCATCACAAGATAACGACCTGATACCACCCATATGATTGATATAAGCCACCACCATTGTGTTATCTATTTGGAGGCGGACATGTGAGTTCCGTGAGTTAGTACAGTAAGCCCGTAGTCCATGGAATCTCCTAACATCTCCAGATAATTTATCCCTTGTGACTGGAGGAGGGTAGACTCATGAGAGTCCCATCTGCCACCACAACTGGACATGGTGTCAGTTGCACCCCAGCCTTGTGCGCTTGCGTCAGTCTGTAGCACGACGGATGGGTTGCTAACAATGATGGGTCTGTGATACTCGCGAATATTGTCAATTCACCATTGTAGCTCGGCTCTAGCCTGTTGTGGCAACCGGATTGGTTGATCAAAGTGCCCAGCATTTGCTTTTAATGCTGCGATCTTTGTTCTTTGTAAATTTTGGTAATGTAACGGCCCGAATTGCGCAGCTGAGAATGTAGATACCAGCTTCCCAATCATTTTTGCCGTTTGCCGGATAGTCGGAACCCTGGCGCAAGCAAGGCTGTGGCACGCTTCTTTTATGGTGATAGCTTTGTTGGTTGGGATAGTGATCATCATTAAGGTTGTGTCAAGGGTGAAACCCAGGTAATCCATAATTTGAGAGGTGTGCAGTTTAGATTTGTCTGGATGGGTTACAAACCCTAGCTTCTCGAATAAAGATTTAGTCACTGTAACTGCCAGTGTAGCCAATTGGAGGGTCTGACCCACGACAAGGATATCATCTAAATATGCCATGACGATATAGTTTTGTTGTCGGAGGAGGGCCAATATAGGTTTCACTAATTCGGTAACTAGTCTGGGGTAATGCTTTGTATTCCCACAACTGTCCCTTCCAGACAAATTTCAGAAACTTTCTATGCGATTCTGTGATGGGCACTGTATAGTATGCATCTTTTAAATCAATACAGGCCATTAAGTACCCCGGGTAAAGCATCTGCTTAGCTGTTTCTAAGGAATCCATTTTAAAGTGGGTATATTGTACAAAAGTGTTCAACTCAGTTAGGTCTATGATAATCCGACACCACCCATCTTTTTTGGTTTTTGTGAAGATGTTGGACACAAACTCAAGGGATTTGTGCGTTGTTTTGCCAATCACCCCTTTGGCTGTGAGCCGTAAGATTTCAGCATGTCCTGCCTCAATCTCATTTTGAGAGAGTGTAAAGTTTCGATGAGGTGCATGCTGGGTCGGGCGGCCGCCGACCATCAATGAATTCTATGACATAACCTTGAACACTTTGTAAAATAAACGCGTCCGTGGTGATAGTGTCCCAAGCTCCCCTAAATGGCCGCAACCGTCCCCCAATTTGTGCAGGAAGAGATGCTACTGCCTGGGAGGAACCAGACCCCCTTACCTCCATGGTTAGCAGCGGGCTGTGGCGTATGGTGTTTTGGGGGGACGTTGCGGTGCATGCTGGGTCGGGCGGCGGCCGCATCTTCCATGCGGGCCACTGCAGGCCTTGACCTAATAAAGGCCGCTGTGGTTGGGGAAGTGGAGGGGGATAGGTCCTTGGCGTCCTATCCGGCTGGCGCTGCTTCCAAGTAGTGTGTGGTTGTTGACGGTGATATGGGTGGGGTTTAGCCGGAGGAGGTTTCATAAGGCCCACAGTTTTGGCCTCCTCGTCGAGTTCTTTGGCTTGTTTGGAGAGATCTTTTCCAAACAGTTGATGAGGTGGTGGAGCGGTGGAGGGGCGGCACAACCCCGCAAATTTTGGGTTGAGAGTTTGATGGAGCTCTTGCGCAGGCAGTTTTTTTTCAAACTGGGTATTGCATAGAAGTGCCAGGGCATCCTGCTGCTCGCTGGACACATTGTCGCCATCGAGGGTCCTGGCATATGCCGTAATGCCCATCAAGAGGAGCTTCAGGATGCGCCGGAGACGGACGTCCTGCATCTTGGTGGTCGTGCTCAAGTGTCCCCAGATCTGGGCATTGACCGTAGGAACACTGAGATTGATGCAGTTCTCAGGTGGTTTGAATTTATCCATGGTCTCATTAAGTACCTGACCCTGAAGTTGGTGAGTGGTCAGGTAATTAATGGTGCCCGCCAGTTTGTGGTGCAGGGGCTCCCCAGTGTGTGTGGCCGTGGCAAACTTGCCCACCATGTCCAGCATGTCCTCATCGTGCTCTGGCTCTGCGGTCTCCGGCAGTCCCGGGTCATCTTCGAAAACAGCGGCCGGACAACTGCTGGCACTCCTGGCTGGGGAAGACGAGAGGCTGAGTGGGCTCCTGGCGTGGCTAGTAGAGGCCTGAGAGTCCCGTTCATCCCGGTCCCTGTCCCGCTGGAGGAGTTGCTCCACCAAGAGCTCCAACCGCTCAATGCGACCGTCCCCGCTACTCGCAGCGGACAAGCCGACTTCTCCAGGCCCTGCAAATTCTCTGCGGCTTCCACCTTCGGACCACACCTCCGTAAGGTGCAGACTAGGGTCCGAAGGCAGGTTGTCGTGGCCTACCACCCCTGTAGGCTCATACGACTCCCGCACGGACTCTCCGCTAGTCTGCCTTCGAGCAGACTGTGGCGGCCCACCTGCCTGGTAGGAAGGCAGGTGAGATGAGTCGGCGCCGGCTTACCTCCACTGTCGCCCAATGTTCTGCGTGGAGGTGCATGGTCGGCAGCTGCCAGAGCTAAGCTAACCGACCGTCTTCTGCTGCCACCAACGCCCTTGACCGCAGCCTGACGAGGTGTTATGCCGGCAGCACCTGCTCCTGCAGGGCTGCTCGACGCAGCAGTAGTCCTGCCAGACTGCCCTATGGCAGATATCCCTGGCAGCTGTACGTGGCGGAATGCAGCTGCTGGGCTCCCCTGTAGCGCAGCCGTTCCCCGGCCCGGTCCCCGTGGATCCACTGCAACTCGGGGTGAGGTCGCTGGCGACGATCGAGGCTCCTGTCCACGTACCTGTCTGCTCCCCCGCTTCCTGGGGGATGGGGGCACGAAGTCTGGATGGCAGTATCCAGCTCCTGTGCGGTGAGCCATTTAGGTGATAAGTCGGGCGCTGGTGTAACGGAAGCGCCCGACTTTCGCACTCTTCCCCCCGACCGTCCGGATGCTGCCGGTGGTGCTCGCAGCTCTGGTGACAAAGGCCGCTGGATTGTCGATGCCCCGCGGCTCCTGGAGAGCGTCGCCTTCCATTTGCCTTTGTCAATCCTGTTGGAAGTAAGGTTAGTGGACTTACCTGACGGCCTTTTGAAGGAGCTGGTGGAGAGAGCGCACTCCCCCCCCCCAGATTGTCGAGGCAAATGCGCACGATGATATGTCGTGACTCACGTGACTCCAAAATAAAATTACAATTTCCATGATCATCCGACAAAGTAAAGTTAAATTCTGGCACTTTCTCTACTATAGCGCATCTTAAACCATCGTCTCTGATATTTTCTACCCTTATCTCCAATAACAAGTGTGAGCAACTCAGAAACCTCTGCCACAAAGATTGAATCCATTTATTCCACTGTCTCTGTAACCTCTCTTTCTTCCCCTCATTCACAGGATAAGCTTCTATCGTTACCTCAATCCTAGGCAAGTTATCTCCAGATCCTCTTCTATCTCCAGTCATGATTACTAAGAATTCACCTGCTGTCCTCTTCATCTACAAAACTTCTATCAGCTTTCTTCTTCGCAAGGAAACAGTCCTTCACTCCATCCTTCATTTTCTCTCCCATGTCCTTGACTATGTTGTAATTTCCCAAACACAGATACATCTTGCCAGGAACTCCCTATTGAATTTCTCTAAATTGTTTTAAAATAGTAATGGACAAAGTCGCAAGAGACATCCAATGTCATTGCAACAAAGTGGAGAAACAAGGAATTGCAGATGCTGGAATAAAAAAACACAAAATGCTGGTGTAATGCACTGTGTCAGGAGATATATCTGGAGGACATGATAGGTGATGTTTCTGGTAGGTGATGTTTCTAGACCTTTCTTCATCCAAAAACACTGTCGACACGATCATACCGAATTGCAACTGACTCACAGTCCACCCTGCAATTCTCCTGAAAATACTGCAATTAGATCCAGAACTTTAAAAATCTTCTTGAGATAATTCCTAAAACGATATCCCTCCATTATATAGTGAATGTGAAATCAGTGTCCAGTGAATCTGTCTACTGACCTGAAATAAACAACGATGCCAATAACCCTACTTTAGATGTAAATTCTTTGGTACAACATGTTAGGACTGCAGTACACGGTCTCCTACAGCTCCACTTTAGATGTGGAAGCTGTCCACAAAACTATTCCACTGGATCCTTGCAGATTCTTGCGAAAAAGTAGCAGACAACCTATTTAAGAAAAACACAAAGCACAAAGTGATGGGTGGATATAAGTGAGGGGGCTAGACACAAAATGCTGGAGTAACGCAGCAGGACAGGCAGACATCTCGACCCGAAACGTCACTCATTCCTTCTTTCCAGAGACGCTACCTGCCCCGCTGAGTTACTCCAGCATTTTGTGTCTATCTTCGCTTTAAACCTACATTCTGCAGTTCTTTCCTACACAGTGAGGGGGGTGTTTGATTGGCAGATCGGTGGACAAGAGCTAGAGATGAAAAGGAGACAAAAGGGTATCAGATAATGAGGGAAGAGGAGTGAAATATAAAGCCAGGGGGAAGGATATAGGTGGAAGGGGATAGGAGAGGAAGTTGTGGGAACGAGAAGCGGGATCGTGGTATAATGAATGCGCAATGCGGTGTGAGAGGCATAGAAAAGAGACAAGAGGGAGGGAGGATTTTACTTAAAATTGGAGAATTCAGTGTTCATACTGTTGGATTATAAGCTACCCAAGTGGAATATGAGTTGCTGTTCCTTCAGTTTGTGTGCGGTCATCAATCTGGCAATGGGGGAAACCCAGGTCAGAAAAATCATTATGGGAATGGGAAGGGAAATTAAAATGGTTAGCAACCGAGAGATCCCGCGGGCACTTGCGAGCTGAGTTGAAAAGGTAAAACAGTTTTCATCTCTGAAATGATGGAAAGTACAGCCAAACAAGAAACTAACACAAAGAGCAATTCAAACACAGCTAACCTGAAATGCTAAATGTGCACATACTTTTATTAAAGCCAACTGGATTGACACTGCAAGGAGTGTAAAATTGTTTTTTTCATTTGATTATGTGTTCTTCCTCTCAACAGGTTGGTGTAAATTTTCATCCAGCAATCAGCATCATTCCAGTTGAATTATTATTTTTTATAAGGCCATTCACCCATGGCACAAAAAGTCACATTTGATTTTCTTTTTCAAAATTAAAGCAAATTTGAAACACGTTTCGCAATTTCTCTCACTGGCGTAAAATCATTTAACATTGCAGTATTAATGTTTTACATTGGGAGAAGAATATAATAAAAAATATAGTCAGTGTTGCTTTTGATATAAGTGATGTAACTGTGTAGGCCCAATGGATTGTATAAATCTCAGAATTACAAATGGCTGCTGTCAAGCATAATATTTGATCCAGAGATAAAATAAATGAAAAGTCTGACAACCGTCTACAGAATGACATTCATTCCCGCATTAAAAGGATCTATTTTATTGATAATTACTCGTTTACATTTTAGACCAAACACTATTTTTGATCTTTATCAGCTCAGTTGATTGAGTTCCCCATTAGTACAAATCTGCTTGAAAAGCCATCCATCTAGAAAATCTCAAAAGTAAATTACCCATGCCAAAAGTTCATTTTGTGTACAATAAAGTTGCACCTCTGTGCTGTAATGCAATGAGAACCAGCTGTAGCAAAGTTTTAGTTTCAACCAGTAAAGAGCACACCATGTCAGTGTTTCAGTTCTGAACAGTAGTCAAAAATCTCTTTAAAGTTGAACACTGTTTTTTCTTGAAACCAAATCATTACTCCAAATCAAAACATCATTCTACTTCCGTAATTCACTCCATTGGCATTACGCCTGACTTAATCTCCAAGGCGGATTTTGACATCATTGGCAATAGATCACTTTTGAATGAATTTGGAAGCAATTTATCTGTGGATTTTTTCAAAAGTCCTTCTGAGCAGATGAGGAGTGAGAGTTTGGAGGAATGAAAGTTTGGAGGGCCACAACTAACATTGATCACCGTGCAGTTGCAGACAATTAATTGTTGCTACAATTAGATAATTTATTTTAAGGTATTTTCGGCCTGACAAGCCCTTGTGCCAAATATGTTCTACAGTCATGGACATGCAATCTCTCTCACTCCTTATCCAATGCATTTCTAAAAGCAACATAACTCCTAGATGTCGCTTGCTGTGATTCCCCAAACCTGCCACCAATTTCCAGCCTTCACCTCAACCACACAATCTCACCACTCTGATTATCTGTTTATTTATCAGTAGAGAAGGAAAACTATTTCTAGCACCGGTCTGACTGATTTCATCAGAACAATGTTAATAATGGTCCCATTTTTATGTATTTATGCATTCAAAGTTGCCCTTTGCTTCTGGTGACTAATCTTACTATAGTGCTCTCTCAGTATGTGGAATATGGAAGTGCTTTCTTTGTGGGTGGCACAAAGTGATTAAGGTCTGTGGAAAGGATGAGTGAATCCTTCGCACTTTTTAAACTTACATTCATTGAATTCCAAAGCTATATAATGTGGAATTGTGAAAAATGGACAGCAGGTTATAATTTCGTGATTATCCTACAAAGTACAAACAAATTCCGGATTCTTTCCTCCACTCCACATCGCCGCCTTAAACCATCTTCTGTTGACTCTTTCCCCATTTCCAATAACAAATGCAAGGGACACAGGAACCTCTTTATCATAAAGATTGAGTCCATTCATTCTGCAAGAATGGCAAATTCCATTTTTCGATGTCCATTTTCCACATAAGCTCACATTGGGAACTCAATGAATGCTAGCTTAAAAGTCGGATGAAACCACTCACTCTTTCCATAGTCAAGTATTTTAACTGCCTGTGTCAACCAGAAAATCACCCAGAAAAGAAAACCCCTCCATATTCCATATACTGAAAAGCATCCTGCAGTAAGAGAAAAGAGAGCTCACCATGATGCAAGGAGGAAATCTGAATGCACAAATACATAAACATAGGATTATTATTAAGTTTGTATTTATGTCTTTGACAGGGCTGGCACTAAAAATATGTTCCTTTTCAACTGTCAAACAAAAATCAGATCATATTTTTCTCAGATACTAATCTTACGCAATGTGAAGTTTCATGGGGGTCCTGTTTTTTAGATTTGTTGTCACTAATTTGCATGTTTTGTTTTCCAAAGGTTACAAAGGCTACAAGATAATTGATCCTGTGAAATTAATTGTTCATTTGCCGTGGAAGAAAACTATTGAGGCCTTCAGATGGCTCAATAGTCATAATGTCAGAAGGTTTCACCATCTTGACCAGAACTCGTTAAGAAAAACAAATGTCACAATGACCTCCCATTATTAATATTGATTTACAAAATCTACATTGTAAACCATCTACTGTTTTTAAAAAATAGTCACCTGCATCAGGAGAGAACTCATTCAAAATACAGGAATTCAGAAATTTTGGAAAAATTATGAAATCTGGAGAAAGAATGTCAATTGCCAAGGAATAGTTTTGAGAGATTTCTTTGCCAATGCTGACTGATATTTTACATTCCTCATTTTCCAAGCGCTAGTTAAGTAGCAGACTTGACATGTGTTGTTTTATTCTGATGCGTTATCAGATTGATTTGTGCAGTCCAGCTCCTCTAGGTTGACATCAACCTCGTCAAACCAAAGAGGATGAGGTGGACAGGGATGAAACTAGACCTCATTGCACCATGTTCTGAATGCAACGTGAAAAGAAACAGCAAGATAGAATTTCAAAAGTTCCCAGTGCTATTACAACCTGGGCAAAATTCCAACATCTCTGCCTGTTGCTTTAATCAGCCATTAGTTTTAACTATGAAAATAAAGTGTTTAAAGGCAGTTTCTCGTTAGCGTGGTAATAAACTATTGAGAGACCTAACCCTGAGTCACTGGAGAAAGAGATGAAACTATCTAAAAAATTGATTAAAGTGCTTCAATGTTAACAAAAGGAATAAAATGCAGAAAGCAAATAGACTGTAAGAAATGGGATAAAGTGACAAAATATGCAGGGTCATCTATGCCTGATTGGAAACTGGCAATGTGGCTCTAATTCATTTTGAACAGAAGGCTCCCTAGTTTCATTCCCAGTGTTTGCTAAATTAGCCAACCTCAGCATGAGAGATAGTAGGGAAGCTGCATTTCACCTCAAAGCCACGGGAAATAAAAGAATAATCAGCCTTGGTTCCTCTCAGGTCTTATTGTGGCCTCGGCAGGAGGGGATACAAATGTAAAAGGAGTCCATCAGAGATCTTCTTCAGATGTGATGCCTCCTATGGTTAAATAGGCTGAAACGCTCACTGTCAAGGTTGATAAATAAAGGAAGGTCATTTTGGGTCAGTTTCTGGAAGATTGCTGGCACCTGTGGCCCTGTCAATCAAGGCAGATCAGGAAGAAAAACAAACAACAGAACAGATAGAAACCATTGGAATTCACATCCTCATTGTAGTCGATATGGATTCGCACCAGCTCAAAATACCCATGCCCACACTTTATACTTTCTGTGCCAACAATCACAATCTGCCACACGCATTTAATCAGACAGAAGTGCAGAATATTTAACTACATTTGCAATGTTTACCATTCAATTTTATTTGCACTGGTTAGCTGACTATCAAAAATTTTGCACATGGTTGCATTTTTTGACCTTGCACTTTATTTGTTTTCCAAAGTCACATCTGTGGAGTCTTTTAAGTTCCTGGGAACCATCATCTCCAAGGACCTTAAGTGGGGGCTACCATCGACTCCACAGTCAAAAAGGCACAACATAGGATGTACTTCCTACGGCAGCTGAGGAAGCACAATCTGCCACAGGCAATGATGGTCCAATTCTACACGGCCATCGTAGAGTCTGTTCTCATCTTCTCCATCATGGTCTAGTTTGGCTCAGCCACCAAGCACAACACCTGGAGGCTGCAGCAAATCCTCTGATCAGCAGAGAAGGTTATTGGCTGCAACCTTCCTTCCATTGATGAACTGTACACTGCAAGGGCCAGGAAGCGAGCGGGCAAGATCTTCTCTGACCCCTTTCACCCTGGCCACAAACTCTTTGAATCACTTCCCTCTGGAAGGCGACTCCAGATTGTCAAAGCTGCCATAGCCAGACTTAAAAACAGTTTTTATCCACGAGTAGTTGCTCTACAGCCAAAAATCTGTAGCCTCCCTTTGATCTAGTATTTTGTTGTTTCACATGCTTGATCAATGGTGTTTTATCATTAATGGTTCATTATTATTAATGTTTAGTGTTTTCTGAGTCATTTGTAACTATAACTGTATGTCATGTTGTTACTTGTGGGCTGAGCACCAAGGCAAATTCCTTGTATGGGAATACTTGGCCAATAAACTTACTTACTCACTTACTTAAATATATGGATGAAGTTTTGCAACTTTTCCTTCATAGACAGTCTAAAAATGCTGGAATTAATAGAACATTCAATCCATTGACAATTTTGTAATGCTTTTTTCTGAATCACATCCGAAATTTAAAAAAATGCAAGGATGAATATAGTGGTATAATCAAGGTCAATGTAAGTTCTGTAAACCTACAGTTAAATGCCTCTAGCTTCTCCCCTGGTCTTTGATCAGCTTTCAGTTGGTAATTCTTTTAACAAGCAAATCAATCTTATATTTATTTTCATTTTGCCTTTTCCCAGCTGTTGCTGTCCAAATCTATCAAATCTCTCTCTCTCTCTGAGCTGTATTGTCTTCTTCGGTTAAAAAAACAAGCCAAAATACTATTTTTTTCATTGTATTTTATAGCCCATTTGTAAAATCCCAAGGACATAATTTTGAAATGTGGACCACTGACAAACCAGCTTCATTACTGTTAATTAAACACTGACAGGGAATCATAATAAATCTTCGGTGATCTTTTAATGTTGTTGCACGTTTTCAAAAGTGACAGAACAATAAAATGGCTGGTTTAATGACCTGAATGTACTTGTGAAGAGCAATGATAGAATCATGGAGACATGCATATTGGAGAAACAGAATGATATTGTGTGGAACTTTTAAGTCAACAATTTGGCAGACTTGCAGTCAGGCCAGAAATAGGTAGCAACGGAGAAACAGTATAAATCAAATTCGGGTATGTAAATTAAGGAGCTGTCAAATAATCCCCTAAATTTTATCCCACTTTTTCACTATAATTAACAAAGATATGCGGGTATAGCAATTGCACAGTTCTCATCTGTGGGAAAGGAAAAACTTACTGATGAGTCTGGCGTAAGCAAGTTATTTCTGGCAACCAGTTGGTTGGGGGTCTTTTACCATCAGTTTCTAAACAAAGCCACAGATATGGCTATGCAGTTTCTCTTCTCGTTACATGGAGGCCAATTTCTCTGAATTCATACCCTAATACCCAGGAACCATGAACTTACGTGCAGGTTGGTAAAATGTCAAGACTCAGGCAATCTGTGTGTGCCATGCCTTTTCCACAAGGAGATTATATTCAGTTATTCAGTTACAGAATACTGAACTACCCAGCAGCTTTGCAACCATCAATCAATTTATCAATCATTACATTACAATTTTGTCATCCATATCCACAACACACTCGAACCCCCCCCCCCCCCCCCCCCCCCCCCCCCCCCCCCCCCCCCCCCCCCCCCCCATGGTGATCAGCATTCACTGAGCCTTTTCTATTAGGACATTGATCCGCTGAATTGTAGCTTTTGCATTTATAGTGCTATAATTCCATGATTTTAGATTTAGACCTCCATGGTGATATAGTGAATGGCCAATCGGATATGTAAACCCTCATTCATATTTTGTTACTCAACAGTGTTCTGGAGAAAAGCAGAATTCATATCCAGCAAACACAATTGCTGCCATCTTTGATGTGGAGCTTATCCTCCATTACTCGGTAATAGCAGACACTGAATTCTGGATGTGTGATGGCATAAGAGTAAGAACAGTCAGTCGTTTTCACTTTAAGGCTGAGAGGTTCCTCATCAAAAAACATCCACTACCAATAAGGCTGAAGGACCAGTGAATACAATTTGTGACATGTTCGTTATCTTGTTGATTTGGCCTTCCTGATCAATATTTCAAATCAGGTTTGATTAACATTAAGCACTTTGGCCAAGATAATTTTATTACTCATTTTACCTTAATAAGGAGCTTTTATTACATATTCACAGTTTACAAAGTCATTCATTACTCAAAACTAATATTTGTGCAGCTTGCAAACATCAACCATCAAATTAGATTATTGCCAGCCATGTCCACGCGCACTCGAGCTCCCATGGTGCCCACTGTTCATGGACGGTCTCCAAAGTCCCTGTGAATGCCACATGCTCCCTTTCCAAGGACCCATTGGCATGAACATAAGCCTGGAAGAAGGACAGGCAGTCAACTTGGGTAGAACCCTCAACTGCCTGCTGCCTGGATCCATGAATGGCCATCTTGGCTAGGCCCATGATCAAATTGACAGGGTGATCGCCACACCAACCCACTCCCTCTGTACTGGGTGACCAACGATCAGGAGCGTGGGGCTGAAATGTAGCCAAAGTTTGTGGAGCAGCCCCTTTAGAGAAATGTATACCATGTGGTTTAGTGACAGGGTACTGTAGACTTCAGTCATTATTTCCTGCAACAATCTTTACCACAAGTACATCTTGCAACTTGATTTGTGGATCTCATGCAGACGCTCTTCCATTTTATGTTAAATAATTCTGAATGGTTAAGAAATACTGTTTCAATAAGTGGTAACAATACTTTCCTTGAATAGCCTTTGCCGTATCCTACAAACATTGACTCTCACACCAGAACCACAAGCATAAGCTGCATTAAAACCTTGTTATCAATGAAAGATAGATCAAAGCCTCAACTTTTTCTCAGGGAGATCCTGAAATAC
This sequence comes from Okamejei kenojei, assembly GCA_035221665.1. NCBI lineage: Eukaryota > Metazoa > Chordata > Chondrichthyes > Rajiformes > Rajidae > Okamejei > Okamejei kenojei. The sequence continues at coordinate 60,218,271 of CM069134.1, forward strand.
TGTATGCACCCAAAAACTACATTCATCAACACTGCCTTCAGAGAGAGTTCAAACTTTAAATTACATCAGGACCCTTTCTTGAGCGATGGAATGAAAATGTTCCACATTTTGAAAGAAGTAGCTCATGTCTCAAAGTTTGAGCATTATTCAAATGGTGAGTAAAATCCATTAGATCCTTGGATGGAATTACTACCCATACTGTATCATCATCAAAAGGTATGGTGATTCTTTCAGTGGTCTGTGCCAGCCCAAGAACTGCAAACATACCGTACAATACATCTTTGGTGATGGTTAAGTCCAATGGTTTATAGTGAATGACATAATTTCTCACCTCTTTGAAGCTGTAGTCCAATATTATAATGAACTTGAAGCTGAACTATCCATAATGTTCAAATTAACTACCAACATTTTCACAGCAATCCCATAGGATCACAATTCGAAGCCCAATGCAAGCGAGTTTTCCCTGAGACTCAATATAAAATGGCTGTGAAGACTGAAAATTAATCTGTTCCTTTCTGATTCTTCTGTTGGGCTCCAATGTATACCATATTGTGCTGCAATAATCCAAAATAAATCCTTAAAAGTAAGATATGTTTCTGAATTACATTGTTTTAAGTCATTTGGATAGAAATATGGCAGGAAGTGGAAGTACAGTCTCTCACACATTGGGGATTAAGTAGTTTTGCTTGTGGAGAGATGCAATAGATGAGTATATGATGCAGACATCTCCCTCTCTGAATCTAGCTGGGGTTGTACCAATGATTCATTGTACCATTGAGCTAGAGACAATGTGGTAGGATGGGCAGTGAGATCACAGTGGACTTTTGCTCTCATTTTCATTGTTTCCAAATGTATGAAGAGTCCATGACACCACACTCAATCAAATGCCCCCTTCATGCCATGGGCAGCTACTCACACCTCATTTTGCGGTTTCAGTATTAGTGTCCATGTTTTGAAAACTACAGCAGGTCAGGCATCATTGTGGAGATAGAAGAATTGAATTCTAAAGGATGGGCTTGAAATATAACGATTCTTGTCTCCATTAACTCAAAAGCTATGGCTTATTTTGATAGAAGGTACTAATAATGTTAATGATAATGCTTATCAGCACTGTGAGAATTTACATTAGTGGTGGAAGATGGTTCAAGTTAACATGACATCTTGTGACTGTAAAAGATGTATAATATTTGACAATGTTAGTTTGTTGAATTATATAAAACTATTCTCATTAGCTATGGATGGCCAAACAAAACATTTGACAGTATATATCAAAGATTACACAACCACCAAAACAACTAAAAAATATTCATGGAATCATAACAGAGCATATAGATCCCATTTCACAACAAGACTGCACTTAATTTGCATTGCTATTCTTTTAAATATATACAGTGGCTTGCAAAAGTATTCATACCCCTTGAACTTTTCCACATTTTGTCACGTTACAAGCACAAAGGTAAATGTATTTTATTAGGATTTTATGTGATAGACCAACACAAAGTGGCGCATAATTGTGAAGTGGAAGGAAAATGATACATGGTTTTCAAATCTTTTTACAAATAAAAAACTGAAAAGTGTGGCGTGCAAAAGTATTCAGCCCCCTTTACTCTGATAACCCTAAATAAAATCCTGTGCAACCAATTGCCTTCAGAAGTCACCTAATTAGTAAATAGAGTCCACTTGTGTGTAATCTAATCTCAGTATAAATAAAGCTGTTCTGTGAAGGCCTCAGAGGTTTGTTAGAGAACATTAGTGAACAAACAATGTTCCTTGGGCATCATGACAGGTCAGGGATAAAGATGTGGAGAAGTTTAAAGCAGGGTTAGGTTATAAAAAAATATCCCAAGCTTTGAACATCTCACGGAGCACTGTTCAATCCATCATCCGAAAATGGAAAGAGTATGGCACAACTGCAAATCTACCAAGACATGGCCGTCCACCTAAACTGACGGGCCGGGCAAGGAGAGCATTGATCAGAGAAGCAGCCAAGAGGCCCATGGTAACTCTGGAGGAGCTGCAGAGATCCACAGCTCAGGTGGGAGAATCTTTCCACAGGCCAACTATTAGTCGTGCACTCCACAAATCAGGTCTTTATGGAAGAGTGGCAAGAAGAAAGCCATTGTTGAAACAAAGCCATAAGAAGTCCCATTTGCAGTTTGCCACAAGCCATGTGGGGGACACAGCAAACATGTGGAGGAAGGTACTCTCGTCTGATGAGACCAAAATTGAAGTTTTTGGCATAAATGCAAAACGCTATGTGTGGTGGAAAACTAACACTGCACATCACCCTGAACACATCATCCCCACTGTGAAACATGGTGGTGGCAGCATCATGCTGTGGGGATGCTTTTCTTCAGCAGGGACAGGGATGCTGGTCAGAGTTGATGGGAAGATGGATGGAGCCAAATACAGGGCAATCTTTGAAGAAAACCTGTTAGAGTCTGCAAAAGACGAGACTGGGGCGGAGGTTCACCTTCCAGCAGGACAACAATCCTAAACATACAGCCAGAGCTACAATGGAATGGTTTAGATCAAAGCATATTCATGTGTTATTATGGCCCAGTCAAAGTCCAGACCTAAATCCAATTGAGAATTTCTGGCAAGACTTGACAATTGCTGTTCACAGACGCTCTCCATCCAATCCGACTGAGCTTGAGCTATTTTGCAAAGAAGAATGGGCAAAAATTTCAGTCTCTAGATGTGCAAAGCTGGTAGAGACATACCCCAAAAGACTTGCAGCTGTAATTGCAGCGAAAGGTGGTTCTACAAAGTATTGACACAGGGGGGCTGAATACTTTTGCATGCCACACTTTTCAGTTTTTTATTTGTAACAAAATGTGGAAACCATGTATAATTTTCCTTCCACTTCACAATTATGCACCACTTTGTGTTGGTCTATCACATAAAATCCCAATAAAATACATTTACGTTTGTGGTTGTAACATGACAAAGTGTGGAAAAGCTCAAGGGGTATGAATACTTTTGCAAGCCACTGTATATTTTATTAGGATATGGGCATTGAAAGGTCAGGATTTATTACCCATCCACAACTGCCCTTGAACTGAGTGGTTTGTTGGGCTTTCTGAGTCAAACTCACCAATGGTGTTGGAGTCACATGTAGGTCAGACCATATAAAGATGGGAGATATCCATGTAAAAGGAAATGTGTGGAGCATGTTTTTTTTTTTACACAGCGAGTGGCGGAGGCCTGGAATGCACAGCCAGGTGTGGCAATGGAGGAAGATACAATAGTGACATTTAAGTGACTTTTGGATAGGCACATGGATATGCAGGTGATATGGAACATATGCAGGCAGATTAGATTAATTTATCTTGGGATCATGTTCGGCACAGACATTGTGGGCTGAAGGGCCGTTGCTGTGCTGTACTGTTCATTGTATGTCCTCCCCTTAATGACAGTGGTGAACCAGATGGGCTTTTATGATAATCCAGTAGTTTTTTTGCTAATCTTTATTGAAACATTTGTAAGAAATCAGATGAATAATTATTGTTAAAATCTACATTTGCTGTGATCGGATTGGAATTCTAATCTCCAAATTGTTAGGCCTACACAACCAGAGAGCAATGCTAAACTACTATCTACCACTTTGGTGACCCTCAGACTATCCCTGATCAGGTTTTGCTGGCTTTCCCTTGCACTAAATGTTATCCCCATCATGTATCTATACACTGTAAATGGGTCAATTCTAATCATGTAATGTGTTTCTGCTGACTGGATAGCAAGCAGCAAAAAGCTTTTCGCTGTACCTCGGTACATGTGACAATAAACTAAACTGAATAGGATTAATTGTCTGCTACCCTAACTGCTTCAGATTCATCATACCCTTGGAATTCTACCTCCCTGTGAGTTAAAATTGACTATGTCAGTGAAAGAAGTTAGAGTAATAGTCATAGACATAGTGTGTGGAAACAGGCCCTTTGGCCCAACTTGCCCACATGTCCCAACTAGTCGTCCCATCTGCCCGGTTTGGTCCATATCCCTCCAAACCTGTCCTATCCATGCACCTGTCTGTTTCTTAAATGTTAGGATAGTCCCTGCCTCAACTGCCTCCTCTGGCAGCTTGTTCCATACACCCACCACCCTTTTTGTGAAAAAGTTACCTCTCAGATTCCTATTCAATATTTTCCCCTTCACCTTAAACCTATGTCCTCTGGTAGATCCTAAGTGAAAAAATAAATAAACGTATGCTGACGTGTCGTTATACAAAATTATGTCAGGGGGATTCGGAATGGAGATTTGCTTGGAGGTTGTCCAGCAAGCTGTGTGAAGTCAGAAAGTAGAGGAGAGTGGGCGCTGGGACCCGGCCGCTCCTCTCAATGCGTTGCAGACGAGTCAGTACTGACACGCCCATTGCTGGCATCATATTGAGTCCGGGGGCTTTATTCAAAACACTCAGGAGAAATCGGTTGATGGCAAATACATCATTCCGCCGTCCAGCTGAGGATACGACATTAGAGGACAGAAGGGTTTTTAAAAACACACACAAAAAAAGCCCAAAACTCCCGCACCAAGGTGAGGTTTCCATTCTTCAAGCGGTGGCATTCATTGCAGCATCCCAAGTGTTTTTTTTTCCCTCTCAATGGCTGCTCAGCAGCACTTCCCCGCATGAACAGCTCCTCCATCTGCAATTCATCCGCATGCACCTGCTCTGCTGGCCCGGGCAGCACCAGCGCTCCCGCGGCGCTCCCTGCGGTTTCTGCACACACTCCGTGGTGGGCTGCAGGCTCCGACCAGCTGACGATGAAATGGGCAGCGACAAGCAGCAATGTACCGTCTAACCTGATCATTGCAATTAAAACTTTATTTTTAATCTCATTTACCGCTTTGTTCTCACCTCAGTCTTTTTGTTTTGCAATCCACGATGAGTTGAATGCATGCCAGTGATATAAATGACGATACGTGCACATCTTAAAAAATGTGTTAGAAGCGATTTGATCTCATATGATAACCCATTTTACATAATCCATTTCCAATGCAGCATCTCTGCTTCGGATTATCAACGCATATAATACATTGGTGTAAATGTAAATGCAAGGACACCCACTGCAGATGGTCCTGCAGTGCTCCAGCGTATTCCCAGCTCCACGTCTGGACGCTGGCTGTGTGTTTTCCCACTGACCGACCAGACCGCGGTTTACCAGGCACAGGCCGCCTTGCTTGTGGATGGATAGGTATTCTTAGATAAGGCAGTTTTTACAAAATTGACCCCTTCAGCCAAACCCAGAAAAATCAAGAGAATTATCCACTAATGAAACCAAAGAATATTGACCAGGATTTTTTTAAAAATTCCGACCAAGAGGTTCTTCAAAAAAACTAATGTAAGTGTAACTATTTATTTCTATTATCTGAATATAATTAAAAGGCACAACAAGCTGGAGTAACTCAGCTGAGTTACTACAGGATTTTGTGTCTATATCTTCGGGTTAAACCAGCATCTGCAGTTCCTTCCTACACATAACTAAACGGTAGATCCATTTAAGGGCCATTAAATTAAAACAAAAATCACCTTTTTGTAACCCGCTGCATTTTGCATACCTTTTAACTCGTGTGCCTTTTTCACAAGTTGCCTGCAGTTAGTGATTTATAGCAACCAAATTTATAGCAATTAACCCTGCTTTTATTTTATGGGATTGCTGGATTTTTTTTAATGACTGGAATATAAATTCCATGATTTTATCATTTGTTGAAACATTCTTAAATCAAATCACTTGCCTCACCCTGACCTTTTTTTAAGGATGATTTTAATTTGAACAGAAATTCGAAACAAAAATAATCAGAGTTCGTAGATAAGTGAATTATATCCCAATTAATAGTAAGCACTGGTATTACTCTGACTCCCATTTTAACGTTATCCTCTTTTCACTGAATCGCTTCGAACATGGCCCTTGTATCGTTATGTGGCAAATGAGTACAATATTTCACTCATACATGCACATGTATGTTGCAGAAAGTACGGCCATGTGGCTTCGCTTCAGCAACGTGTTTTGTCAACAGATGGAATAGAATATTCAATAAGCAAAGGCTGCTGACGAGTCCAGCGGCTACGAGAAGGGACAATGGGCACAACGCTGGTGCTGTCGGGGATGTGTGAGTACTGAAACCCTTTTCGCCAAACAAAACCCCCAACAAAATAAGAGCAAGGTCGTGGTTTTAGTTGTTGTTAAAAATGACCCATCTGCAGTCTGGGCTCCGCGCTGAATCCATTGAGAAATCTCGGCTGGAGCTGAACGAGAACGCGGATGCCTTGCACCAGGACATCCAGCAGGTCAGAGATATGATCATCACTCGCCCGGATATCGGCTTCCTCCGCACGGACGATGCATTCATCCTGCGCTTTCTGAGAGCCAGGAAGTTTAACCACTTCGAGGCCTTCAAATTGCTGGCTCAGTATTTCCAGTATCGTCAACAAAACCTGGACATGTTCAAAAACTTCAAAGCAGACGACCCCGGCATCAAACGGGCTCTGATGGATGGCTTTCCAGGAGTCCTCCAACAGACGGATCACTACGGGAGGAAGATCCTGGTGCTGTTTGCTGCCAACTGGGACCAGAGTAGGTAAATGCAAAGGTTCTACTTTTTCCCCAATTCGTGTTTGGCCATGCACGGTGAATTAAAGTGTTTTAAGACATTCTCTTGATATTGTGCATACAGGGAAATAAACAATATAGAATCACTGTACAAGGTCATTCCCGGTAGGATGACTTACTTAAGGATTCAGCCTCCCAAAGTTTGGTCTTGTCGATGCTTGCAAATTATAACTCCAGGATTGCAGGAGGGTAATTGGTTTTAAAATTCCCTCCTTCGGAAGCACATATTTTACACAACACTGTAAATCACAAGCTAATTACATGTGAATATGAATAGTGAACTAATTTTAACCCACCCATTTAGAAAGATCATCCAATTCTAACATAATAAGATTGAATATTTCATATTTTGATTGCATGCTTCTGTCAGAATTCACTGATCACTCTCTAAGGTAAATAAATCCTTTGCAACATAGATAGTTCAAAATGTTATGTTGTTCAAGTTGGGTTTCTTGGCCCCAATTGTATTATTATAAATCTGTTTAAGTTAACATTTTGCATTCATAATTTGCTATCTTTCACAGTTCATTTAGGTTTGTCATTTCATACCACTTTTGTGCTGGAGTTCAGCCCATAATGCTTTGCAATTCATATTGTGTTAGTAGGCATTTTTTGATCCTGTTTGATCAAAACAAGCTGTGGACTGACCACAGCACTATAAAGTCTGAGAGTAATAGGACTCAACGATTTTGGGTATATTGTTTGGCAGTCAAAGAACATAGAATAGTACTGCACCAGAACAGGTGGTTTGGCTAACAATGTGCGTGCCGAACATGATGCCAAGATAAATTAATCTCATTTACCTCCACATGATCCAATCCCTGCATTATCACTCCATTCCCTGCACATCAATGTGCCTGTTTAAAACCCTGTTGAACACCATTATCGTCATATTGAGGAAGATCTTGCCATGTATGGATTGTGGGTTTGCAGCTGATGGAGGACTGAAGGATGCCAAGTAAGAAAAGGGGGGGGGGGTTTGTGGCGTTGAGATTGTAGTTGCGTTGCTTGGTACCCATTGGCTACAAGACTCCCTCAGTAACTACAGGATCTCTACTTCAATCAGTTAAGGAATTTCAATCCTTTTTGTTAAGAAAGGAAGGGATGGAATAGTTTTACCATGTCACTCTTGTATGAGAGCAAGTATTAACTTTAATCAGCATTGTTTTGACACCTACACATGGTGTCCAATTTGTTCCGCATCTCTGAGCTGACTCCAGTCTCCGTGTCCTCTCCCACATTGCAATTATCTGCAAAAGCAGCTAATATCTATTGAATTTTGGAATGAACCACTTGTAGCGGCCTGGACGAGGTCAGGAAAAGGCCAGCCCGCTACAACTGGTGACCCCGACGTTCATCACACATCGTGATGGATAACAACGCCGTTGCAGTAAAACCCCCGACTTTGTGGACCAAGGAGCCTGATATCTGGTTCCTGCAGGCCGAGGCACAGTTTGCTCTGCGAGGTGTAACGGTAGATGAAACAAAATACTTTTATGTGGTCAGCGCGGTTGAACAAATGCTTTTCGAAGCCTGAGTGAACCATCCTGTAGGCTTTACCACAGTGCATTTGACACTTCCTCAAAGTTTTATGTTGACAATTTTTTTGCTTGGATATTATTACTAATCCAAAAAGTTTCATTCTGTTACAAGTAAAAATAAAACTTTATTTCATCTGTATGCACACTTTGAAAATGACCATTGCATTAGCCAGTTTAAAGTGACCTAGTACATTTCCTGTTATTTTTTAATTGGTATTAATTAAATGTCTTTCCTTGTTCATGTGTTTGGTTCGTTAGACCACTGTTTCCATCTCATTAATTGTATTTAAACTATCATTGCTACTTAAGGAAGATATGCAATTTAGTCCAAGTCTAATGGATATTTTAAGGAGGTAATAATTTATAATATTAATCAGCTGGTCTTTTGCATCCTTTGTTTTTTTCATTCTGATATGTTTTCTTGTTATCACACTCATTTAGTAGGTCTTATTGCTCTTCAAAGTGCACAAAAATTTAGATCCATAGATTTAATCCATATGATACATATGCTTATACTCTGAGATGAAACCTCGATACCGGATTTGAATGTATATCCAAGTACATGTGCTGGGTTCAGGTTGGGTCAGTGGTACATCCTGACATTCGAGCATTGTGTAACATGAGAAGAAACATTGTAAAACAGATGCACGAGTAGGCCATTTGGCCCTTCAAGCCAGAACCGCCATTCAATATGATCATGGCTGGTCATCTAAAATCAATACCCCCAATTCCTTGAATCAAGGATTTTAGATGACCAGCCATGATCATATGAATGGCGGTTCTGGCTCGAAGGGCCGAATGGCCTATTCGTGCATCTGTTTTACAATGTTTCTTCTAATGTTACACAATGCCAGAATCAATTCTGCAGCTATTGATTTCATTTTAATACCCCTTACATAAGTGTAGTGTCTTTGAAAGTGTTATCAGTGAACCAATTGAGGGCAAGATCTTTGTCAGGAAATAATACCAAACAGTTTATTTTGCAAAGCAAAGTTTATTCATTAAGTAAACATCATATACAATAACATATTTACTTTTCATTTACAATCCAAGCAAACAGAACTCCTGAAAGAAGCAGGATTATTTCAAAGTGCTCTCGTAAAATCATGCCACTAAGTTAGAACAACATTACATTTCTACACCTATTAAGTTATGATTTCAAAAAATACTGTATTTGGAGCACTTTCTTTGATTATGGGGTGCCGCAAGGCTCAGTGCTGGGACCCCAGCTATTTACAATATATATTAATGATTTGGACGAGGGAATTGAATGCAACATCTCAAAGTCTGCGGATGACACGAAGCTGGGGGGCAGTGTTAGCTGTGAGGAGGATGCTAGGAGGCTGCAAGGCGACTTGGATAGGCTGGGTGAGTGGGCAAATGCATGGCAGATGCAGTATAATGTGGATAAATGTGAGGTTATCCACTTTGGTGGCAAAAACAGGAAAGTAGACTATTATTTGAATAGTGGCCAGATAGGAAAAGGGGAGATGCAACGAGTCCTGGGTATCATTGGTACACCGGTCATTGAAAGTAGGCATGCAGGTGCAGCAGGCAGTGAAGAAAGCGAATATTATGTCAGCATTCATAGCAAAAGGATTCGAGTATAGGAGTAGGGAGGTTCTACTGCAGTTGTACAGGCTCTTGGTGAGACCACACCTGGAGTATTGTGTACAGTTTTGGTCTCCAAATCTGAGGAAAGACATTCTTACAATGGAGGGAGTACAGAGAATGTTCACCAGACTGATTCCTGGGATGTCAGGACTTTCATATGAAGAAAGACTGGATAGACTCGGCTTGGACTCGCTAGAAATTAGAAGATTGAGGGAGGATCTTATAGAAACTTACAAAATTCTTTAGGGGTTGGACAGGCTAGATGCAGGAAGATTGTTCCCGATTTTGGGGAAGTCCAGGATAAGGGGTCACAGTTTAAGGATAAGGGGGAAATCTTTTAGGACCAAGATGAGAAAAACATTTTTCACACAGAGAGTGGTGAATCTCTGGAATTCTCTGCCACAGAAGGTAGTTGAGGCCAGTTCGTTAGCTATATTTAAGAGGGAATTAGATGTGGTCCTTCAGGGGGTATGGAGAGAAGGCAGGTATGGGATACTGAGTTGGATGATCAGCCATGATCATATTGAATGGCGGTGCAGGCTCGAAGGGCTGAATGGCCTACTCCTGCACCTATTTCCTATGTTTCTATTAGTAATATTATATTTTCATATTTTACATTAAAAACACTCACCAGGATTTTTAATCATTAAATTATCGAGAATCTTGTATTACTTTTGTTTTCAGTTTTGTTTACAATTACTGGAATGTACAAAAACGAGGAAGAAAAAAATGTATAGTTTGGTTATATTTTGCTTGCAATTTCTATTAAAAAAAGTTCAAATAATTTAATCAGTATTTCTGAAAATTGGGGATGAATTTTAAAGGAATGTTGCTCATAGTTCAAGTTAACTGGCCAAAACCACATTTTGCATTATTAAAACACTAAATAAAATACAACGTCCTAAATTTATGGTGGTAAGAATCTGAAATTAAATCACAAATGGAATTTATTAAAAAATCAAAACCTGGATTAAGCGCAATTCAAAACAGGCCTGGTTGGAACTATACTGCAGATTAAAAAAATGTGCAAGAGTGACGGAGGATCCTTTAGAAGGATGAGGGGGAGACCTCATTGAAACTTACCAAATAGTGAAAGGCTTGGACAAAGTGGATGTGGAGAGGATGTTTGCACTAGTGCGGGACTCTAGGACCAGCGGTCATAGCCTCAGAATTAAAGGATGTTCCTTTAGTAAGATGAGGAGGAATTTCTTTGGTCAGAAGGTGATGAATCTGTGGAATTCTTTGCTACAGAAGGCTGTGGAGCCGAAGTGAATTGATATTTTTAAGGCAGAGATAGATAGATTCTTAATTAGTACAGGTGTCAGGGGTTATGGGGAGAAGGCAGGAGAAAGGGATTAGGAGGGAGAGATATATCAGCCATGATTGAACAGCGGAGTAGAATTGCTGGGCCAAATGGCCTAGTTCTGCTCCCATAATTTGTGAATTTATGACCCAGTATTTTGCAGTTTGTGGGAAAGATTTAATCTGAAATACTATCATGCCTTTCTTATTTATATATCAAACATTAACAAAAACATCTCTGCAATTATAGATTAATTGCATTATGAATAATTGTTACAATTTGTAATAAATAATATTTTAAATAATAATGTTAATGAATCTTAATAAATTCCATAATATGTAATTCATGGAAATTACAGTTGAATGAATGGCTAACTAACATTCCATATGCTTGTGATAAACTGGATTATTGGTAAAAGGGAACCAAACAGAAAATGGTCTACTGTCAATGCTATTCATTGCTCTTCAGACAATGAAGCACCCTATGCTTGTAGGTTTACTGGGAAGACCCAGCCTGGGAGGAGGGCCAACCAACATCGTGATTGGGGATGATAAATGTGCGGCGGTAAAGTTGCTGCCTTACAGCGCTTGCAGCACCGGAGACCCGGGTTCGATCACGACAACGGGTGCTTATCAGTATGGAGTTTGTACATTCTCCCCGTGAACTGCGTGAGTTTTCTCCGAGATCTTCAGTTTCCTTCCACGCTTCAAAGATGTACAGGTATGTAGGTTAATTGGCTTGGTAAATGTAAAAAATGTCCTTAGTGTTGTGTGTAGGATAGTGTTAATGTGCTGGTTGGCATGGACCCGGTGGACCAAAGGGTCTGTTTCCGTGCTGTATCTCTTAACTAAACTAAGCAAAAGATATTCCAAAGCAGATAGAGAATTAAACTACCAAGCCTTGACATTCAATTGCATTACCATTCCAGAATCACTCACCATTAGTATACTGGGGGATGTCTTTGACCAGGAACCGTAATCGAACCAGCAACCTTAAATACAGATCAGAGTTTCCTGCAGCACAGGATTCACCTTCTGACACCGCAAAACATTTTTACTATCTGTGAGGAATGTCAGAACAATCTGAAACACCCAGCGCTTGCCTCTATAGGTTCTGATTTTAAAACACTCAAGAAGATTGACAACATCTAGGATAAGACCAACCAATTGGTAGGCACATTTCTCACCCACTAAATCTTCATTTCCGCCACCATGTTTGTAGTGTAAAATACACTGCCCGAGAGGAATAGAATGCAAAAACGGGAATGTAATGCTGAGGCTTTATAAGGCACTGGCCTGTCCTCATTTGGGCCCCATATCTGGAGTAGGTCCAGAGAAGGTTTACGGAAACATCCCAGGAATGATTGGCTTAACATATGATGACTATTCAATGACACTGGACCTGTAGAGTCATCGAGTGATACAGTATTGAAACAGGCCCAACGGCCCAACTTGCCCACAACGGTCAACATATCCCAGCTACACTAGTCCCATCTGCCTGCGCTTGGTCCATATACCTCCGAACCTGTCCTTTCCATGTACCTGTCTAATTGTTTCTTCAATGTTGGATAAGTCCCAGCATCAACTACCTCATCTGGCAGCTTGTTCCATACACCCACCACCCTTTGTGTGAAAACGATACCCCTCAAATTCCTATTACATTTTTCCCCTTCACCTTAAACCTATGTCCTCTGGTCCTAGATTCCCCTTCTCTGGGCAAGAGACTCTGTGCATCTACCTGATCTATTCCTCTCATGGTTTCATACACCTCTATAAGATCACCCCTCATCCTCTTGCGCTCCAAGGAATAAAGACCCAGTCTACTCAACCTCTCCGTATAGCTCACACTCTCTAGTCCTGGTAACATCCTAGTAAATCTTTCCTGAACCCTTTCAAGCTTGACAATATTTTTCCTATAACATGGTGCCCAGAACTGAACACAATATTCCAAATCTCAGTCTTATACAGCTGCCAAATGACCACCCAACTTCTACACTCTATTCTGACTGATGAAGGCCAATGTGCCAAAAGCCTTTTTGACCGCTTTATCTACCTGCAAATTGATCTTCAAGGAACCGTGCACCTGCACTCCTAGAACCCTCTGCTCTACAACACTCCCCAGAAACCTGCCATTCTCTGTGTAGGTCCTGTCCTTGTTAGTCATCCCAAAATGCAACACCTCACACGTTTCTGTATTAAATTCCATCAACCATTCCTCAGCCCACCTGGCCAATCAATCCAGATCCTGCTGCAATCTTTGACAACCATCTTAACTATCTGCACAACCACCCACTTTTGTATCATCAGCAAACTTGCTAATCTTGCCCTGTATGTTCTCATCCAAATCATTGATGTAGATGACAAACAGTAACGGGCTCAGCTGTGAACCCTGAGCCACACCACTAGTCACAGTCCTCCAGTCTGAGAAGCAACCTTCCACCATCACCCTCTGCTCCCTTCCATGGAGCCAATTTGCTATCCATTCAGCTATCTCTCCTGGAATCCAATGCGAGCTAACCTTCTAAAGCAGCCTACCAGGCTGAACCTTGTCAAACCTTACTGAAATCCAAGCATACAACATCTAGAGCTCTACCCTCATCGACCTTTTTGGTGATTTTAAAAAACTCAATCAGATTGGTGAGACACGACCTCCCATGTCCAAAACCATGCTGACTATCCATAATCAGCCCTTGCCCGTCCGAATGCCTGTATGATCTATCCCTCAGAATACTCTAGAATAACTTTCCAACTACAGATTTTAGCTCACCGGCCTATAGTTCCTAACATTTTCCCTGCAGCCATTCTTGAACATTTGCTACCCTCCAGTCTTCTGGCACCTCTCCTGTATTTAAGGCTGACTCTTAAATTTCAACCAGGGCTCCCGCAATTTCCTCTCTGGTTTCCCACAATTTCCTCAGATACTGTGTATATGATCAGGCCCTGGACATTTGTCTACCTTTAGATACGATAGTACCTTCAGTACTTCTTCAACAGTAACACTGCCTGCTCTAAAGACATTTCCATTGATTGCCCCAAGTTCCTCTGTCCTACTGTCTTTCTCCTTGATAAATACAGAGGAGAAATACTCATTGAGGGCTTTGCCCATCTCCTCTGGCTGCACACAGAGGTGGCTACTTTGATTCTTGAGAGGTCCCTCTCTCTCTCTCTAGTTACCCTTTTTACCCCTGTGAAAAATATACATCTTCTAGATGTGCTGGGACTCATCCTCAGTGATGTGACCATGGGGTCATTGGGTGTTTCGGGTCTCATGACATCAGACACCCTCGCCCAGGCGACCCAGCCGGGGTTGATCAGGCCCCGACATGCGTCCCAGCAGCAACCGCCCATGGATCAGCCATCTTAATAACTACTATGCAGGGGTTGGGAGACTCTAGTGCGTGGATGACCGGGCTCTGTGGGGTGAGTGCTGGCCGGGCTCCTCTTGCGTCTCACCAGGTTCAAGGCCTGTGTGCTGCACTTCTTTCTCCTTCTCCAAGCATTTCATTCTCGCCTGATGGATTTTTAGGCCACAGTGGTTCATTAGGCCTTTCCGTAGCTTTATTGGGTGTCTTTCTCACGAAAGACACAGACTGGAGTGCTAACCCAGCCTATCCCGGGAGCCGTCTTTCCGTGCCGTCAACTGTCTCTCCAGTAGTCACCAAACTATTCTTGGTTGTCACCCAGTCTATTCCCAGGTGCCATTGGCTGAGCCAGACTTCAGTGTATTTATGTATTTATAAAATCTTTTGGGATTGTCGTTAATGCTACCCGCCAGAGCTATCTCCTGGCCCCTTTTTGCCCTTCTGATCTTTTTCAGTTCATTCCTTTCTGAATCTCATCCAGGGATCCCAGCTGCCTTTACCAGTCCCTTCTCTCTAACGAGGACGTACGTATCCTGAGCTTTTGTCAGTATATTTTTAAAAACATCCCACTTGGCCAATGTTCATTTCCGATGCACACGTGGAGTTTAGAAGGGTGAGGGGAGAGCTCATTGAAACTTACTGAATAGTGAAAGATTTGGATTGAGTGGATGTGGAGAGTATGTTTCCATTAGTGAGGGAGTCTAGGTGCAGAGGCCATAGTCTTCAGATAAAAGGACATACCTTTAGGAAGGAGATGAGGAAGATCAGAGGGTTTGAATCTGTGGAATTCATTGCCACAGAAGGCTGTGGAGGCCAAGTCAATGGATATTTTTAAGGCAGAGATTGATAGATTCTTGATTGCTATGGGTGTTGGGGGTTATGGAGAGAAGGCAAGTAAAAAGGGTTGCGAGGGAAAGATAGATAGATCAGCCATGATTGAATGGCAGACTAGGCGATAGGCAAAATAGCCTAATTCTGCTCCTACAACTGATGACGTCTACCACAAAGAAGGAGAAAGGTAACAATCACGTAGAATTGCAGCTGTTCAAGAACATGGATCCCCACCATCTCCAAAAGGCCAATATGAATGACAATAAATATTGGCATTGCTAGCAATGTCCAGCTCTTGTAAATTGTTTTAAAAGATGCTGCAACAGCTAAAGTTTTCTGTGAAGACAATAACTTGAGCATGTAAAGTGAGTGGCAAAGCCCAAAATGTATCAGAAGTTATTAAGAGTGAAACTCAATCTTCCTGTGTCCGGCGAAACATAGAAACATAGAAACATAGAAATTAGGTGCAGGAGTAGGCCATTCGGCCCTTCGAGCCAGCACCGCCATTCAATATGATCATGGCTGATCATCCAACTCAGTATCCTGTACCTGCCTTCTCTCCATACTCCCTGATCCCTTCAGCCACAAGGGCCACATCCACCTCCCTCTTAAAAATTGCCAACGAACTGGCCTCAACTACCTTCTGTGGCAGAGAATTCCACAGATTCATCACTCTCTGTGTGAAAAACGATTTTCTCATCTCGGTCCTAAAAGACTTCCCCCTTATCCTTAAACTGTGACCCCTTGTCCTGGACTTCCCCAACATCGGGAACAATCTTCCTGCATCTAGCCTATCCAACCCCTTAAGAATTTTGTAAGTCTCTAAGAGATCACCCCTCAATCTCCTAAATTCCAGCGAGTACAAGCCATCCAGTCTTTCTTCATATGGAAGTCGTGCCATCCCAGGAATCAGTCTGGTGAACCTTCTCTGTACTCTCTCTATGGCAAGAATGTCTGTCCTCAGATTAGGAGACCAAAACTGTACGCAATACTCCAGGTGTGGCCTCACCAAGACCTTGTACAACTGCAGTAGCACCTCCCTGCTCTTGTACTCAAATCCTTTTGCTATGAATGCCAACATACCATTCGCTTTCTTCGCAGCCTGCTGCACCTGCATGCCTACGTTCAATGACTGGTGTACCATGACACCCAGGTCTCGCTGCATCTCCCCTTTTCCTAATCGGTCACCATTCAAATAAGAGTCTACCTTCCTGTTTTTGCCACCAAAGTGGATAACCTCACATTTATCCACATTATACTGCATCTGCCATGCATTTGCCCACTCACCCAGTCTATCCAAGTCATTCTGCAGCCTCCTAGCTTCCTCCTCACAGCTAACACTGCCCCTCAGCTTCGTGTCATCCGCAAACTTCGAGATGTTGCATTAAATTCCCTCGTCCAAATCATTGATTTTGAAGTTTGAAGTTTGTCATTGGGTTCTGACTGGGTTTGCACAATGATCTATATGGTGTTGCATACAGTAGACTGATCACACTTCGGAGCAAGTGCAGCCGACCTTCTTCAGAGATCTGCAATGGCAAAGAAGGTTTTTAACAAATCAGCTGAAAATGTAGTACTAAAATGTACAGACTAGAAAACACATAATGCATAAAAATCCACAGAAATATAAATTATAAATATAAATTAGATTTAAATTTCCACACTAAAATAATAGTTATTAATAATAAATAATTAATATCAATAATTGTAAAGAATTGTACTGAATTGGCTCAGATAAATTCAATTAAGGAAACGGTGCAAACGAGGGACAAACAAATGAAAAACAATGGAGACAAGGAACTGCAGAAGCTGGAATGTGGAGCAAAACACAAAGTGCTGGAGAAAAGTGCGGATCAGGCAGCATCTGTGATGGGAATGGATAGGCGATATTTTGGAGCCACAACGTCGCCTGTCCACACTGTGTAGACAAAAATAGGGGTATTGTTTCAGATCCGTGACCTTTCATCAGAAATGCAAGTTCTTCATAATAATAAGATAGGCTTCAAAATTAGACTTCAAACAGCTTTGTTACCCCGTTCTAAGAAACTAGAGATTATTTTCAAAGCTATCTATTAAATGCATTTTTTTCTTTACATACATCGACTGATCCAAACTCTGCACCACTGAAATAAACTGTTAAAGCATAAAGGAACTAAAACAAATGTTATTGAGACCTGAGAACTCCATAATCAGGCTTTGGCAGAATTGGGCATCCTCACTTCCTTTGAGATTTAGTTTAGAGATACAGCACAGAAACAGGCCCTTTGGCCCACCGTGGCGGCACTGACAGGCGATCCCCATACACTGGCACTATCCTACACACTAAGAACAATTTACAATCTTTATCAAAACCAATTAACCTACAAACCTGTACGTGTGGGAGGAAACTGGAGCATCTGGGGAAAACCCATACGGTCATAGGGAGAATGTACAAACTCCGTACAGACAGCACCCGTAGTCAGGATCGAACCCGGGTCTCAGGCATTTTAAGGCAGCAACTCTACTGCTGCGACTCTGTGCTGCCTTTGTGCCACCATGCCGCCCCTATGTACGGAGATATCATATTTCTATCAGTGAATAAAAGGGAACTAATAGATTTAATGTATTTGGATTTGCAGTAAGTTGTCAGATAATAGGTTTTTGCACAACATATTAGTGTTTGGGGCTGCGGATAATATCTTGGATTGGATAACAGATTGACTGAATACACTGAAAACAGAGAGTCAAAGCCCTGTCCCACGGTACGAGGTCATTCCAAGATTTCTCCCTAGTTTGCCCTGATTTAACGCGGAGATATACGGTAATGGCCGCTCGTTGGTACTTGGGGCTCTCGTGGACATTTTTCAACATGTTGAAACATGTCAACATGTTGAAAAATCTTCACGAGTCTTCCCGTGCTTACCTGCCGTTAGCGAGTCTTCCCGAGCACCTGCCTTAGCGTTACGAGCTGCTAAGAGACATCCCCGAGCTCCGACGTACCCGCTACGTTCATTCTCCGTGCTTACCACGAGTTAGATTTTTTTTTAAAACTTGCGGAGAGCTCTTGGAATGAACTCGTACCGTGGGACAGGGCTTTCAGGTTAAATAAATAATTTTTGTTTTTGGAAATCAGTGACCAAAGGAGTGCCATTGCGCTTGGTACTGTGGTCTCAACTATGTACAATCTATATTGAATAACTAGAATGAAGAAAATAAGTTTAAGAGAATTATGTGATTTTGCTTCAAAAATACATGATTTTGAAGGTATTGACAGGGTGGATGCTTGGAGGAGTTTTTTCTCATAGTAATATCTGGAACTAGAGACCATTATTTCAGAAAAGAAGCTCCCCATGTAAGATAGAGATGTGAGGGAAATTATGTTTCCCAGTGTGTTGGAATTCCCTTTGCCAGAGAGTTAAAGTGAAATCATTAAATATAGTAATGTTTTCAGGGCAGGCATTGACAGACGTTGGAACTGCAAGGAAGTCAGGTGATATGAAGATAAAATAGGAAAATGGTCTCATGGCCGAGATGTAATCGTCCATGATTTTTCTGAGTGGCAGAGAAAGCTGAATGGCAATTGACCTCATCCTGATCTCATTTCTTATATTCTTAGAGAAACATAAAACTGCAGATGCTGGAACCTTGAGCAAAAATAGTGTTGGGAGAACTTGAAAAAAGTGTTGGCAGCATTTGTGGAGGGAAATGGACAGATGACATTTAGGATTGAAACCTTCTTCAGAATGATTATAGTAGGTGGGGAGAAAGCTGGAAAAGAGATGGGGGCGGGACAAGGCCAGGCAAGTGATAGGTGGAGGGTACACAAAAAGCTGGAGAAACTCAGCGGGTGCAGCAGCGTCTAAGGAGCGAAGGAGATAGGCAACGTTTCGGGCTGAAACCCTTCTTCAGAATGATGGGAGGTGGGGGGGGCGGGGAGAAGAAAGGAAAAAGGAGGAGGAGGAGCCGGAGGGCTGAGGGAGAGGTGGGAAGGGGAGGAGACAGCAAGAGTTAACAGAATTGAGAAAATTCAATTTGCAAGCCAAGAGGATGCAGACTCCCCAAGCGGAATATGAGGTGCTGTTCCTCCAATTTGCGGTATTGCTCACTCTGGCGGTGGAGGAGGCCCAGGACAGAGAGGTCGGATACGGAATGGGAGGGGGAGTTGAAATGCTGAACCACTGGCAGGTCGGGTTGGTTATTGCGGACCGAGCGGAGGTGTTCGGCGAAACGATCGCCAAGCCTCCGCTTGGTCTCACCGATATAGATCAGCTGGCATCTAGAGCAGCGGATGCAGTAGATGAGGTTGGAGGAGGTGCAGGTGAACCTCTGTCGGACCTGGAAGGACTGCTTGGGTCCCTGAAAGGAGTGGAGGAGGGAGGTAAAGGGACAAGTGTAGCATCTCTTGCGGTTGCAAGGGAAAGTGCCCGGGGAAGGGGTGGAGCGGGAGGGAAGGGAAGAATTGACAAGGGAGTTGCGGAGGGAGCGGTCTTTGCGGAAGGCAGACAGGGTGGGAGATGGGAAGATGTGGCGAGTGGTGGGGTCACGTTGGAGGTGGCGAAACTGGCGGAGGACTATGTGTTGTATGTGCTGGCTGGTGGGGTGAAAGGTGAGGACCAGGGGGACTCTGCCCTTGTTGCGAGTGGGGGAATGGGGAGAGAGGGCAGTGTTGCGGGCTATGGAAGAGACGCTGGTGCGAGTCTCATCTATAGTGGGGGAGGGGAATGACCTGGTGTGGAATACCTCATCCTGGGAGCAGATGCGGCAAAGACGGAGGAATTGGGAATAGGGGATGGAATGCTTACAGGAAGCAGGGTGGGAGGAAGAGTAGTCCAGGTAGCCGTGGGAGTCAGTGGATTTTTGTAGTGGATGTCGGTCAGGAGTATATCTCCTGCAATGGAGATGGTGAGGTCAAGGAATGGTAGGGAAATGTCGGAAATGGTCCAGGTGTATCTGAGTGCCGTATGGAAGCTGGTGGTGAAACGGATTAAGTCAGTCAGTTGTGTGTGGGTGCAGGAGGTGACACAAAAGCAGTCGTCGATGTAACAGAGGTAGAGGTCGGGGATGGGGCCTGGTACGCCGAGAACAAGGATTGTTCGACGTACCCGACAAAGAGGCAGGCGTAGCTGGGGCCCATGCGTGTGCCCATAGCTACTCCTTGTATTTGGGGAGTGTATTTGTAAGTGATAGGTGGATACAGGTTAGGTGGATACAGGTGAGGGGCCCGGAAAATGATGGGTGAATGCTTATGTCAAAAGTTTAGTTGACATCTATTTAAATCAATATTTATTGGCTAAGCAAAGATAATTATTTATTAGTTGTTGCACGAACATCCCTCCCTCTCTGGTGTCTATTACTTTTCAAGTCAAAAAGTAACTGATAATGCTAAAAAAAACAGCTTTAAAAATTTTCCACTAATAAGTTGAACCAGGCCTATTTAGGCAAGTGCCGGAAGGCAATACCTGAACAAGGGCCAGTTCAGTTCAGTTTTATTTGTCATATGTAGGTTAACACAGGGTCAACGGTACAATGAAATGTGTTTGACAAGACAACAGGTCACCTCAACAATGATATTACAAGGATAAAATTAAGGTTAAAAAAAGATAAGATAAAAGTGACATTTGTAGGTAAAAAAAATATATGGAACGCTTCATGAATTTGCATGTCAAGGGCACAGGGCATTTGAGTCACTAAATATTCAACCATTATAATCGGACTTGTGACAGGGGTATGAAATTTGAAAGTGAACTACTGCATCTCATTCCATTAGCCTTACAACTCAACTAAACCAACAAAGTGTAGAAGTAGTCTCAGAGAATATGCACTTAATTAAAGTAAAGCTGGTTTAGGATGACCTCATACTTCTAGCAGGAATCATGAGTTTGTGAGTGTCATCCGGGACAATATAAAGAAATCTAAAAATCTTCATTTTGCTTCGGTCATCCAATGTGGTATTTACGCCTTCACTTATACGTTTACAAATAAAATATGATTACATTTGTTTTAAAGAACAAATTTTGAAGCAATGTTCATATTGATGATTAGCAAACATTAAGTACATCGAATAGTGGGAAAGAGAAAAAACCCTCTAGCTTTCTCACATCCATTTTAACCTTAGCCCTGAATTAATTGCTCTGATCTCGGATTGACAATTTCCTTTGAAATGCATATCAGAGTCCACGTCCTCTGTGTTCTGTGCTGGTCTGCCGATACTTTGCAATCCTTTTTACTCTTGATTTGCTGTTGTGCCTCCTGGCTTTCTCAGTGATGTTAAAAGCATGGATCATGTTCCCCTTACCCATCTTATTTCTCCAGAGAGAACAGCTGCTTCTCTTGCAGCTCGGTGATTAATGGTCTGGGCTGTCTTTGTTGCTGTTCTTTGTATGTTTTCCAGTGCCTCTAAATAGAAATAGCTCTTTAGCAATGCAGGAACATTGAACAAAACTCATGTGGATTCAGGGACATTTAACAAAGTTGCAAGTAGAACAGAAATGCTGTGAGGAACTATTATAAGGATATTTTCAATGTGATATTATTGCTTTTTAATTTACTGCCAAAATAGCATGATGTAAAATGGACAATTTTATGACATGAACTTCTTAAATTATATATTTTCATTAATATATTTTAAGTATTTTGTGAGTAGAAATGTTGCATTTTTGTTATTACAGGACAATAGGAATAAATATGTAACTTTTTGTATGAAATTACATTGCAGTAAATCTTTGGTTCAAGGAACTACACTCAGTAGTTTGGTGGTGCGGTGGTTAGCAAATTGCTTTTCAAATCTGGGATACAGGATCAAGTTCACATCAAGCTGATGAGTTGAATGTCTGAAGCAGAACAATGATTACATTTAAAAAAAAGAAGCATTGTAGAGGCAACAGAAACAGAGAAATAAAAGACATGTAACAATCCAGTAACTAATCATGAGGGGATGTGCCAACTTAATGCATGGTACTTGCCCCTTTTTTTTGTGACATTCTTTCATCTCCTGTCATGGTTACCGTTACTCAAGATTTACTAAGGTGACGCGAAGAATTCTTCAAGAAGTTCAAACCTTTATTTGCAAATTAAGGCAGGAACACTGAAAGAGCAAATCACTTGAGAGTTCACTCCAAACCAAGAGTTGCCCCTTCTTATGGCACGTTTAACTCTGTATGTCCCACCCCCAGAGCATTTCCATACCAATTCACTTGCAGACATTCCCTTATCGATAACCAATCACTTGCAAACATTCCCTTAGCAATAACCAATCACTTGCATTTACTTTTCTCCTCCTCCCCCAGTAATCTTCCATTCCGCAATGCATTCTGTAATCCACCCTTGTTTAAACCACATAGCTTCCCCTTTCTTGGGCCCCTTATTTCTCTTAGCTAGGGCTTGATACAAAGTTACAAAGGTCATATAACTGTCACAACTGATTTATGCGAAGTGTTGAGCTAGCTTCGAGGGGAGAACCCAAACACCTTCCCCCTCAATTTATATAAACAAAACACACAAAGGCGAGCACAACTGTCTCAACTTATCTCAACATAAACAAGCTAATCCAAACATGCAGAGCAAAGCCAAATCCAAACATGCAGAGTAGAGCTAATACAAAGGATAATAGATAAAGGATAATATTTAAGTATCTCAAGTATTACAAACACCAAGAATATAAAATATAAAGATAATATACTCCTATACAATTCCCCACTTTGAGACCTAATGGTCTCACAGAAAAAGAAAACCACAAGCTGCACATATCGGCGTCAAATCAAACTACAACTAGCCCCCAAAATCAGGGTCTTCATATTTGTAATGTTCAGCCTCACAGTGTTCTTTCTCTGGAATCCTGGGTAACTGGGCCAAAAACCCACCCCCATTATACTGTGGCGGCAAAAAAGACCCAGCTATCCTTACAGACTTTTGTTCAATATTCCTCTGATGTGTTTTGCTCGTCATCCTAGTCTATCAGCAGGGTCTTCTTCTCTGGGAGACCAGATTCACCTTTTTCCTGGAGGGAAGCTGCTTTGCAGTGGCTCTTATTAGGAGAGACTTAATACAAGGAATAACACAACATAGCACAACAATAACCACTAACAGCACAGCTCCAATAGTTACCCCCATCTTAGCCAACCATGCTCCCCAACCGCCTAACATATTTTCTAGCCAATCAAAGAATTGATGTCCAAAAACCACATTCTGCTTAAGCTCATTTCTCTGATTCTTCAACATCCATTGGTTTAGTGATGGACCCCTCCAGGCTGGTGTTGTTAGGTATGGAGGTGCAGCAGTGCTCCCCAAACAGGACACACATACTCCCTTTCTCTGGCCTCATTTACAACAGCCTCAGAGTCACTGTTGTCTCCAAAAACCTCACTTACTATCTGGTTAAAGCTCTGCTCTCCCTTTACGTCTTTGTCCTCCTGTTCACTTACCTCAGGGTTATTATCAAGCCATAACTGTGGGACAATCCTCGTGCAATAATTGAGATGGTACCATGTGGATCGACCTTCTACCTGAACAGCAGTGGACTAGGCCCTAGCCACCATGAACGGTCCTTCCCTTCTTTGCTCATTCCACTTCCTTCAGAAGGCTCGTACACAAACTTTGTCTCTGGGTTTAATGGGTCCTTCCCCCAGGTTGCTTTCCCTGTGCATGAATAGATTCATGTATCATAGTTAACTGTTGCAAATACTGCTTACGTTCTACCTCTAACTGCTCCAAACTTGGTCCCTTGTAGGGACTTTTCCATTATGGCACCGGCATAGGTCTGCCAATGAACATTTTGTGTGCTGTCAAATGAGTTATTCGATTAGTTTGCATGTCACAGCTCATCAGTGCCAATGTCAGGGCATCAATCCAATTCAACTTTGTAGTTGCACAAATCCTATTTAGCTTAGCCTTCAATGTCCCATTAATTCTTTCCACCATGCCCTGTGACTGAGGGTGGTACACACACCCAAACCTTGAGATTATTTAATTTGTCATAAACTTTACTACAGTTCCTGCACCTAAATCATTGGAAGGAACTGCCCCCACCCACCTGCTAAATCTATCGATCACTACTAGCATGTACCTTTTCCCTCTTATGGTCTTTATCATATCGACATAGTCGATCACCAAGTGCCTAAATGGCCTTTCGGGCACAGGTATGTGACCTATAGGCGTTGTTATTCCCTTTCCAACATTGTTTTGAGCACATAACTCACACTGACAAAATATGGCCTATAAATAGGGTGACCAAAACCCATCCTTTTTAACCTTTCTTATTACTTCCCCCCTTGCACAATGGTCTAACCCATGCACTTCTGAAATAAGAAAGGTCAGCCATGGTGTGGATGCTACCAACAATCCTTCTTCAGTAGTCCACATGCTCTCCAAGTTATGCTTAGCTCCCCTTTGTATCCACATTGTTTGCTCTGCTAAGGTTGCCTTACCTTGCATTTCAATTATGTCCTCCTCTGTGGGTTCCAGATCCAAACTTACCTGAGTGCAATGACAACTGATCTGCATCCAGACGCTGTTCTGGCTGCTTCGTAATCAGAATCAGAATTTATTCGTCAAGTATGTTTTACAACATACGAGGAATTTCATTGGCCAATTTGATCCGGTGCTATAGCCTTTACTCCTTTGGATATTAATCGTCCTAAATATTCTACCTGTTGCTTACAAAACTGCAGCTTCTTACTGGATACTTTATGGCCTCCGCATGCCAGCCTTTCCAAGAGAATCAAATTGTCCCGCTCATATTGCTTCCTCACTTGCGGAGCAAACCCAACAAATCATCCACATATTGTATTAATGTATCTTCTAAGGGTATGCCTTCCAAATCTGCCTTTAATATCTGATTTAAGACATGGGGCGAGTGTTTGAATCCTTGTTGCATCCTAGCATAGGTGTATTGAGTACCCTTATAGGTGGAAGCAAACAAATACTAACACTGCTCTGCTAAGGGCACACTGAAAAACACCGAACAAAGATCTGCTACTGAAAAGTAAGCTGCCTCTATTGAAACATTAGTCAGCAGTGTATGTGAATTTGGCACAATCTCTTACCACCTCGTTTACCGCTCGCATATCATGTACTAGTCTCCACTTATTCAGCAGGTTCTCCAGATAGGCTGTTGGATTCTCTGCCTCCCCTAGTGGAACTCCCCTTTAATGCCTTGGGGTCCACCTTAAGCAGGTAACAGTGCCTGAGGGCCTGCCATACCTTCTGCCTGACTGGGTCAAACTGCGTGCCATTGACCATTGCGTTGTCCACCGCATTTTTATATATACCAGCCATCTTCAGGAGTTCTGTCAGTTTAGTGGTTCCTATCACTTTCACCAACAGTGCCTTAAAATCTCCCATAGCCAACAACCATCCTGTGTTATCCTCCTCAAGGGCCCTAATCCATTTCCTGCCCCATCATGAATAGTAGGCAAGGCATTTTTAGCCCTTCCAGGTCCTGGGTCTCCCAAGGGATATACTGTGTCTGCCTCGTTCTTTTTAAAAGCAACGGCATCATTTTATCCCTCCGTTCATGTTCCTCTTCTTCTACCTGTATGTCCTCCCATTCCAATCCTTCTTGGTACCTTCTTTCTCATTCTAATCCCTATTTCTTGCTTCTCAGATATTCTAGTCTTCCGTTGAGATTCCTTCTTTTAATACCTTCCACTAAATCCTCATCCCTTATTTCCCTCGCATCTCCCCTATCACTTCCCGATTCTGTTTCCTCCTCACTGCCTTGCCTCCTTTCAGTGACCACTTACACATCAGTTTCCAGTCCTGTCTATCACTTCCCTGGCTCTCCCCTTCTGCAGTATACGATACCTGAAAATCCCTCTGGTTCCTCAGGTACTGCAGCCTCCTGATATCCACTTCTAATTCCCTTATTTCCTTCTCATCATCCCAACTTGCAACTTCTCATTCTATCTCCACTATTCGCTTTTCTAAGGGACACTGCTTTGTACCGTCCGGGCCTGAATAGGGAGGGGGGTGCCCAGGGTCTCTCAAGCTTGGATATAAGGTCAACTTTTTTCCTTGAGGCTTCTGGCTCTCATGCTGCTTTTCGGTTCTCTCACCCTCTTCTTTGTCATCTTTACCACCTGGTATACTTTCCTCAAGCTCTCTCCTTCCACTCAAAACAGCTTAAGTTTATCTAGCTCTTTTTCTCTCTTTTTTCGCGTTTCCAACTTTTCTTTGGACCTATGATTCTTAATTAACACTTGCATCTCATCACACTTATTTATATCAAAAGTTCCTTCCTTGGGCCACTGTCACCAGTTTTTCCATTTTTTTTCCCCATTTCTCAGAGTGCTTTATAATGTCCTCTTTAGATACAGGAAACATTTTACTTAGTAGTTCAACTGCAGTTACCTTACTCATTGTATTATCTTGTTCAGTGCACTTTATCAATCAGTCCAGGTGTAGTCCTTATTCTTATTCCGTCCTGTTCCTGTAGTTACTATACTATCCTATACACTCAGTCTGAAGAAGGGTTTCGGCCCGAAACGTTACCTATCTCCTTCGCTCCATAGATGCTGCTGCACCCGCTGAGTTTCTCCAGCATTTTGTTTACCCTATCCTATACACTGTCTGTTTCTAAGAATTTCAGCAGGGAACCAGATCAACCTACTACGAAGGACCTCAGTGTTCCCGGGAGCTTCTTCGGGAGGTGGGGAGGTGGGGGGGGGGGTTAGTCTCAAAGAGTCTGACTAGTGCACTTTTCTCCCCCCATCTGATCCCGGTGAACCTGTGGCCGCTTACTCAGTCGTTGGTTGATAGTCCTAGTGAAATCCCAGCTGGCTTGCCAAATGATAATGTTTGCATCTTAAAAAAACAGACAAAATACAACAAATTAAAGTAAACCATACTTTTACTTTTTAGGTCAAACGGAGTGGCCGGAGGTGTTGCGGTCCTGAAGAATCCAGTGATACTTCTGATTCCCCAAAATACCATTTTAATTAATAAAAACCCTGGGGTATTTATACAAAAATAGTCACATATGCAGAATATCAGGGGCATTAGGTAATGTCCCGTGTTGTTTTTATATGCCAGTTCATGGCTATCCCATTGTCAGTTAGTTCCCCTTTCAGGCCTCTCTTATCTGATTGACCTTTTTCAACCAGAAAGCTTATCTGAAAAAGCCATAAAATCTGGTCGTGTTCCAGCTAGCAATGCAATAGCAATTAAATTATTTTCAATTGTTCTAATCCATCTCCCCAATATTCACAATTTCAAATTCTTAGTATATACTAGACTAAGTGGGACCCGTTGGGTCCCAGCATCACACGGGAGGGCTGGCCCCTCAATGCAATATTCCACCTCTCCACCAAATCCAATATTGGTGGCCAGTGAGGTGGAAGGGGGGGGGGGGGGTGGGGGCTTTATGGAGCATTAGTATGGATGTTGTGGGCTGCATGGACTGGTTTCCAGAGGGCTAGTATGGACATTGTGAGCTGAATGTATTCTTGGGCTGGCGGCTCAGTCACTCAAGCCTGTTGTGCTGGCAGCTCACTCACTCACGGCTGGTGGCCTGGCAGTTGACTCACGGCTATTCCTTGAAATTCTATTTCAAGCAGAGTGCAAGGCCACCAAATCCAAGTGCAGTATCATACCATTTCACGCAGAGTGCAAGGCCACTAAAGACAGAGTCGTGACCTCCCCCTCCTCCATCTTGCAGAGACTGAGCCACGCCCACACTTCTGGGTTTTATAGTCCCTCCCCCACTCCCACCAGAAGGGGCATGGCCTTCATGGCGTGATTGACAGGAGAGAGAATGTCAACATTTTTTAAACACTAATAACTCTTTTATTTTTAATCAATGGGAAAAATCTTTGGCTCCTGATGAGCGGAGGGGGACTCTGAGTAAGATGGCCAAAATCACAGCTGTAAGTGGTAGCGTTTTTTCTAAAATCAATATAAAGCGCAAACAGGAAGTGGTCAAGATTAGACTTTTAATTATGTAGCAGGCAAGGCAACTTTAATTAGGCAAGGCAACTTTAATTAGGCAAGGCAACTTTAATTAGGCAACACAGCTTTAGCATTTCCAAACCAAAGGCAACACAGCTTTAGCATTTCCAAACCAAAGGCAACACAGCTTTAGCATTTCCAAACTATATTTTCAAACCACATTAAGGGCACTGACAGTTCAGTAAGACACTCACAGTTTAATAGACATGTGTTCAGTGTTATTCACAGCTCAGACTGAGAGACGTGACCCTCTCGCTCCCCCATCTTGCAGAGACTGATGGAGGCACTCAACACGTCTGGGTTTTATAGTCCCTCCGGAAGAGGCGTGGCCTTCAGGAGGGAGAATCTCAACATTTTTTAAACATTAATAACTCTTTTATTTTTCATCAATGGGAAAGATCCTCTTGTCCTAAGGTGGCAGCTCAGTCACTCAAGCCTGATGTGCTGGCAGCTCACTCACAGCTCGTGGGCTGGCAGTTGACTCACGGCTATTACTTGAAATTCCATTTCAAGCAGAGTGCAAGGCCACCAAATTCAAGTGCAGTTTCATGCCATTTCAAGCAGGGGGCAAGGCCACCAAATTCAAATGCAGTTTCATACCATTTCATGCAGGGTACAAGGCCCCCAGATTCAAATGCAGTTTCATACCATTTCATGCAGGGTGCAAGGCCACCACATTCAAATGCAGTTTCATACCATTTCAAGCAGGGTGAAACCACCATAAAACCACACAAACCACCACAAACCACCACAAACCACCACAAACCACATAAACACCACATAAATACCACACTCAAAGTTCAGTAGACATTCAGTGTGTTCAATTGATTCACAACTCAGACAGAGTCATGACCTCTCCCTCCCCCATCTTGCAGAGACTGAGCCACACCCACACTTCCGGATTTTATAATCCCTCCCACCGGAAGGGGCGTGGCCTTCATTGCATGATTGACAGGTGAGAGATTCTGAAAAACATTTTTAAAACACTACTAACACTTTTATTTTTCAATGATGGGAAGAATCCTCTGCATCTGATGAGCGGAGGGGGCTGAGTAAGATGGCCAAAAATCACAGTCGTAAGTGGTAGCATTTTATCTAAAATCAATATGCAGTGAAAACAGGAAGTTGTCAAGTTTCGACTTTTAATCATTTGCCATTTCAAACCAACCACTGCCAACCATTTGCTGTGCTTTAGTTCAAACCAATCACTACCAACCATTTGCTGTGCTTTAGTTCAAACCAACCACCACCAACCATTTGTTGTGCTTTAGTTCAAACCAACCACATTTTCATTTTCAAACCACATTAAGGGCACTCGAGGTCAGTAAAACTACACTCACAGTTTAGTAGACATATGTTCAGTGTTATTTACAGCTCAGACTGAGAGACATGACCCTCTCGATTTCCCCCATCTTGCAGAGACTGACTGAGGCACTCCACACTTCCGGATTTTATAGTCCCTCCGGAATGGGCGCGGCCTACAGGAGAGAGAATCTCAACATTTTTTAAACACTATAACTCTTTTATTTTTCATTGATGGGAAAAATCGCCTTGTCCTGCACAGCGGAGGGGGACTCTGAGTAAGATGGCCAAAAATCACAGCCGTAAGTGGCAGTGTTTTTTCTAAAATCAATATACAGAACCGCAGGAAGTGGTCAAGATCAGACTTTTAGTAATATAGGTAAAGATAATATACTCCTATACTCCCCACCCCCATACATCACAAACCCCAAATAAGTGCCTAGCTTGCATTTGTTAACTTTCTACAGCAGTCATCCTATGATGCAAAACTATTAAATGAAAGCTTCATGCACAACCCCTGGTGTTAGACCAGAGCTCTGGCCTGAACCCTCACCTCAGGTGGCAAGCACTGTGTCACGGAGAGAGAGCGATGGGGGAAGGGTGAGGAGGATGGGGAGGAGTATTTTGAACAACAAGACAGCATGCAGGTCAGAACTATACGATGTATTGCAACTTTGTGATATCTCACCAAGGTCAAGGGCAAACTGTCGTTTTTGCAGGAGAGCAGCTCACCACACCTTAGCAACTATGTTAGACTTGCAAGGGATCAATCTGTGGAGGCAGTAATGATAATTTCTCTGGCCTGGGCATTCTGCTGCAGATAGACACTGCATCGTTGCAGAGAGCTGGTTGCCAGCTGGTTTGAATCATAGAAATGTACAGCACGGAAACAGGTCCTTAGGCCCAACGTGTCCATGCAGATCTAGTTGCCTACTTGAACTCATCCCATTGATTATTTGATCCATATCCCTTGTAGAGGACATAATGTATAGAAGTGATTTATCTGGATTATTAATATGTCATTCGGCTCTAAGTCCACGGCTGGCTTCTGACGTTCCTGCTAGTTGTTCTGGCGGTGACAAAGTACATTGTTGATGTGATTGGAATGATCCGCAAACTGGATCCTACATTTAAGCAACAGTACATATTGCCAAGCTGTGCAGGCAAAGTATGATAATGCACCAAATTCAGACCAGGCGATTCTGTCTGATCTTGGATAGATATCCTATTTGTGATCCTAATTCTCATGCTTATACAAAGTCACACCAGCGTTTCCCTGAGCACCATCTCGTAATGGCTGACTGTGTCCTATAAGAAGGCCATAGCACTGGCGGGGAAATATGGAAGCTAAAAGTGAAACTTATGTCCACACAAAAAAAAATGGAGGCTACACAGATTGACAAAACACAAAACCTCGCTGTAATCCTTTGATACACTGGTGGGAATCGACTAAATAAAACATCAAAAGATTCTTCATTCTCAAAGATGTTTGAAAGGCCAGAAAGAGGAGGAGAGAAACTTTCCAACACCAGGAAAACCTGCTGAATCTGCTCCTTCTGTGGTCAAAGAGGGGAGGGTTTCAAGGAGAACCCAAGCCACATTCTTTGCCTTGGTGTACTCTAAGATTATCTTTCAATCCAATGTCTTCTGGGTGGTGTGGGTTGAGGTATGATTACATTTATTTCTTGCTGAAGCCTTGTGGAGGGAGCAGCAGTCAAATGCAAGAGGATGCTCTCCAACATCCTAGCAACCTGACGCAATGAAGTTCCACAAGTCCTTCTCTGCCAGGATATACAATTAAAATTATTTAAAAAACCCACCTCTCAGAACTTTCTGTCCTCTTTCCTGAAGACGTGAACAAGAGGGATAGTCTGGACCATCTGTTACTCTGGATACGTATACTCTGGGTTCCAGCAACTATGTTACAGAGAAAGGTTGAACAAGTTAGGTCTTTATTCTTTGGAGCGCAGAAGGTTAAGGGGGGACTTGATTGAGGTCTTTAAAATGATGAAAGGGATAGACAGAGTTGACGTGGATACGTTTTTCCCATTGAGGGTATGGAAGATTCAAACAAGAGGGCATGACATGAGAATTAAGGGACAGAGGTTTTGGGGTAACGTGAGGGGGAACTTCTTTACTCAGAGAGTGGTGGCTGTGTGGAATGAGCTTCCAGCAGAAGTGGTGGAGGCAGGATCGATTTTAACATTTAAGAGTAAAGTGGATAGGTATATGGACGTGAAGGGAATGGAGGGGTATGGTCTGAGTGCAGGTAGATGGGACTAGGGGAAAACAAATGGTCGGCACGGACTGGAAGGGCCGAGAGGGCCTGTTTCCGTGCTGTAATTGTTATATGGTTATATGGTTATAAGCTTGTAGAATATATAACCAACAAGCTATAATTCTATTAGTGCACCAGCACAGTGGCGCAGTGATAGGGTTGGCATCTTACAGTGCTAGTGATCCAGATTTGATCCAGTCTACGGGTGCTGCCTGTATGAAGTTAGTATGAAGATTTGATCCAGTCTATGGGTGCTGCCTGTATGAAGTTAGTATGAAGATTTGATCCAGTCTACGGGTGCTGCCTGTATGAAGTTAGTATGTTCTCCCAGTGACCATACTCCGGGAGCTCCAGTTTCTTCTCACATTCCAAAGCCATACAGGTTTATAGGTCCATTGGCTTCTGTTAATTGCCCCTATTGTGTAGGATGTGAAACTGGGATAACATAGAACTATCGCTGATTGTTGGTCAGCCCAGAATCGGTGAGCTCAAGAGCTTTATCTCTAAACTAAAGTAAACTAAACTAAACTAGATATAGCCATATATCAGAAGCAATACCATAATTCTCATATGCTATTTTAAATATGTGCTATCTTCTTCATTTAAAATAACACAAATAAATAATAAAATAATGTAAAACTGTAAGGTTAAAAACTAGAAATAATAAGCAGATGTCACTGTGTGAGAACAAGCTGAGATTTAAAATTTATCTATGCACATAAAACGTAATAAGGAGCTCTTGTGTTTAAAATCCCAATTTAATGAGGATATGCATTTGAATCTACTAATATGTGAACCCACTGGTAGGTTTGACATGGAAATTCAGTTGGGACTCGATATACCAAAGAAGAGCACAGCTTATTCAAATATTGTGTAGGAAGGAACTGCAGATGCAGGTTGAAATGGAAGATAGATACAAAAAGCTGGAGTGATTCAGCGGGACAGACAACATGTCTGGAGAAAAGGATTTGGTGACGTTTCAGGTTGAGACCCTTCTTCAGACTGAGAGTCAGGGGAAAGGGAAATGAGGGATATAGACATATCTATCAAATATTATACCAAATATTACTCAATGTCCTCCATTTAAGATATGTTAGAAGACAACAATTAATTTGACCTAAATTTACAGTAACAGTACTTAAAATAGCTACAGCAACTAAAAATAACCCTAAAATATAGGGAATGTTTGGTATCTCAATACATTCCAGTTGCATGTTGCATAATCGGTCATTTGTATATTGATCACACTTAATTTACAGTGTTAAACAATTTATGCTCTCAAATATTGATACTCCATCTTCTGAGATTTATAGGCGAGTTGGGTTTACCCATTTCAAAAGATATATGAGAGGAAAGCCTACTATACATACATTACTGTTCTTTAAATGTCAGGCACTGCCTGAAACAATTCAAAGTATTGCATAGGTTATACTTCTCAAAGACCAAATTGAATAAGATTTTTCCAACTGTCTCCCCTCTCTGTTATAAATGTCACCTCCAAGAAGCTACCCTAACCCATTATTTTGTATCCTGGATAAAAATACAACATTTCTGGCTGGGATTATTTAATACCATTTCTAAAACACTCAAAATTCAATTGGAGTCAGATTCAAAATGAATAATATTAGGAATGTCAGAGAGCTGCTCTATGTTAACGACATTCCAAAGACATTTCCTTGACTATGGCTTAATAACTGCGATAAAACTTATACTTAAATTCTGGAAAAAGATAACAGTTCCCACAGTGAAGATGTGGATCACAGAAATGACCGAGACTTCATTTAGAAAAAAATAAGGATTGTTTTGGCTGATAAATCAGACCAATTTTCCAAAAATATGGTCTCCTTTTATTGAATTTCTTCAACATCAGAATTATTGAACGCAAATTTAAAACCAATGCTTGGGTTGGGTGAGCAGGGGTAGGGAAGGATAGTGGGACATAACTTTTTTTTCCCTCTTTTTTTTATCTTTCACTTCTTTGTCAGTTCAGGGGTTTTTTCTCCTCTCTTTTTTGTATCTTTCTTCTTTCTCTTCATTCTTTCCTTTTTACCTTTTTTTCCGATTCATTTATCAGTTTATAAACCTGCAGCTGTACGAAAATTGTATAATTGTTATGTCGGTTGCTTTCTTCTTGTACAATTGCTTCTAATAAAATAAACATTAAAAAAAATGTGTATATCTCCCCACCAAATATTACATCCCAACGACTGTCATTAATTTATTATAATCTGCACCATCTGCACCATGTTTTCCTCTGTTCAGTGGCTGAATTTCTAACTTCAGACTGAGTTTGCTTCAGAAAAATGCATGGCCATTAATTTGCAGGTTACTCACGATGTCTCAGATTTGAGAAGCTCTGGAAAATAATTGTTTGTGATGTCCAATTTTAGCCCTCACTTGGCTGTAGTCCAGTTCAAAGTTACAGATTTGTATATACAGTAAACCCTTGTTTTAATGGACTCCCTTTGTAGCGGATTTTGATTATAGCGAACCAACCTGCCGACCTTCGGCTTGCACCATCTCCCAGTTGCTTACCACCCCGGCTTCTGACCCTACCCCCCCCCCCCCCCCCCCCCCCCCCCCCCGCGGCTTGCAAGGTGCACCAGCGAGCCCTTCTTCACCCACCACACGGTCCGGTCGACGCGACTGTTATTGCAGCTCACATTGTAGCTTCAGGGGACAACATTTCTTCAGGCTGCCACCACTGACAGGACTTGCTTGGTCACCATGGGGTTCCCTCCTGTCAGCTTTTTCTTCCTGTAGCTTTGTCCGTTCCCAGCTCCATCGCCGCCTCGGCCTCTCCCCCCCCCCCCCCCACTGACGCCTGCTCTTCCTTCCCCCATTGCTTTGTCCAATCGGTCTCTCCCCAACACCTCCTCCATTGCCGCCTTCTCCTTCTCTTCTGGAGTCACCAACATACTCCACCGTGGAAGATGTTGACAACTGCGGGGGAGAAGGAGGAAGAGGCGGCGGTGGTGGGGAGCGGACAAAACGATAGCCGACAGGAAGAATAGGTAGCTGGTGAAAGGGGAGGGAGCCCCATGGTAACCGAGTGCATCTTGTCTTTGGCAGTGGCCTGAAGAAAGCGCTGACGGCCAGGGGCTACAATGTGAGCCGCAAAAAACAGCCGCGTTTACCGGGCCATGCGGTAGCTGGTGAAGAAGGGCTTGCTGGTGCAGACCAGCTGCATTGATGCCTCGATTGAAGGTGAAACGACACTAAGTACTGGAGTAACTGAGCAGGCTAAATCAGTCTGAAGAAGGGTCCCAATGTTATCTTTCCATGTTCTCCAGTGTTGCTGCCTGACATGCTGAGTTACTCCAGCACTTCATGTCCTTTTAACCATTATCTGCAGTTGTTTGTTTCAACTGTTTTCAATGATAATACCTTACTCAGTTATAGTGGACAATCTGCAATAGTGGATACCATTCGCCACCCGCCCTCCTCCGCTCCCCCCTCCCCAGTGGAATGTCAGGATTTGAGTTCAGCTGGTAACTGCTCTGCTCACGCCTAAGCAACCAAATTCCTATTATGTAACTTAATTCCTTGTTTCCAATTACTTATTTTCTGCAATGGCATTTTAACAATTTGTAACGTTAGATATATCTATTAAGGACAGGAGTATAAGTTTATGATCTATGTGGCTCATTTGAAAAAGCAATCTATTATTTGTGTCCAATTTATTGAGATATGGGACAGGCAACGAAAAAAAGTTACAGTTCCAACTATTCAATTTTCAGGCTATTAATGTTCCTACTACAGCAAAAGTCAGTAGTTAGAAGTCATATCGAGCCTGGCAACATTTGATTTATATGGCAGGACTGCAGGCGACGTTCTGAAGAAGCAGGAGTTGGCTCTGAGCACATGTACCTATAAATTTCACTCTCACCATTAAATTTTAAATGCATTGTGAGTTCAACCAGAAGCAACTCATAGCGACAGCATAACTACACCCTTGATAAAAGATTATTTTACTAGAAGCTGCTAATGTGTAAAACATGGACACCGATATATTAAATGTACCGGTCCAAGATTAGCATTTATAGATGTTTATACAAGACCACCCACGCTGAGGTATCTGTCAGGCTGGCATTCTATAATTGCCATATTGAATATCCTTTAAATTGTAATGTGGGCTTGGAAAGATTAAAAAAGATCTTTAAGAGTTCTCTCCACATCTTGCTTTACTCTGGGGGTTGTCAAGTTGCCGGCAGTCACCTGAAAAACCAGAAACTGGAATGGCGACTGCCAGAGTGGAGAACAAACACACGCACACGAACACACACACAAGAACACACACACACACACACGAACACACACACGAACACACACACACACACGAACACACATACACACACACACACACACACACACACACACACACACACGAACACACACATACCCGAACACACACACGCACAGGCACACGCACACACACACATACACACACGCACGCACGATACAGACACACACCACGGTGAGCATGAAGGTTGGCGCTGTAATTAAGATGGCTAGCACAGTGTACGGTAAGGAAAGTAGTTTTGAAAGGGGGGAGAAAACTTTTAAGAAGCCAGAGAACTTTTAAGAAGCCAGAGCTACACAGCTGTGATGTTTGGCGGACATTTAACATTACTGGTCAGTTATCCTTGGTTCTGAAAACTCCTGCTTAAGTTTTTTTTCCCCAATGAGCCAATGAAAATGACCAGCCAGCAAAGGCGATTAACTAAAACTACCTACGACTACCTCGACTACCCATAACTACATGGCGACCAATTTATGGTCGCAGAAAAATTTTCAACACGTTGAAAAATTTGTAGTGACCATACTGAGGCCGCAACTAGTTCCCAGAATGCGGGAACTCCTCACGACCATGAAGGAGACTCACCAGAGACCACCAGCGAACCTGTGGCGAGCTCAGAGTCTCCTGCACTCGCCTAAAAAGTTGTCTGTGGGACAGGTCCATTAGGCTAAAACTACTTTCCATTAATACAAAAGTATTAAGAACTCTCCTTGTAGCAGGCTTTTCAATATTTATAGAATTGATTAAAAATGATTATAGAGGTGCCAAATCGAATATAATCAGATTGTACATTGTAAATCAATCCAATAATATCAGAGAACTGTAGGAAATCTGAATTATTGTAAACTTGGAAAAAAAAAGGATTTTTGTAAAAATAGACACAGAATGCTGGAGTAACTCAGTGGGTCAGGCAGCATCTATAGAAAATAGATAGGTGACGTTTCAGGTCAAGACCCTTCTTTTAATT
This sequence comes from Okamejei kenojei, assembly GCA_035221665.1. NCBI lineage: Eukaryota > Metazoa > Chordata > Chondrichthyes > Rajiformes > Rajidae > Okamejei > Okamejei kenojei. The sequence goes on from CM069134.1 coordinate 60,255,297, forward strand.
GATTATAGCCTCCTGTAATCAGTCTGAAGAAGGGTCCCGACCTGAAATGTCACCTATCCATTTTCTCCAGAGATGCTGCCTGACCTGCTGAGTTACTTCAGCATTTTGTGTCTATCTTTGGTATAAACCACCATCTGTTGTTCCATTTTATTGTATTTGGATTTTAGTATCTGGTTTAGAAATCGCATATATATCATATGTAAGAAGAAACGAGCCATTGACTAAAATGGAATATTTCAGCAATTCAATCCCAAAATTGAAATATTCTTTCAGAATCATTGGGTCTGTGGATCTATTTCAAAGATTATGGAGAAGAATTCTAATCCCTTTGCTCTTGCATGGCTTTTTTTTTTCAGGAATACCTTTGTGGACATTCTCCGAGCTATTCTCCTGTCCCTGGAAATCCTAATTGAAGATCCAGAGTTACAGATAAATGGATTTGTGCTAATTATAGACTGGAGTAATTTCACATTCAAACAAGCCTCCAAACTGACTCCCACTATTCTGAGACTAGCCATAGAGGGATTGCAGGTTAGTAATTCCATGTTTTTTTTTCATCTAGTTTGGAATGAAAAGTTTCATTGTTTTACACAGTTAAAATCTTCGACAGTCAGAACCTTTTTCCTAGGTTGAAAATATCAAATAGTGGAGGCCGTAGGTTTAAGGTGAGAGGGGCAAAGTGTAAAGAAGATGTGCAGGGCAAGTTTTTTACGCCGAAGGTGGTGAACACCTTGAATGTACTGCCAGGAGTGGTGGTGGAGGCAGATACATATGGCACACGGATTTGTAGGGAATGGAGGGATATGGGTTATGTGCAGGCAGGCAAGAGTTGGCCTTTGCATCATGTTTAGCACAGACGTTGTGGGCCAAAGGGCCTGTTCCTGTGCTCTATGTTTGCTGTTGCTGTGTTATAGCTCTGTGTTGTATGTTTTTTGTTCTTTGTCAGCTTCAGACATAATAATAGGATGTTTTATTATTCTGGAAAGGTGAAATCCCCATCAGCAAAGGGCACTGTGCAGATATCAGGCATTTCCCAATCATGAGGAAAACAAACTGGAAAGACTAGCTACAGTATTTAGAACCATTAGAACCATGGGCGGCACAGTGGCACAGCCGGTAGAGCTGCTGCCACACAGTGACAGGGACTTGGGTTCGATCCTGTCCTCGGGTGCTGTCTCGCGCAGAGTTTTCATTTTCTCCATGTGACCAAGTGAGTATCCTCTAGATGTTGCAGTTTCCTCCCATGTGCCAAAAATGTGCTATTTTGTAGTTTAATTGGCCTCTGTAAATGATCCTAGTGTGTAGAGAGAGGATGCAAAATTGGGATTACATAGAACTAGTGTGAAAGGGTGATCGGTGGTTGGCATGGACTCAGCGGCTGAAGGGGCCTGTTTCCAGTCTGTATCTCTAAACTAAATATTTTTTCTCACTAGTATTTTTTTCAAAACTGACGCTTTCAGTGAAGGAAAGCTGTTTGGCCTCTTGGGATGCAGTAGGAGTAACAAGTAAAAGATAATCACATGGAGCAGTGCAGAGAAAGATCAGCAAATGAAGTTACTTTATTTAAAGAGGAAGTTAGGTAGAGTGTTACAAAGTGAAAGTGGATAAGGCAAATCAAAAAGATAAAAAAATATATACAAAGCTTGAGTTTTAAAATCTGGCTGATTTAATAAAAAAGATCTGCATTCAGTATTTATGGAATTCCACACTTCTGTGTCCCATTAGAATACTATAAGAGTGGGAGGCAGTGCAATTGGTCCACTTTCAATCAATCAAGCGTTTTGCATATTTCCAGCTAAGGTATAAGGGGAAGTCTGTGTGGTCCTGGTAAAAATAGGAAAAAAGGTCAGAGGCTAAAGGGAAGCAAAAGGTCACATCATCATCAAGGCTTCTCTTGTATTCATGAGTACAGCATTTGGACTGATGAGGAAAGATCAAAGATATCCCAAAGGAAACAGTGGGGGAGAATGGCAGGATCATCTTGTGGACAATCTACAAAACAAAAATCAGGTTTGTAGGATGGAAGGCAGCAACCAGAGAAATTCTGTTTGTATGGGTGGCACAGTGTTACTGCAGTAGAGTTGCTGCTTTACAATGCCAGAGTCCCGGGTTCAATCCTGATTATTGGTGCTGTCTGTACGGAGTTTGTATGTTCTCCCTGTGATCTACCAGTGTTTTATCCTGGATCTCCAGTTTCCTCCTACACTCCAAAGATGTACAGGTTTGTAGTTTAATTTGCTTGGTATAATTGTAAATTGTCCCTCGGGTGTGTAGATAGTGTTAATGTGCGGGGATCACTGGTAGGCGTGGGCTGAAGGGCCTGTTTCTGTTTAGATCTCTAATCTAAACTAAACAAGGAAAATGCAATGAGCATTTGGAGGAAAATAATGAGCAAAAATAAAATATTTTTTTCCATTGTGAGCACCCAAGGAATGCTAGTGGAGGAAAAAAATGGGTGAAGAGTTCATTGCTACACTCACCCATCCACCCAATGCTAATGCTTGGACCTCCTCTGCATGTTGGAGCTGGACTAATGTCTGGAGTATTCAATGGCAGATCAAATATGACGGGTGCTGCCAGCCCTTTATATCCAGCCTGTCCCACAATCCTACAGTCACATAAGGCAATAGGAACAAGGCAATAATATTTGCATGTGCTGCATGGAACTGCATATACTGGAATCTTGAATAAAACGCAGAGTGTTTGAGTAGCTCAGCAGGTCAGACAGCATCTGTAGAATGAATGGGTAGGCGATGTTTCAGGACAGGACCCTTTTTCCGATATTTGCATTAGGATCCGTGTAAACTCAGAAAATTGAAGGTCCCTTGGGATTATCCAAATATTTGCAAGTTCAGCTTGAAATCTTCATGGGCTGAATCACATAGAAGTGTCTGCCGTTGTTAGCCAAAGAATGGGCATTAAGAGGAGTTTGATGAATCTGTGAATATCAAAATTATTCTTGATCAAAATCAAACAAAATTCAAGGTAAATAGACTATAGACGTGATGCCAATTTTCTTCATGCAGTTGATGCCTTTGGAATATTGCCTGGTTTTCTGTTAAAAATTCCTATACCTATTTTGGAAATCAGCTGAAGCTATGGGAGTTTGTGCCAGCAAATACTGTAGCTCACCTATCTGGGTCTCTGTGCAGAGCCAAACTATTAAATGGCAGTGGTCTGTAAGCTAGAATTTAACAGTAATCCCATTTTAATAAACATTGCATCTCTGCACTAAAAGGATAAGATTGGGTGGGCCATGTGTCTGCAAGCTACGTATCTAACTTAGTAATGTGATATAGAGAGAAATCCAAGTATTAATAGTCAATTTCTAATTATTAAAAAACTCTTGTGCAGAAAATCTTGAAATGTCAGGAATATGGTTCGAAATCACTCGTGTTAAATTAAATCTTGATCAATTCACAACCTCTCAGTAGAACATTGCAGCTGTTGTGGAACTATTAATAGTGTTTGGGATACATCCATCTGCTGTGTGAATGTGTTAATTTGTGCCATCAACTGTTAAAAACATCTCTTGTAATCTGATTATTAAACAAAACACTAATGAGAGCTAACAGCAACTACAATGTGTATGCTCATATTACTTCTGACATAAATAGAATGTTAAAGACCTTTGCAGAAGGGTTGAGATGATGAATATTGTTAGACCTGGAATCGTACAGTGGGTCAATTATCAGCTCTGGAAGAAGTGGTCTGTACTTGCGATTTGTAAATGTCCTGTGACATTTTTAAGTGGCGTCTGGTATAGAAAGGGAGAGAAGACAATGAAATGTTTTTCTAAACCAAAGTGAGCAGTAAACTATACCCCACAATCAACAGAGAAATGTGCACAGGTATATATACCTGAAAAAATGGTGCTCAGATAAAATGGAGAAAGGAAGATGAAGGTGAGAATCATGCAGCCAATTGTCTAGGGTACAGGAAGCAAACTGAGCTAGTCACAAGGCCCGGGTAATATAAGGGATGTAGAATAAGCAGATTATTTAACATATCATGCCCAATACGTAAATACTCATGTATGGTATTGACAAACTAAGATTCTACGTTTTTCCATTACTAACTTTAGTGATAGATACTGCCAGTATCAACTCACTGCCAATTTACGCTCACTTTCTACCCAGATCAAGATAGGAAGTATGTTTCAGAAATATAAATTCTTATATAAAATAGGAACCAGTGTGGGCAGTCCGGCCCATTAAGCCTGCCCCACATCTATCAAAATTATAGCTGAAGTTTTACTTTTTCCACTGCCATCATATACCTTGATTCCTTTATTGGGCAAAAAATTAATAATTTCCATTTGGAATGAAACCATTGACTGGACTTCAGATCATTCCAAGGTGGACTACTCTGAGTGGAAAAACATCTCCTCGTTTCTGAAATAACCTGCGTCATTATCTTCAAATGTGTCCCATTGTTCTGGACACCCAGCCAGGGGAAACATGCACCCTGCATCTAACCTGATAAGAACTTTTTCTTTGTTTCAATGAGATTTCCTCATATTCTTCTGAATAATGGTGAACAGAGTACCAGTTGATTCAATGTGTAGGAAGGAATTGCAGACGCTGGTTTAACTGAAGATAGACACAAAATGGTGGAGTAACTCAGCAGGACAGGTAGCATCTCTGGAGAGAAGGAATGGGTAACATTTCGGGTTGAGACCCTTCTTCAGACTGAAAGTAACGGGAAAGGGAAACGAGAGATATTGACGACGATGTAGAGAGATATAGAACAAATGAGGGAAAGATATGCAAAAAAGTAACAATGATAAAGGAAACAGGCCATTATCAGCGTTTGCTAGGTGAGAATGAAAAGCTGGTATGACTTAGGTGGGGGAGCAATGGAGAGAGAGGGAATGCAGGGGTTAGAGAAATCACCATTCATACCCCTGGATTGTAAGCTGCCCAAGCGAAATATGAGATGCTGTTCCTCCAATTTATCTCTATTAAATGTGATCATTTATCTCTATCCAAACTTTAAAGTGAAGGGTTGATTTAACCAGACCAATGGAAAATTCAACCTCTCTTCTGTGGCAAATCTGCAAATTGTAGAACCAGTCAAGCAAATCTTGGCTGTATTCTTTCTATAGCATGCAGGCTTTCTTAGCCAAGGTGAGTAAAACGGCACAAAATACTCCAGGTCCAATACAATTGCAATAGGGCCTCCTGACTCCAGTAAACAAACCCTATCGTAATTACATACCATTTGTCCTCCTTATCAGTTGTTGTGCTTGCAGGTTGGCCTTCAGTGACTAATGTACAAGCACATCTTTGAACAGCATTAAACAGATTCTCCATTATTTTATTACCTTCCATGTTATATGTTACATGAAGTTTGATTCCTTAACCTTCACTGCGATCATTTATCTCTTTCCAAACTTTTGAAGTGAAGGGTTTATTTAACCAGGCTAATGGAAAAATGATAGAAAGCAAAATAGTAAATGAACATTTTTCCAATGTAGAGGCTAGAAACAGGATGTTGGGGAAGACAATAGACAATAGGTGCAGGAGTAGGCCATTTGGCCCTTCGAGCAAGCACTGCCATTCAATGTGATCATGGCTGATCATCCCCAATCAGTACCCCGTTCCTGCCTTCTCCCCATATCCCCTGACTCGGCTATCTTTAAGAGCCCTATCTAGCTCTCTCTTGGATGCTTCCAGAGAACCTGCCTCCACTGCCCTCTGAGGCAGAGAATTCCACTCACCACTCTCTGTGAGAAAAAGTGTTTTCTCGTCTCCGTTCTAAATGGCTTACTCCTTATTCTTAAACTGTGGCCCCTGGTTCTGGACTCCCCCAACATCGGGAACATGTTTCCTGCCTCTAGCGTGTCCAAGCCCTTAACAATCTTATATGTTTCAATGAGATTCCCTCTCATCCTTCTAAACTCCAGATTGTACAAGCCCAGCTGCTCCATTCTCTCAGCATATGACAGTCCCGCCATCCTGGGAATTAACCTTGTAAACCTACGCTCTACTCCCTCAAATTAGGGCACCAAAACTGCACACAATATACCAGGTGTGGTCTCACTAGGGCTCTGTACAACTGCAGAAGGACCTCTTTGCTCCTATATTCAATTCCTTTTGTTATAAAGGCCAACATGCCATTCGCTTTCTTCACTGCCCGCTGTACCTGCATGCTTACTTTCATAACCAGAACCAGAGGCCACAGTTTAAGAATAAGGGAAAAGCCATTTAGAACGGAGATGAGGAAATACTTTTTCACACAGAGAGTTGTGAGTCTGTGGAATTCTCTGCCTCAGAGGACGGTGGAGGCTGGTTCTCTGGTTGCTTTCAAGAGCGAGTTAGAGCTCTTAAAGATAGTGGAGTCAAGGGATATGGGGAGAAGGCAGGAATGGGGTACTGATTGGGGAAGATCAGCCATGATCACATTGAATGACGGTGCTGGGTCGAAGGGCCGAATAGCCTACTCCTGCACCTGTCGTCTATTGTCTATTGTCTGTTGTAGCAAATCACGATTAGTTACATGTTCCGTAAATGGTAGAATCTGGAAGGAATTGAGGGAAATCTGAGGAGAATAAAGTGGGATAAATGTTGGACTGGTGATGGATGGCATGGATTTGTGGGCAGAAAGGCCTCCATGACTACCTTTCATTTATGAAGCATTTTTAACAGAGGCAAGTCAGACCAAATGCATTGTACGAAAATGACAAAAATATGAGTTGTGACACCCATTTCTTTTCTCGTTTGGTTTATTTGGACCTGCTTATTGTAGATGAATCTGATTCACACCCAATAATTTTACATCTCAAATTATAACGTTTAAACGAACCATCCTCCCACAGTTACATCCTTCTGCATGGCCGCTGGACTAACTCAGCGATGGAAGGGTATATTTTGAGTCGAGCTGCTGACACACCCTACAATTACAGAAGGAATCAAAATACATTTTCAGTTTTCCACCCGAGTAAAATTTGAGAACAATGATTTTTGCAAGCCCTCTCCTAAGCATGAAATGTATCTACCTCTTAATATTACGACAGTCATGAGACTCATTCACTGGGATTGGTTTTCTCTACCTTAAGCTAATAAATAAAATAGGCATAAACTGCATGTCATGTAAAATCACTGTGCATTTTCCCCAAGCAAGGTTACTGTATATAAGGTAAGGGTCAATTGCTTTTATGGCAAGGGTGTGCAAACATTGATATGAAGATGATGCTGTCTAACTGAGATATGAAGATGATACTAACTGAGATTAGGATGTCTATGGACCAGATAGAGGGAACACTGCATCACATCAATGCATGTAACATGTAATGATGTGCTTCTAATATAAGCTGCTATATTAGAAACACACAGTTACATGTATGACACAATATCTGAAGAAACACATTCCCTTTGAGCCAAAAATCAACTGCTGGAGGAACTCGGCACCCGTGGAGGGAAATAAACTGATAGTGTTTTGGGTTGAGAGCCTTCTTAAGACTGATGAAGTAGAGGGGAGATAGTTGGTAGAAAGAGGGGAGGAGAAGAGGTTCAAGCACCTGTAATCTGCATTCCCTTTTGGATATAGTGTCCATTCCTTCACCTGTACAAATACCTACGCCATCTAGTGAGACCCGTTGCACCGCCAATTCTAGCCACCGCCCCTCTGGTCCCCCTAGCTGGCTCCTCCTCCCATCCCCCGTGATGCACCCCTCTCCCCATGGCTCTACCCCGTCTTTTTCTCCGAGCTCACTCTTCCCCGCCCACACACCCCTCTTCCCCAACAACTCCCCCTCCACCCTCACAAGCCCCTCAGCCCACACACACTCACCCCTCACACACACCCCTCTGCCCACACCTGCCCCATCCACATCCCTCCACCCCTGCAACCCCTCCGCCCCATGCCCCCCCCTCCCCCACACACCTAACCCGACACACACCCCCTCCCCCCCGCATCCCCACCCCCTACAACCCCCCAACCCCCCCATACACCCCCCCACACTCCCTGCTGCCCACACATCCCCGCCCCCACAACCACATCCCCGCCCACACACACACCTCCCCCCCACTCCACACCCCCCTTCCACACCCCTCCTCCCCTCACACCACCCTCTCCCTCCCTCCCAATTTCTAACTGAGCCTCATGCTCATCCGCTTTATTTCTTATACTTCACGCATTATCACACTTTTAATTTGGTATTCACTTCCTCTTTCACACCAGTTCCTATTTCAACTGACCTTACTCTCTTATCCCTTCTTGAAATTTCTGTCCCATTAATTCGAGTGTCTTTTGTAAGTTTTCCTGTGCTCTCTTCCCCATTAACTCCATCCTTATACTCCCAATTTGTCAACCCCTCACCACACCTATTTAGTTTAAACCCACCCATATAGTCCTAGCAAACCTGCCTGCCAGAATGGTAGTCGCCCTCCAGTTAAGGTGTAACCCGTCCCTTTTGTACAGGTCACCTGTACCCCAGAAGAGATCCCAGTGGTCTATAAATCTAAATCCAAGCTCCCTGCACCAGCCCCTCTGCCACACATTCAGATCCCCATTCTCCCTGTTCCTGCCCTCACCAGCATGAGTTACTGGAAGCAATCCAGAGACAACCACCCTATAACTCCTGCTTTCCAGCCTTCTACCTAACTCTCTAAACTCACGTTGTAGAACCTCTATCATCTTCTTCCCAACATCGTTTGTGCCCACGTGCACAACCACAGTCGGCTGCTCACCCTCCCTCTCGAGGATGTTCTGAAAGTCGGTCCGAGACATCTTGAACCTTGGCACCAGTGAGGCAACAGACCATTGTCGAGTCTCGCCTGCCACCACAGAATCTCCTGTCCGCACCTCAGACAATGGAGTCACCCACCATATGGCTCTGCCTGACGTCGGTCTCGCCGGTCGAGTCTCATCGTTAGGATTGGAGCCACTGACCTGTCCGCCGCTCGGACTGGATGTGCCATCTGCCCCGACAGCTCCCAAGAGGGTGTACCAATTTTCATTAAGCACAGCCACCGGGGTCTCCTGCACTCCACGTTTACTCCTTTTTTTCATAGTCACCCACCTTCGCTCTTCCGGTATCCTTGGTGTGACAACATCACTGTAAGTGCTGTCCAGGAAACACTACTTTTTCCGGATGGCTCTGAGGTCATCCAGCTGCTGCTCCAGTTCCCCAACACGTTCATTCAGGAGCTGCACCATGAACAATTTCTGCAGGTGTAGTTGTTAGAAGCACCAGCTGTGTCCCTGACTTCCCACATCCTGCAGGAAACATATTAGTGTGATACATTGGTCTTCCTATCCAATTTATTAAACAAACATTATAAACTTAAATAGTAAATGGACAGTCTAATCTGATCAAAGTTTTCCAACTTTTTCTGTTTTCATCTCAGATTTCCAACATGCACAGTATTTGCATTAGTATTTCAGGTAATGGTTTTGATTTGATGCATTTATGCTTGCATAAGTCATATAGCACGGAAACAGGCCCTTCAGCCCAACTCATCCATGCCGACCAAGAGATCCTATCTAAGCTAGTTCCATACGCCTGTATTTGGCACATATCCAAACCTTTCCTATTCATGTACCTGTTCAAGACATGTAGGATAGTTTGGTTTCCAAATGTTATTTCAGAGTTTTGTTAGTGATGATGCTGGAAGTAGAATTTGATACTACAATAGTATGTAAGATTAGCTTCTTTTCTGTGAAGAAAACATTGCACCTACATAGATCTATTATGGCTGCCTAGTATTCCGGTTATTATTTTATTGAATATTTTTTCATTATTTTATTTAATCGGTGTGTATTGCATTTACAGGCCTATTAGCTGCTGCAAGAAATAATTTCATTGTTCTGTTTTTGGCACATATGATAATTAAACACTCTTGACTCTTGACCTCAGTCTCAAAATACTTCAAAGCTAATTAAGCGTTTCCTTTCAGCGGAAACTATTATAATGTTGGGCAATGTGGCAGCCAAATTATGCTCAGCCAAATTACACAGAAAAACAACATAGAGGTTAATGATAGTAAATTTTCTTTAATGGTATTGTTTGAGATATAAATGTTGACTAGGAAAATAAACAAATGTTTGTTTTTGTTTGATCTGAGGGATGGAAAGGTCACTGGATTAATAATAACATCCTTAATAATGCTCTGTAATGTCAGTCTAGATTTGGTGTCCAAGAGGTGCAGAATACATCAGCACTACTGGAGTATTGTGTTCGCTTCAGAGTACCACACATATAATACATACAGTATGCATTCTCAGCTCCACCAATGAAACCTCACTGGACGATCCTTTAGTAATGTCATCTCAGACTACTGCCGTGATGTTCTCCATCATCAGAAACTGAGCTAGTCGGAAGAGGATTGCGGAAAGCAGCAGAATAGACATGGGATAATCAGTTGATTTGATTTATTTGGATTTTCACAAAATTATTTTTTTGGGAACCTTATTGAAGAAGTTGAGGATAACATTTTAACAAGCATGGACAATTGGTCTGCAGGCAAAAAGCAGAGAGTTAAGTACACAGTAGATACAAGGAACTGCAGATGTGGGTTTACAAAAAAGAATCAGAATCAGAATCAATTTATTGGCCAAGTATGTACACGTACAAGGAATTTGACTTGGTGCTTTGCTTGCACATGGTAAAAACACATTATACAGCAGACAATTCAATGCTAGCATTTCTATCAAGAGGACTGGAATACAAAAACAGAGATATAATGCTGAGGCTCTATAAGGCGCTGGTCAGGCTGTATTTGGAGTACTGGGAGCAAATTTGGGCCCCATATCTAAGGAAGGAAGTGCTGGCTCTGGAGAGGGTCCAGAGGAGGTTTACAAGAATGATTCCAGGAATGAGTGGGTTAGCAAATGCTGAGTGTTTGACAGCACTGGGCCTCTACTCACTGGAGTTTAGAAGGTTGAGGAGGGACCTCATTGAAACGTTCAGAATAATGAAAGACAATAATAGAGTGGATGTGGAAATAATGTTTCCACTGGTGGGAGAGTCTAAGACCAGAGGACAGAGCCTCAGAATTAAAGGGTGCTCTTTTTGAAAGGAGGTGAGGAGGAACTTCTTTCATCGTGTTAATCTGTTGTGGAGGTTTTGATAGTCTGGAGTTGCCTCCCAGAGGGGAGGACTTCAATGAGTTTGTGGCCAGGGTGAGAGGGGTCGGAGATTATCTTACCCGCTCGCTTCTTGGCCCTTGCAGTGTACAGTTCGTCGATGGGGGGGAAGGTTGCAGCCAATAACCTTCTCAACTGAGCGAATGATGCGCTGCAGCCTCCGGGTGTCAAAAGATACAAAGTGCTGGAGTAACTCAGCGGGTCAGGCAGCATCTCGGAAGAACATGGATTGCGATGTATTAGGTCGGTGCCTTCTTCAAAGATATGTTATCGTTTGGAATTCACTTTCAAAGAGGGAATAGAGGTGGAGTCACTGAGTATGTGTAAGACAGATATTGATTGATTTTTAGTGATGAAGGAAATCAAGAGATATGTGTTAGTACAAGAAAATGGCACGGCGAAGGAAAAAAACAACCACTGTGACATTCTTATGGAACAAATTGGATTGCTCTACAAAGAGCCAAAGTGGACACAAAAGTTGAAAGGGCCTCTTTCTCTGTCAATATGATTCTTTGGAGTAAACTTTAAATGCATGACTGATTTGGAAGCACTGAACAAATGTTAGTGCTGCTTCTAATCTTAAATACTAACTGGATTTGGAAGGTTCAAAAGTAAAACCCTAAAATCTGAAGTAAAAACAGAAAATAACCTGTAATGTTATTGACCTGAAATGTTAATTCTGCATCTCTCTTTGCAGAACAACCAGACCTGCTGAACATTTCCAGTATTTCTGTTTTTATATTTTACTAGGCTAAGTGGGAACCGTTGGGTCCCATGTTCACACGGGAGGGCTGGTCCCCCAATGCAATATTTCACCTCTCCACCAATTCCAATATTGGTGGCCAGTGGGTGTGGGGAGGGGGGGGGGGGGGGACTTTCTGGAGTGTTAGTATGGGTGTTGTGGGCTAAAGGGACTGGTTTCCAGAGGACTAGTATGGACATTGTGGGCCAAATGGATTCTTGGGGTGGCAGCTCAGTCACTCAAGCCTGATGTGCTGACAGCTCACTCGCGGCTGGTGGGCTGGCAGTTGACTCATGGCTATTCCTTGAAATTCCATTTCAAGCAGGGTGCAAGGGCACTAAATTCAACTGTAGTTTCCTACCATTTCAAGCAGGATGCAAGGCCACCAAATTCGTGCAGTTTCTTACCACTTCAACCAGGATGCAAGGCCACCAAATTCAAGTGCAGTTTTCTTACCACTTCAAGCAGGATGCAAGGCCACCGGATTCAAGTGCAGTTTCCTACCACTTCAAGCAGGATGCAAGGCCACCAAATTTTCTTACCACTTCAAGCAGGATGCAAGGCCACCGAATTCAAGTGCAGTTTCCTACCACTTCAAGCAGGGTGCAAGGCCACCAAATTCAGGTACAGTTTCCTACCACTTGAAGCAGGGTGCAAGGCCACCGAATTCAAGTGCAGTTTCCGACCACTTCAAGCAGGGTGCAAGGCCACCAAATTCAAGTGCAGTTTCATGCCATTTCAATCAGGGTATAAGGCCACCAAATTCAAGTGCAGTTTCGTGCCACTTCAAGCAGGGTGCAAGGCCACTTAATTCAAGTGCAGTTTCATGCCACTTCAAGCAGGGTGCAAGGCCACCAAATTCAAGTGCAGTTTCATGCCACTTCAAGCCAGGTGCAAGGCCACCAAATTGAAGTGCTGTTTCATGCCACTTTCAAGCAGGGTGCAAAGCCACCAAATGCAAGTGCAGTTTCATGTCATTTCAAGCAGGGTGCAAGGCCACCAAATTCAAGTGCAGTTTCATGCCATTTCTAGCAGGGTGCAAGGCCACCAAATTCAAATGCAGTCATACCACTTCAAGCAGGGTGCAAGACAACCAAATTTCATAGTTTCATATCATTTCGAGCAGGATGCAACGCCACCGAATTCAAGTGCAGTTTCCAACCACTTCAAGCAGGGTGCAAGGCCACTGAATTCAAGTGCAGTTTCATGCCACTTCAAGCTGGGTGCAAGGCCACCAAATTCAAGTGCAGTTTCATGCCACCAAGGAGGGTTTAATGCCACCACCTGCAAGTGCAGTTTCATGCCACTTCAAGCAGTTTGCAAGGCCACTGCATTCAAATGCAGTTTCATACCATTTCAAGCAGGGTGAAGCCACCATAAAACCACACAAAACACCACAAATCACATAAACACCACACTCACAGTTCAGTAGACATTCAGTGTTTTCAGTTGATTCACAGCTCAGACAGTCGTGACCTTTCCCTCGCCCATCTTGCAGAGACTGAGCCACACCCACACTTCTGGGTTTTATGATCCCTCCCCCCTCCCACCGGAAGGGGCGTAGCCTTCATGGCAAGATTCTCAAGATTTCTCAGGAGAGAGATTCTCAACATTTTTTAAACACTACTAACACTTTTATTTTTTATTGATGGGAAGAATCCTCTGCACCTGATGAGCGGAGGGGGACTAAGTAAGATGGCCAAAAATCACAGCCGTAAGTGGTAGTGTTTTATCTAAAATCAATATACAGTGCAAACAGGAAGTTGCCAAGTTTAGACTTTTAATCATTTGCTAATTCAAATCAACCACCACCAACCATTTGCTGTGCTTTAATTCAAACCATCCACCAACAACCATTTGCTGTGCTTTAGTTCGAACCAACCACATTTTCATTTTCACATCACATTAAGGGCACTCAAGGTCAGTAAAACCACACTCACAGTTTAGTGGACATGTGTTCAGTGTTATTCACAGGTCAGACTGAGAGACGTGATCCTCTCCCCCATCTTGCAGAGACTGACTGAGGAGAAGATTAAAGCAGGGTTAGGTTATAAAAAAATATCCCAAGCTTTGAACATCTCACGGAGCACTGTTCAATCCATCATCCGAAAATGGAAAGAGTATGGCACAACTGCAAACCTACCAATACATGGCCGTCCACCTAAACTGACAGGCCGGGCAAGGAGAGCATTGACCAGAGAAGCAGCCAAGAGGCCCATGGTGACTCTGGAGGAGCTGCAGAGATCCACAACTCAGGTGGGAGAATCTGTACAGAGGACAACTATTAGTCGTGCATTCCACAAATCGGGCCTTTATGGAAGAGCGGCCAGAAGAAAGCCATTGTTGAAACAAAGCCATAAGAAGTCCCGTTTGCAGTTTGCCACAAGCCATGTGGGGGACAGAGCAAACATGTGGAGGAAGGTGCTCTGGTCTGATGAGACCAAAATTGAAGTTTTTGGCCTAAATGCAAAACGCTATGTGTGGGGGAAAATTAATACTGCACATCACCCTGAACACACCATCCCCACTGTGAAACATGGTGGTGGCAGCATCATGCTGTGGGGATGCTTTTCTTCAGCAGGGACAGGGAAGCTGGTCAGAGTTGATGGGAAGATGGATGGAACCAAATACAGAATATTGGAAGAAAACCTGTTAGAGTCTGCAAAAGACTTGAGACTGGGGTGGAGGTTTACCTTCCAGCAGGACCACGACCCTAAACATACAGCCAGAGGTACAATGGAATAGTTTAGATCAAAGCATATTCATGTGTTAGAATGGCCCAGTCAGACATAAATCCAATTGAGAATCTCTGGGAAGACTTGAAAATTGCTGTTCACAGACGCTCTCCATCCAATCTGACTGAGCTTGAGCTATTTTGCAAAGACATATGGGCAAAAATTTCAGTCTCTAGATGTGCAAAGCTGGTAGAGACATACCCCAAAAGACTTGCAGCTGTAATTGCAGCGAAAGATGGTTCTACAAAGTATTGACTCAGGGGGGCAGAATACTTTTGCACGCGACACTTTTCAGTTTTTTATTTGTAATAAAATTTGGAAACCATGTATCATTTTCCTTCCACTTCACAATTATGCACCACTTTGTGTTGGTCAATCACATAAAATCCCAATAAAATACATTTACGTTTGTGGTTGTAACGTGACAAAATATGGAAAAGTTCAAGGGGTATGAAAACTTTTGCAAGCCACTGTATATAGGTCATTATTTGCAGCAGCAAGGCAAACATATAAACACAATACACATAAACATGTCACATAGAAACATAGAAAATAGGTGCAGGAGTAGGCCATTCGGCCCTTCGAGCCTGCACTACCATTCAATATGATCATGGCTGATCATCCAACTCAGTATCCCATACCTGCCTTCTCTCCATACCCCCTGATCCCCTTAGCCACAAGGGCCACATCTAACTCCCTTTTAAATATAGCCAATGAACTGGCCTCAACTACCTTCTGTGGCAGAGAATTCCAGAGATTCACCACTCTCTGTGTGAAAAATGTTTTCCTCATCTCGGTCCTAAAAGACTTCCCCCTTATCCTTAAACTGTGACCCCTTGTTCTGGACTTCCCCAACATCGGGAACAATTTCCTGCATCTAGCCTGTCTAACCCCTTAAGAATTTTGTAAGTTTCTATAAGATCCCCCTCAATCTTCTATATTCTAGCGAGTACATGCTGAGTCTATCCAGTCTTTCTTCATATGAAAGTCCTGACATCCCAGGAATCAGTCTGGTGAACCTTCTCTGTACCCCCTCTATGGCAAGAATGTTTTTCTTCAGATTAGGGGACCAAAACTGTACGCAATACTCCAGGTGTGGTCTCACCAAGACCCTGTACAACTGCAGTAGAACCTCCCTGCTCCTATACTCAAATCCTTTTGCTATGAATGCCAACATACCATTCGCTTTCTTCACAGCCTGCTGCACCTGCATGCCTACTTTCAATGACTGGTGTACCATGACACCCAGGTCTCGTTGCATCTCCCCTTTTCCTAATCGGCCACCATTCAGATAATAGCCTACTTTCCTGTTTTTGCCACCAAAGTGGGTAACCTCACATTGTAGTAACCAAAAATGCAATAAATTAATAGCCACAATACAGGTGCAAAAAAAAACACTCCTTAATGCATCCAAAGCCAGTGCACAGAAGTTTATAGTTAAGGTTAGTGCTGTGTATTGTTTGGTTTTATTGTTTGCCTTATCTGAAAGTGCAAAAACCATTCATCCCTTAGTATGTCTGTTAAATCAAGTTATTGCTCACCAATTCAATTGCTCAATTTTCCTGGTGAATTGCCGAAGATATGCTGCTCGACTTTCATTCTCAGATTTTCCCCTCAACACCACAACCTATCCACACCTCTCCTGTTCAAGCCGTGTCCACATTCATAGTCGGCGTGGACGGGTTCGGCATAAGGGCCATGTGACTCTATGACACGTGCCATCCTTCATAACTGGAAATCACATTCACACCACTACACACCGAATTTTGCCCGCTGTTCTGGGCCAAATCCAGTTATTATAATCTGCTTCAAGAGGCTGTGTAAATCCATGTAAAACAGAGCAAAGCCCAGGTAACACTGGGACCTTTGCTACTGGAGTTGCATAATGCAAGCGATTAAACAGGTGAGCCCTGGAAAGTAAATATGGAAAATAAGCAGTGCTTATTTCCTTCATTGCAACTTGTGGGTTGAGTTCTGTGGTACAAATAAAAGTAAACAGAAATCAGAATTAGAGATGACATTCTCTTGTAGTGGTTGTGAATATATAGGCAACTGTCACCATGGCTGATTTTGTTTCTCTGAAGTTACTAATCATTGGATTCTGTGATCTCTGCAGGACAGCTTCCCTGCGCGCTTTGGAGGCATCCATTTTGTGAACCAGCCATGGTACATCCACGCTTTATACACGATAATAAAGCCATTCCTGAAAGACAAGACCAGGAAAAGGGTAATTAAGATTTCAGACAGATGGTACGCATGATTTCACCGTGGCAATTAACAATTATTTTGCAAGCATGGTTCAGAATAATAAAACTTTTCGGTCTGGTTAAATGGGAGTGGAGGACAAAGTTACAAAGAGAGGAATCTGTTCATCTGCATGTGTCAGTGAGTTTAAGTGATTTATTGCCTCAGACAGAGTTCTGATCTGTGTTCAACTTGTCTTGAAACTGAAGGCCAGTTATGGGAAGACTCCATTTTAACCTTCTGAAAGATGAATTCGTTTTTGAATTTGCATACAATTAACATGAATCCATAAGACCAAAGTGAATTAATTTTGAACATTTGGTGAAAGGCAGACATTAACAGAAACCTTTGCAGGAGCATTGCTTTTAGCTTTGATGCTCCTCTCTTCCCCTCTCTCTCTTTGTCGAATCAGGTCACTTCTGATTCACAACTGATAAGCAGTCAGGGCAGCATGGTGGCGCAGCGGTAGAGTTGCTGCCTTACAGCACTTGCGGTGCTAGAGACCCGGGTTCAATCCCGACTATGGCCGCTGTCTGTATGAAGTTTGTACGTTCTCCCCGTGACCGTGTGGGTTTTCTCTGAGATCCACCCACACTCCAAAGATGTACAGGTTTGTAGGTTAATTGGTTTGGTATGTGTAAAAATTGGCCCTAATGTGTGTGTAGGATAGTGTTACTGTGCGGGGATCGCTGGCCGGTGTGGACTCTGTGGGCCAAAGGGCCTGTTTCTGCACTGTATCTCTAAACTAAGCTAAACTAAACAGTCAGCTGACCAGCACTGCAACATATTGCAATGCTGAGAGCAATTTATCGCTCAGAAGCTATGAAATCACCAGGCACTTAAGTGGGTAAGCACACTGAAAAATCATCTCCCAATATCATGTGACGTTAGAAGTTCTGTCTCTTGGCATTCTCGGACAGCTATTGAAATCCTCATTCAAATTCACCGTCAAAGGGATTCTCATTATCTTCAAAGACCATGACAGGGTCTGAAGTTTTGTCAATAAAGGAACTCTTGCACAGCTTCAACAATGATTAATGAATCAGTTACATTTTTGATTGATTTTAACAATGCTTCGAAACAAACTTTTGGTATACTGCTAATTTTGAAGATATTAAACAGGTGAACAGATACATTGAAACTCCTTGTGTTAATATTTCATATTTTTAGATAATTTATATGAATGCCATAATTTTATAACATTCAGGGCCGTTGGTCAAATTATCATTCAACATGAAACGATGCGTTTCATTAATCCACTTAGTTTCAGTGCACTTTATGTTTCTTGGGATGTAGTTGCTGCTGGCAAGGTCACATTTCTGGTTCGTACTTAGTTTTCCCAGGAAGTTTATGGTGGACCATCTCCTTGAACCATTCTTATTCTTGTGACAGTGATATTCTCATGTTCAGAATTTCAGAGTATTAATCAGTGTTAGCATCTAAGTCATGGATCAGGCTTGGAGATTTTGGGTCTGTGGGGTATTGATGCAAGCAATGAATTGTAGTGCAACCAGTGTTTAGTATCTAATGCAGCCAGAGAACACCACTGATGGGGAGCAATAAAAACTGCTGGAGGGTCTCAGTGGGTCAGGCAGCATCTGTGCAGGAAAAGATTTTGGGTTGGGATCCTTCTTTAAGACAGTTTCATCAGTTAGAAGCATGGAAACATAGAAAATAGGTGCAGGAGTAGGCCATTCGGCCCTTTGAGCTAGCACCGCCATTCAATATGATCATGGCTGATCATCCAAAATGAATACCCGTTCCCTTGATTCCATTAGCCCTAAGAGCTATATCTAACTCTCTTTTGAATACATCAGTTAGGTGGTGCTCTAGGTTTAAATGCTGCTGATGGTGCAAGCAAGAGGTGAGCCGCTGATCACAGATCATCGATCCTTTGGTCTGTTCTTGTGGCCCCAATACATGTTAACGTGACAGGTCTAATTAAAAGTTTTGTCAGTAGTGTACAAAAGCTTAATGGCAGGCGCCAGAGTATTGGTCTTGCTGTCAAAGGTTAAATGTTGAAGCCTGAGCATTTTCTTACCTCTTGCAAATGCATCCAGCATTTATGAAACCAGACAGTTATTTACCAGTCGAAAGGCTAGATATTGTCCAAGTCCTCCTGTAAGCTGTTATCTGGCTACTTAAATCAGAGGGATGGTGAATGGAGCGGAACACTGATTTAATGTCTAATATTTGCATTGATAATTAAATATCTTCAATTAATCAGGTGAAGATAGGCATGTTGAAGACACTTCTCTGACAAACTCCATCAGTGGTTTCTAATTGTTTCTGAATCTGTTAACAAAATTTATTTCCTAAACATTCTACATGGACGGCATTGATGAAAGAATGGATCGACTGGGCTTATAGATTAAAGAGTGGGATATTAGAGCTGCATCTGTGGAAGTGGTACAAACTCCAAGTTTGCGGATGACACAACGCTTGGTGGCAGTGTGAGCTGTGAGGAGGATGCTATGAGGCTGCAGGGTGACTTGGATAGGTCGGGTGAGTAGGCAGATGCATGACAGATGCAGCATAATGTGGATAAATGTGAGGTTATCCACTTTGGTGGCAAAAACAAGAAGACAGATTATTATCTGAATGGTGTCAGATTCAGAAAAGTGGACATGTAACGAGACCTGGGTGTCCTTGTAAATCAGTCACTGAAAGTTAGCATGCAGGTACAGCAGGCAGTGAAGAAAGCTAATGGCGCATTGGCCATAGTGAAAGGATTTGAGTATAAGAGTAAAGATGTCCTACTGCAGTTGTACAGGGCCCTGGTGAGTCCACACCTGGAGTACAGTGTGCAGTTTTGGTCTCCTAATTTGAGGAAAACACTCTTGTTATTGAGAGAGTAAGGCATTGGCTCACCAGGTTAATCCCCGGGATGGCGGGGCTGACATATGATGAAAGAATGGATCGTGTGAACTTATATTCACTGGAATTTAGAAGGATGGGAGGGGATCTTATAGAAACATATAAAATTCTTAAGGGATTGGACAGGCTAGATGCAGGAAACTTTTTTCCGTGTTGGGGGAGTCCAGAACCAGGGGACACAGTGTAAGAATAAGGGGTAGGCCATTAAGGATTGAGATGAGGAAAAACCTTTTCACCCAGAGAGTTGTGAATCTGTGGAATTCTCTGCCACAGGAGGCAGTGGAAGCCAATTCACTGTTTTTTTTCAAGAGAGAGTTAGATATAGCTCTTAGAGCTAATGGAATCGAGGGATATGGGAAGAAACTAGGATCAGGGCACTGATTTTGGATGATCAGCCATGATCATATTGAATGTGGTGTTGGCTCGAAGGGCCGAATAACCTATTCCTGCACCTATTTTCTATGGATGTGGCCTCTTGCTCTGAACTTTTCTCTGTATCCTCCTTCCCACTCTTCTGGTAAATTGTCCTGTGTCATTTCCACAGTAACACAGTAAGAATAAATAAATCAATCAAAACTAATTTGAAGGTATGATGATCTAGTTAAATTAGGTTGGTTGTGGGGTACCCTTGTAAGAAGTAACTGCAGATGCTGGTTTAAATCGAAGATAGACACAAAATGCTGGAGTAACTCAGCGGGACAGGCAGCCTCTCTGGAGAGAAGGAATGGATGGCGTTTTGGGTCTCGACCCTTCTTCAGACTTCTTCAGTCTGAAAAAGGATCTTGACCCTAAACATCATCCATTACTTCTATCCAGAGATGCTGCCTGTCCCGCTGAGTTATTCCAGCATTTTGTGTCTATCTTTGGTTGTGGTTACTCCTTGGCTGCTGAAAGACTGCAACCGGAGTGTTGGGCTACAGTTTGCATTACCCAATGCTGTGTTTGCACCTAAATGAAAGGCAACATAGTGTTGAAATTAGATGGTTTGGGTATGGTTGTTATTTAAACCTTGTGCTTTAGTTACAATGAGTGTCTCAGGACTGTTATGTATCATTCTACAGAAAGTAAGGGTCCAGAGATGTTGCCTGACTCACTGAGTTCAGCACTTTGTGTCTATCTTTGGTATAAACCAGCATCTGCAGTCCTTTGTTTCTACAGAATACTCTTAATGGTTGTCAAAGCAATTCAAAGGAAGAAAAAAAAATCAAGACCCATGGGGCCGATTTGACAACTGACAGAAGAATTACAGTAAACTTGATAATCTAGCATCTTCAGGACAATGTGGTGCTGGACCAGCAGATTTTTCGGACAATTGGATGTTACTTTTATTACTTCAACCTACTTCTATTTCACAATCTTTCACAGATTACATAGTCATATAATATTTTTTTCCATTGAATCTAGTGAATTTAAAGGAAGCATGGAAATAGAACACATAGCGTTTCAGCTTCATGTGAGCACTCGGGGCCCCAAATGTTCTAGATCCCACCAATTCCTTCCGCACTTGCAGGCAACATTCCCAGAAATACACAGCTGGCCTCAAGAGTTATGGGGACTCTATCAGGGATAGTAGTTCCATGGATACCAAGGACCTGGTGCATTTACTAGAATGTTGCCAGGGTTCCAGCAACTATGTTACAGAGAAAGGTTGAACAAGTTAGGTCTTTATTCTTTGGATTATTGATTGAGGTCAAAATGATGAAAGGGATATCAGAGTTTGGATATTTTCCCATTGTTAGGGTAGGGAAGATTCAAACAAGAGTGACTGAGAATTTAATTCCAGCCAGCTTCCACAAGAGGTCACTGTTGGATAGGACGCTTACCTTATTCCGTTGTAGGATATTTAATGAGCTTATCAAAAAATGCCATCCACTGACTTCAAAAATGCCATCCAGTGATAGCATGAGCATTCATCAAATATTTGACAAATTGGTTGTATAAATCAGCATTTGATGAATTCATTTTCATTCTTTGCTATTTGATTTGAAGTTTTGTCGAAGTAATAATCAACCATCCAGATAGACAGCTCATGATTTAGTCCAGCAATCCAAATGGTCAACAGCACTGGGTTGGCTTTGAAGAGACCTAGCTTCTCCACCTCTGCTTGTGGATTAGGAATGATCTTTATTCCAACAATGCAGTATAGCAAGGGCTCAAGATGAACAGGTCGCCTATTGGAATCGATAAGTCCTTTATGTTTGAGCAGTTTATTGATATGTATAAAGTAGAATCATAGATACATAGAAATGAGGGCATTGAAATATGCCTTTTGGACGGTCATGTCCAGGCAGCCAAAAATGCTTTAGGTTTACTCTCACTTCAAGCTCATAGCCTGAAGCCTTGTGAGATATAGTTCAGTCAAAAGAAAGGGTCTCGAAAAAGTGCCTTCTAGTGTTCATTCAGATACATTTTAAATGTGATGGAGGTTTTTGCTTCCACCAGCTTTTCCGGCTTCTATATCCACATCCTCGTTATGCTTTGAGTGAAAACACTTTTTCTCAAGTCTTTAATTCTTCACAAATTAACTCAAAACATTGCCTCTTGTCTCAACCTCACCACCAAAGATTATCTGTTGAATAGGCCTTTCATGATGTTCGCTATGGTAAACTAAAGAAAAACATATTTTTATGTTAGATACCAGTAAGTGTTTAGGAATTACTGAGGGAAAATTTGCACTATTAGATTTTATCTTATTTAGTTTTAAATTAATTGCAGATTTCAGAAAGGTGTTAACACTTTAAGTAAGTTTGAAAACTAATCTTTACTTTTAGATGACAATAATTTTGGAATGTACCTTGCAGTTTCTTTTAACATATTGAATTTGATCTTTGTCAGTGGTACAAATAGCTTATAGCAGCCTGATTTACACTGAGCCATATCTTTTTCATTGAAGCCAATGCTTGATAAAGTAAATTTATCAACGTATGAATTCCCATGGTAAATGTATTTGTTGAAATGTAGGTCATGTAAGGAAAAATATTACTTTGACCTGCTGAAGAAAGACGGATATTTAGATGAACTGGAGAGCCTAATAAGATATCACGGTTAAAATCTTGTAGAGTTTTCCATGTGGATTAATTGTGCTCATTCACCTATAATTATTGTGTAGGCTTATGATAAGCAAGGTGTCATATGCATTTGAGAATTGAAATCTTTTCATCTGAGAATCTTAACACTATAGCAGAATTAATGTTTTTCTGTGGATCCTGTGCTGGCTCGAAGGGCTAATGGCCTCCTCCTGCACCTATTTTCTATGATTTCACTTTGGCTGTGAAAAAAGTTAAAAATTATTAAGGCCGGATTGAAAAAGGAATTAGATAGTAAGGTGACACCACAAAGACCTGGACAAATTCAGCTACATTTAACAGTGCACATTCTATTATCATTTTAAATCACTTCTGTTACAACTTAATTTAACAGGAAGGATTTTCAGTTAAAAATAAGGATGTCTTTTTGATAATCCATACATAATTATTGACAATTTGGTGGCGCCTGCATTTTGCAAAAATAATTTCAATGTACAGTTGCATATGTGACAAATTATGCACCATTGATTAGTTTAGTTTAGTGATAAAGTGCGAAAACAGGCCCTTCGGCCCACCGAGTACGCACCAGCCAGCGATTCCCGCAAACTAACACCATTCTACACACACTAGAAATCCACTATATATGAAATGCAAAACTGATTTTGTTCAATGGTGCTTTATCATGGGGCGGCACAGTGGCGCAGCGGTACAGTGCTTGTAGCACCAGAGACCAGGGTTCTATCTGGACTACGGGTGCTCTCCGAGATGTTCCGTTTCCTTCCACAGGTTTGTAGATTAATTGGCTTGGTGTAAATTGTCCCTAGTGTATGTAGAATGGTGTTAGTATGCAGGAATCGCTGGTCGGTGAAGGGCCCATTTCCACACTCTATCACTAAACTAAACTAATCAATCGTGCTTTATTTTTCACATATGCAACAATTTATACCAAGCCAATTCACCTACAAATCTGTGGGAGGAAACTGAACATCTCGGAGAGCACCCGTAGTCAGGATCGAACCCGAGTCTCCGGTGGCTGCAAGCGCAGTAAGGCAGCAACTCTACTTCTGCGCCACCGTGCCGCACCATGACAAGGCACCATTGAACAAAATCAGTTTTGCATTTCAAATATGATGGATTTTAAAACAATGAGTTCTGAATTAAAGTAAAATATAAATGGAAATATTTGTTTTTGTAGCCCTGGTAAAATTAAATTTGGCATGACTGATTTTAACTTAATGTAATTCTGTGATTACCTTTTGAATATCAATCTTTTTGTCCCAGATTTTTCTTCATGGCAACAACCTAAACAGCTTGCACCAGCTAATCCATCCAGAATATCTGCCGTCTGAGTTTGGAGGTACCCTACCCCCGTATGACATGGGAACCTGGGCACGTACACTGCTTGGTCCAGAGTACAACGATGAAACTGAATATACTTACAATTCCTACAACTCGATGCATGTAAAAGACACGCTGGATGATTGTGAAAACAGTTGCTCTCCCAAGCATATGAGGAGGTTTGTACAGTCCAGTTACATTAACTATTTTATGCAATTTCCATTGCAGCTCTCAAAATCTGCATATATTCCTGACTATTTTTCAATTGTAATGACAAATAAACGTCACCTGTAATTTATCCTGAGGCAGCCTGAACAGGTCTGTGCGCATCACCCTAAACTGAACAAGATGGAACTGTATGGCTTCTGTATCCAATGGCAGGTGACGATTCTGCTGTTGGAAGAGCATGGGGAAGAGTGGGGCTGGTGTGGATGAGGTCAGCCATGCATATGAAGCCCTGGAGTCACCTTTGAGACTTATATATAAAATATTGAGTGAGCTCGGCTTAAGTGGTCTTTGTCTCAGCAATGAATTAGCCACCTAGAGGAGAGAAACTGCAAATTAAAATTGTAAAGATGCAAGTGGTCACTGGAGCTCAAAATGCACTTAAAATGTTGTTAATTACAGCTGTACTAATACAGCTGCAATTAACAGCCCTTCCCTGCCTGGTCATAAGTTATAGCCATGCATCCTTCTGTGATATCCAGACATTCCTAATTGTCCCACGAACTGCTGCCTTCCTTTGGCTGTCAAATCTCTCAGCTTTTTAATTCCCTCCATAAGCATTCCTTGATTATTACTATCACTCCACTCTCCCTTAAAACATTTACTAATGCGTCTCCTTTTTCTCAAGTATTTGGTCATCTGCTTAATGATCTCCTTAATTGGCTCAGGGTCTGATTTTTTTTTTAGAAGAAGAAATAAAGACCTGCAGATGCTGGTTAATACACGAAAAGGACTCAAAGTGCTGGAGTAACTCAGTTGATCAGGCATCATCTCTGGAGAATGTGGAGAGGTAACATTTTGGGTCGGGATTCTTCTTCAGTCTGAAGAAAGGTCCCGACCCGAAATGTCACCTATTTGTGTTCTCCAGAGATGCTGCCTAGCAAGCTGAGTTACTCCAGCACTTTGTGTCTATCTTTTGTTAACAGGTCTGCTTTGAAATATTTTAAAAGCTAAGAAATCTCACTGCATTGTGAAGTCTACCACTTGCATTCCAAGGTCACTGGGCATGTGCAGTGACATTCAAAGTTATACATAATCCTTTCTCATATCACTTGCATGAATTGCTACTGAGCATGAGGCAGGTGGACCATTAACACTGAGGCAGTTCATAACTGAAGGTTTGAGGTTCGTCGAGAGTTATACCGCCTGACCTACTTAGCTGCAGCTGGGCATCACGGGCATCTATCATTCTGTAGGTTAGATAGGTCTCTTATATTGTTTGATGATTGTCTCGCAAGACTTTCAGTGAAAAGGCCTTTTTGTAGATTTGCGCATGCAAAGTTGAATATCATAACCTGAAGAACAGCAGTGCACCCTCTCTACAGGTCCACTTTAGCACATGGTTTTGGATTCATAAGCAATTTCTGGGCACATGTCTTTATGCTATGTTAAAGTTACTGTGCAAATTAAAGTTTTTGTACTAAACCTCATTTTGCAGGTGAAATGTCTAGATTGCAATTCATGTCAGAAATTTAGCACACGTTAATGCAAAGTCAGTGCTGTCTCCCTGGTGAGTATAAAGTCAGGTCCTGCTGTTTTGGGATCAATTTGGAACAGCTGTAACTGTCAGCGAGTTATTGTGATGGTAATGGAAATACAATCTGGGCAGATAGAGAACGGGCTTACAATCACTGTTGTCTGAAGTCAAAACAATGTCCCCCTTGTTTTTGGTGGAGCCTCCTTATCTTTGCATTGCCTCTTTCTGAACCAGTACATAGCCAGGAAATGAGTGTTTGGGAAAATCCCAAGTCTCGGGCAGTGCCCAATTATTTCACAGAACAGTGTGGAGCTGCAGTGTTATTTGTTTCATTTTAATGCAGTAAATCATACTCGGTCCGCTTCATGGTTATCTGTCGATTATGTCATCATGCTCATCTTAGTTTATCAGTTTACTGGCGAGCCTTTAAACGTGCGGTTCATATTTCAATATATTGATCACTGCATTGCATGGGCAAGGTCAAATTTTAATTCAACCCCAATAGTTCAGACCGGATTTCTTACCCAGTAGTGATTACACCAGAGATGTCTCTGGCACTCAAGAGAACCATTGAAAATGAAAAAAAGTCAACACTTGCATTTCAGTTGCACCTTTCATGACCGCAGTTCAGTTCACGGTGTTTTACATCAAGGAGTATAATCAAAGTTGTAAGGTAAAATACAGCAGCCAATTTGCCATTGAGTGACACCCATAAACAGCAATGTGAATTATTGATACAGACTGTTTCTTCTTTCTCCGCTAAGCACTATACTCATATTGTAAATAGATATGCATTCTGAATCTGGTTCTGGTCAAATGCAAAAAAAGGCAAAGTTAAGTGCTTTGGAAAGGAAACAGATGAAATGTGTTATCATTAATTATAGATTAGAAGGAAACTCGGCACATTGGAGGCAAATCCATGAGCTGAGCTGACATGTTCAGCTGTTGAAAGAGGAACATTATGTGGAATTGTGCTGCAGAGTTGCAACGTCAATTTCTATATCCTGAGGAAAGGTCATTGATCTGAAACATTAACTCTTTTCATCTCAAGAAATTCTACCTGATCTGCTGAGAATTTCCATCATGTATTGTTTTGATTTGATATTGTAAGTCCAGCATCCTTAGCAAGGTGGAACTAATGCACTCAAGCTTGCATGTGTACCACTTTGAATATGTTTAGCCAGCCTATCCTTTCAGTAGACACCGGTGAACAGTTGAATTATCAGTCATATGTACGCAGACGCTTATAGTGCGATGATAACTATAATGCGTAATTTAACATAATTTCCAGGATCTTTACTGCACCCATTTTCATAATTTATACTAATGTTCCCATTCATATCTCCAAATCCAATGTATTTACTTAAAAATAGCACCAACGGTGAGAATAGATAATTTGTATTTTGTTTATTTGGCATTTATTAATTTAATTGTAGAGTAATTTAAAAGTAGAGGGATA
The DNA here is from genome assembly GCA_035221665.1 of Okamejei kenojei. Classification (NCBI taxonomy): domain Eukaryota; kingdom Metazoa; phylum Chordata; class Chondrichthyes; order Rajiformes; family Rajidae; genus Okamejei; species Okamejei kenojei. Next base: position 60,282,511 of record CM069134.1, read on the forward strand.
TCATTTTGCTTTTTGCTTTTGTTTTTTTTCTCCCTGGAAATGTCAAACTACAATAATATTTTTTTCCTGGTATTTAGAATTTAAACAAAAACATGTTCAGTTAGCTGAAAGTAATTGCTCAAAATTTATTTGAAGCTGATATGTCGCACTCTGGTTGAAAATAGATCCATCCCTGAATACAACGGTGAATTGAGGGAACATGTTTTCTAACTGCTGCTTCACTCTTGATGGTTTTTTTACTTAATTAGGTCAACAGGAGGCCAATGGTATCTTGATTAAATAGCACAGCCAGTATTGTTTGATTGCTGACTGTGTATTTGCCAGAAACACCCTAGGGTTTCTTATACTCAAATTTTGAAGAGGCACAGATATGATTTATTATCTGATAAACAAACTTAGAAAGGAAATCAGCCTAGAAATTGGACCCTTTTGTACATACATTATACGTTAGATTTGAAAATGAAACCCACTTTTCAATACCTAGGTCGTGCCGGCAATCAGTTCCGGGTCAATTAGTGGCCGTTGGGAAATTTGCCTTTCCAGACATGATCCACACTTGCACATCTGTCATCTTCCCAGCAGTCAGGCATACTTTCTTCAGATCTGCTGCTACTTGTTGGACTGATCCTTGTTCCTAATCCTGAACCTACTGGGCTGCTGCTCAGTTGATGGTGGCAAGTCAACACTGTGTCCATAACAGCTAAGAATAAGTCGACAACAGCATTGATCAGATTAGTTTACAATGTGCGTGGAGTTGATTTGTGGGACTAACAGTTCAAGCCAATCAAGTCTAACATTATTCAGGATTCAGACCAGATCCTGTTGAGGGTCTTTTTATGCCATTGCACCATCTGACCATTTCATAGAAACATAGAAAATAGGTGCAGGAGTAGGCCATTCGGCCCTTCGAGCCTGCACTGCCATTCAATATGATCATGGCTGATCATCCAACTCAGTATCCTGTACCTGCCTTCTCTCCATACCCCCTGATCCCTTTGGCTACAAGGGCCACATCTAACTCCCTCTTAAATATAGCCAATTAATTGGCCTCAACTACCTTCTGTGGCAGAGAATTCCAGAGACTCACCACTCTCTGTGTGAAAAATGTTTTCCTCATCTCGGTCCTAAAGAAATTCCCCCTTATCCTTAGACTGTGACCCCTTGTTCTGGACCTCCCCAACATCGGGAACAATGTTCCTGCATCTAGCCTGTCCAACCACTTAAGAATGTTGTAAGTTTCTATAAGATCCCCCTTCAATCTTCTAAATTCTATCAAGTACAAGCCAAGTCCATCCAGTCTTTCCTCATATGAAAGTCCTGACATCCCAGGAATCAGTCTGGTGAACCTTCCGTTACCCCCTCTGCGGCAAGAATGTATTTCCTCAGATTTGGAGAACAAAACTGTACGCAATACTCCTGGTGTGGTCTCACCAAAACCCTGTACAACTGCAGTAGAACCTCCCCGCTCCTCTACTCAAATCCTTTTGCTATGAATGCTAACTTACCATTTGCTTTCTTCACTGCCTGCTGCACCTGCATGCCTACTTTTAATGACTGGTGTACCATGACACCCAGGTCTTGTTGCATCTCCCCTTTTTCTAATCGGCCACCATTCAGATAATAGTCTACCCTCCTGTTTTTGCCACCAAAGTGGATAACCTCACATTTATCCACATTATACTGCATCTGCCATGCATTTGCCCACTCACCCAGCCTATCCAAGTCACCTTGCAGCCTCCTAACATCCTCCTCACACCTAATACTACCCCCCAGATTAGTGTCATCCGCAAACGTGGAGATGTTGCATTCAATTCCCTCGTCCAAATCATTAATATACATTGTAAATAGTTGGGGTCCCAGCACTGAGCCTTGCGGTACCCCACTAATCACTGCCTGCCATTCTGAAAAGGACCCGTTTACTCCTACCCTTTGCTTCCTGTCTGCCAGCCAGTTCTCTATCCACATCAATACTGAACCCCCAATACGTGTGCTTTAAGTTTGTATACTAATCTCTTATGTGGGACCTTGTCGAAAACCTTCTGAAAGTCTAGATATAACACATCGCCGCTGGAAGCGGCGGCGCTGCGTGGCAGCTGCGGCTCACCTGCAGTCCGTCTGTTTTTTTTCTTTTTTCTTTTTTTTCTCTTTTTGCCTATGTTTTTAGTTAGAATTTTTGGTTTATCAGGTTGTGCTTTTGTGTGTGTGTGTGTGGGGGGGGGGGGGAGGGGGGGGGGGTGAGGGTGGGAGAAACAAGGTTTTAGTTTCTCCCTTCGGGGGGATGTGACCTTTTCTTGTCGTGTCCCCTGTCACCGTCTCCGTCTGTGCTGAGGCCTAATGGCGGAGGCCTAATGGCAGAGCTGGCGGCTTCGGAGCTGTGGCGAGCGTTCAGAGTTTCAGTGTTCCAGCGGCGGCAGCGGCCCGGCTTCAGAGCTCCGGTGCTCCAGCGGTTGCTCCAGCGGAGTTCCAGCGGTGCTCCAGCGGTGGCCCGGCTTCAGAGCTCCGGTGCTCTAGCGGCGTTCCAGCGGTGCTCCAGCGGCGGCCCGGCTTCAGAGCTCTGGTACTCCAGCAGTTGCTCTAGCGGTGCTCCAGCGGTGGTCCGGCTTCAGAGCTCCGGTACTCCAGCAGTTGCTCCAGCGGTGCTCCAGCAGTGGTCCGGCTTCAGAGCTCTGGCGCTCCAGCGGGGCTCCAGCGGCGGCACGGCTTCAGAGCAGCGGCGGAACCTGATTCAGAGCTGTGGCGGTGTTCCAGCATTCCGGCGACGGCGGTGGTGGCAGCCCGGCTTCGGAGGCCCGGCCGCGGGCCTAGTGGACGATAACATCGGAGGCCTGGATCGCCTCAGTGCAGAGGGAGAACAAGTAGGGAAAAAGACAAAGACTTTTGCCTTCCACCACAGTGAGGAGGTGCCTGGTGAACTCACTGTGGTGGATGTTAAATATGTGTTTTTTGTGTGTTTTGTTTTAATTTATTATATGTTATGACTGCAAGGTAACAAAATTTAGTTCAGACCGAAAGGTCTGAATGACAATAAAGGAATCTAATCTAATCCACTGGTTCTCCCTTATCCACTCTACTAGTTACATCCTTGAAAAATGCTATAAGATTTGTCAGACATGATTTACCTTTCGTGAATCCATGCTGACTTTGTCCAATGATTTCACCACAAATGTGATGCTATCCCATCTTTAATAACTGACTCTAGCAGTTTCCCCAGTACCGATGTTAGACTAACTGGTCTGTAATATCCCTTTTTCTCTCTCCCTCCTTTTTTTAAAGTGGGGTTACATTAGCTACCCACCAATCCTCATGAATTACTCCAGAATCTAAAGAGTTTTGAAAAATTATCACTAATGCATCCACTATTTCTGGGGCTACTTCCTTAAGTACTCTGGGATGCAGCCTATCTGGCCCTGGGGATTTATCGGCCTCTAATCCAATCAATTTACCTAACACCACTTCCCGGCTAACCTGGATTTCACTCAGTTCCTCCATCTTATTTGATCCCCGGTCTCCTGCTATTTCTGGCAGTTTATTTATGTCTTCCTTAGTGAAGACAGTACCAAAGTAGTTATTCAATTGGTCTGCCATGTCCTTGTCCCCCATGATCAATTCACCTGTTTCTGACTGTAAAGGACCTACATTTGTTTTAACTAATCTCTTTCTCTTCACATATCTATAACAACTTTTGCAGTCAGTTTTTATGTTCCCTGCCAGTTTTCTTTCATAATCTATTTTCCCTTTCCTAATTAAGCCCTTTGTCCTCTTCTGCTGGACTCTGAATTTCTCCCAGTCCTCTGGTAGGCTGCTTTTTCTGGCTAATTTGTATGCTTCATCTTTTGTTTTTATACTATCCCTGATTTCCCTTATTATCCATGGATGCACTTCCTTCCCTGATTAATTCTTTTGCCAAACTGGGATGAACAATTGTTGTAGTTCATCCATGCTGTCTTTAAATACCTTCCATTGCACATCCACTGTCAACCCTTTAAAATCACTTGCCAGTCTATCTTGGCCAATTCATGCCCCACACCTTCAAAGTTACCTTTGTTTAAGTTCAGAACCCTTGTTTCTGACTTAATTATGTCACTCTCCTCCATCAGGGGCACAATTGTTAAAATATCAGCAGCAGGATCACCAATTTTCACTCATTCCATAAACTAATCTGGGCAATGTTCTGTGATAATCCCTAGCACAAGCTGTCACTTCTCTCCTTATCCTGTCCTTTGCCTAGCCCTGCAGAACATATGGTTCCCAGAGAGCGGACACGATGGGGTATATCCTCCACCTTGCTATACAACCTCTACATATTCCTCAGGAGCCATGAGAAAAAACAGGGAAGAAAAATTCCAAAGATAGACACAAAGTGCTGGAGTAACTCAGCGGGACAGGGAGCACCTCTGGAGATAAAGGATAGGTGATGTTTTGGGATGGGAGAACGTCTCTTCAGACTGAAAGTAAGGGAGGTCAGGGAGGGGAAAGTCCAGGACAAATCAGGGCCGGCAACAGATAACGTAGAAGTGAACTGCAGATGTTGGTTTATACTGAAAGTGAACATAAAGCACTGGAGTATAACATTCTTAGAGGATTGGACAGGGCAGATGCAGGAAAAATGTTCCTGATGTTGGATGAGTCCAGAACCAGGGGTCACAGTTTAAGAATAAGGGATAGGCCAATTAGGACTGAGATGAGCTGTGAATCTGTGGAATTCTCTGTCACAGAAGGCAGTGGAGGACAATTCACTGGATGTTTTCAAGAGAGAGTTAGATTTAGCTCTTAGGGCTAAGGGAATCAAGGGATATGGGAAAAATAAAGAACGGGGTAATAATTTTGGATGATCAGCCATGATCACATTGAATGATGGTGCTGGCTTGAAGGGCCAAATGGCCTACTCCTGCACCTATTGTCTATGTTTCTATTCAGTGGGTCAGGCAGCATCTACGGGTGACATTTTGGGTCAGGACCATTCATCAGACACACCGGGGAACCGCAGACCTACCAGGGAACCATCCTGCCTGAGGTTTGCTATTGCTGCCGCTGATTTGTCTAGGTCTCCCCCCCCCCTTACTTTCAGTCTTCAGAAGTTATCCTGACCTTAAATGCCACCTATCCTTTATCTCCAGAGATGCTGCCTGACCCACTGAGTTACTCCAGCACTTTGTGTCTATCTTTGGTATAACCCAGCAGTTCTTTCTTTCTACAAGAAAAAAATGGGAAATTGGAAAGAACTTTGCAGTTGGAGCCAGTTGCAGTCATTGCTAGAATAACATGGCAGCAATGCCTTGGATCGTGATATTTCAAAGTTATGAAGTCTGTAGAAATGAGGCTTCAATCTTTAAAGGAAAAGCATCACTCAATCGAGATGAAGTTTGAGCATATTCCCTTGAAATGCATCACAACAGCAACATAACACAGCATGGCAAGGAATACAGTGATTTAAATAGCTGCCATGCAATCTGGTTCATTCCTACACAATTGAGAGCATTACCCTACACATAATGAGAATACATTTCAGCAGTACACGTCCGATCAGAAAAAAATTACATCAGGAAAAGATAAAGGGGGGGAATTCCTTTCGGAACGAGATGAGGAAAACATTTTTCACACAGAGAATGGTGAGTCTCTGGAATTCTCTGCCACAGAAGGTAGTTGAGGCCAGTTCATTGGCTATATTTAAGAGGTAGTTAGATGTGGCCCATGTGGCTAAAGGGATCAGGGGGTATGGAGAGAAGGCAGGTACAGGATACTGAGTTGAATGATCAGCCATGATCATATTGAATGGCGGTGCAGGCTCGACGGGCCGAATGGCCTACTCCTGCACCTATTTTCTATGTTTCTATTAAGCACCAAGGGAGACAAATATTTTATTAAGCTCACTGGCACGGGTATTGTAGTCCCCATTGTGTTTCACTATCGTTCCACACAATGTTGCAGAGTCACCACTGTGGCTGTCGTCTAGTTGCAGAAAGGCTGATCTCTTCCCCTTTGAATCCTCACAGATATCCTCGATAACCTACAGACAGCTCTCACTACAGATGAGCTGTCCCCTACCCCTTCCCTAAATATCGAAATTAAACAGGGAATTAAACAAAAAGGATAATAAATGACAAGTAAAAAGTAATTCAAGTGGGGATAAAATCTTGCATGGTAATATCAAATCAAATCAAATCAAATCAAAAAATCAAATATGTTTTATTGTCATTGCACAGCAACTGTACATCTCCTTCAGTGGTATACAATAAAAGACACAGGATAAAAAGATTTAAAAACAAAAACACAATCAACCATTAACTCTCACATTTACCAGCAAGATCCATGCATAAAATAAGTAAAATAGATAGTAGAAATATTGCACATTAAATGTTTATATTGCACCACGAAATGTGGTGTGTTGCCCGTAGTGTTATCTATTTGAGTTTAGTTCTTTTATGGCACATGGGTAGAAACTGTTAATTAGTCTACAAATGCGGGCCTTCAGAGACTTGTATTGCAACTGAGTGAAAAGGTGGTTGGCAGGGTGGGATGTCCTGTGTGATGTTTGTGGTCCGACGTAAACATCGGGCCCTGTAAATGTCTTCCAGGGAGTGTAGTTGAGCGTTTGTGATGCTCTGTGCTGTTTTAATAACCCTCTGTAGTGCCTTCCTTCCAGCCACAGTGCAGCTAGCAAACCACACCAGGATGCCATAGGAGAGGATGCTTTCCACGGCGCACGGTAGAAGGACAGTAGCAGCTGCTGTGAGACGTTTGCTCTCCGCAGAGTGCCTCAGGAAATATAGCCGCTGCTGTGACTTCTTTATGAGAATGATGGTGTTCACTGTCCATGTCAGGTCCTGGGAGATGTATGTGCCCAGGAACTTAAAGTCAGTGACTCTCTCCACCATGTCTCCTTTGATGTAAAGAAGAGCAGGTTCTTCTCTCCTCCTCCTGAAGTCAATAACCAGTTATTTTGTTTTGGTTGAGTTGAGTACCAGGTTATTGTTAGTGCACCAGACAGTCAGTTTTTGGACCATCTCCGTAGGCAGACTCGTCGTTGTTATTTATCAGCCCCACCACAGTCGTGTCATCTGCAAACTTAATGATCCGGTTTGTGCTGCGTGTTGGTGTGCAGTCATGGGTGTATATTGTGTAGAGAATAGGACTCAGCACACAACCTTGTGGCGCTCCTGTGCTGAGCGTCCGAACTGGGGAGTGATTGGACCACATCCTGACAGTCTGTGGGACTGTCAGAAGTCTGTAAGAAGTCCTTGATCCATCTGCATGTGTTGGCATTTACACCCAGGTCAAATAGTTTGTCCACCATTCTGCTGGGGATGATGGTATCTAATGCAGAACTGAAATCTACAAACAACATCCTCACATATGAGCCAGGGCGCTCCAGGTGAGTCAGTGCAGAATGTAGAGCTATATTGATGGCGTCCTCCGTTGACCTGTTGGCTCTGTATGCAAACTGATGTTGGTCCAGGGTGGGCGGGAGTGAGGATTTAATGTGGGCCAGGACCAGCCTCTCAAAGCACTTCATCACAGTTGAAGTAAGAGCAACAGGTCTGTAGTCGTTCAAGCTGGTGATAGATGGTTTTTTTTGGGAATAGGCACAATGGTGGCAGTCTTGAAGCATTTAGGGACAGTGCTTGTTGACAGAGAGAGGTTAAAGATGTGGCTAAATACCTCCGCCAGCTGGTTTGCACAGTCCCGCAGTACTCCCCCTGGGATGCCATCTGGGCCAGCAGCCTTCCTGGGGTTGACACTGCGGAGTGCTCTCCTGACATCCTCTGTGCTCACAGTGAGTGCCAGGTCGTCAGTGCTGGGTGCGGCTGCAGGCGCAGGCTCCGCCTTATTCAGCTCAAAACGGGCGAAAAAGTGGTTAAGCTCCTCAGCCAGCAAGTTACTACTACTGCTGGTGGTTGACCCCCTGTTGCCCTTGTAGTTGGTAAGTTGCTGAATACCGTGCCAACACGCTGAGAGTCCCTCTCATTAAAGTGTCCCTCTAGTCTTCTTCCATAGGCTGCCTTTGCCTCTTTGATGGCTCTCTTTAGTTTGGATCTCGCAGTGCTGTACAGTTCATCATTGCCAGATCCCAAGGCTGAGTTGTGTTCCCTCAGCAGCTTTCTAACATCACTGGTCATCCACGGTTTGCTCTTTGGATAACACCTGATCTCTCTGTCGACAGTGACGTTATTGATGCAGATCTATATGTAGAACATGACTGTGGATGTGTAGTCTGTTATGTCCTGATTTGCAAAAAGATCCCACTGGGTGCGCTCAAAACAGTCCTGAAGTGGGGCGGCAGCGTCCTCAGGCCAAGTCTTTATGTTTCTCACACTGGGCTTAGTTTTCACGATGAGAGGTCTGTATGCTGGGGTGAGAAAGAGGGATAGGTGGTCAGTCTGGCCCAGGTGAGGGAGGGAGGAGGCTTTGCATCCATCCCTGATGTTGTTGTATACATGATCCAATGTATTTTGATCTCTCGTCGGACATGTAACATGCTGGTGGAATTTAGGGAAGACAGTTTTTATATTTGCCTGATTGAAGTCTCCAGCCGCGATGAAAATCCCATCAGGGTGCGCAGTCGGTAGTTTGCTGATGGTTGTTAGCAGGGTGCTCAGTGCTAGCTTAACGCTAGCGCTTGGTGGAATGTAAACAGCCATAGTAACAACAGCTGTGAACTCCCGCGGCAGGTAGAAGGGTCGGCATTTCAGTGTTATAAACTCCAAGTCTGGTGAACAGTGTCTCTCAACGGCAGCTGCATTTGTGTACCATTTATCATAAGAGTAAATGCATAGTCCCGCCCCCTCTGCTCTTACCGGAGTCACTGCTCCTGTCGGCCCGGTGCGTTGTGCGGCCTGCCAGGCTGATAGCCTCATCCGGGAATCCCGCGTGAAGCCAAGTCTCAGTTATCACCATAATCGAGCAGGTTTACACAGTTGTGTGTTCCTCGTTGATCAGCTCCAGCTCGTCCATCTTGTTGCGGAGCGATTGGGCGTTCGTCAGAAAGATGCTAGGTAGCGCCGGTCTGTGAGGAGCTTTCTTTAGCCGAGCATGAATGCCGCTTGACAGCCACGCTTCTGCCGCCTTTTTCTGCGCCGCCTCCGGCACCATCCGTCTGGTATGGTGATCCACTGGGACCCCGCTGGACGGGTGATCTCCGGCAGAATATAGTCGTTGTGGCAGTTCCTTATGAGAGCCACACAGCGTCCCGATTCTTAGAAGATCTTGACGGTTATATGTCGAGTTGCTGGTCAGCAGACAAGCAAACAAAACAAACAAAAATAACCACATCGGGGAGAGCAAATACGTGTGCGCCGCCATCTTGTCCCTGAGACCTGCACTAGTGCTGATTAACATTAAATCAACATTAGCTCAACGGGGATCCACGTGAGTTACTGAATGATGGCAGGTCAATGTTCTGGAATGCCAGCACATCTGACCTCTTGCTTTGAGTCTGGATTTCCCACCAAGTCCGCAGGCAGTTCTTAATCCTACATATCTAAAGTATTGTACAAAGGTATTCAAATGGGTTAGATCAATGATAATTCGACATCAACCATCTTTTTTGGTTTTGGTAAAGATGTTAGACACAAACTCAAGAGGTTCATGTGTCGTTTTTTTCTATTACCCCCTTGGCATATAGCCTTAATATTTCTACATGTCCTTCCTCTTTCTCTTTTTGAGAGAGTGCAAATTTCCGGTCAGGTACATGTTGAGTTGGGGGAAGATGTCCATTTATGAATTCAATCTCATAACCCTGAATACTTTGTAAAATAAAGGTATCCGAAGTTATAGCACCCCATGCATCCCAGAATGCACGCAACCTCCCTCCAACTTGTGAGGTTATGCATGCAGCACTCTCAAGAGAATCAGACCCCCTTACCTCCATGGTTACCGGCGGGGCTTGATGTTCTGGGCTTTTGGTGGACGTTGTGTTGCTGGGGTGGGGGTTGGCGCATCTTCCATGCTGGCTGCTGTTGGTCCTGCCCTATAAAAGGCTTCTGCTGATAGGGTGTGGCCGTTGGATATGCTCTCGGTGCCCTATCGGGTTGTCCCCGATGCCTGGTATTTGCGTATGGATGGTGCCTCCGATACGGCTGTGGCCTGGCTGATGACGGAGGTTTCATTAACCCTACTGCTTTGGCCTCCTCATCCAAGTCTTTGCCTGTTTAGGCAGGTCCTCCCCGAACAGCCGTCTTGGCGGTGGAGTTGCAGAGGCTTTGCACAATCCTGCAAATTTTGGGTTAAGTGTGGGCCGCATGGAGCTTTTTCTGAAACAGTTGATCTCATATTGTGTACTACACAATAGAGCCAGAGCATCCTGCTGCTCCTCCGTCATTTCTGTTCCGTCCAAGGTTCTAGCAAATGCCGTGATGACTGCTTGAGGATCTTCTGAATTTTCAGCTCCTGGGCCCTGATCCCGGGACTAATGTTCCCCCAGATGGGCGTGTTGACCGTTGGGACATTCAGTGATACACAATTACCTGGGGCTTTGTATTTTTCCATAGCCTCCGTCAACACCTGTTCCTGCAGCTGGTGGGTTGTGAGGTAATTTATGCTCACCGCTAGTTTGGCCTGTAGCAGTTTCCCTGAATGCCCTGGCTTGGCAAATTTGTAAACTACCTCCAGTAGCTCTTCCTCAGGGATTTCTGGTTCTGCTGGTTCCTGCGCCAACCCCCCTTCAAAGTCAGCTAACTGCTGACTCCTGGCACTGCCCACGGATGAGGGAGAAATACTCGGTGGACCCGCAGTATGGCTCCTAGATCGCAGGGACCCCCGTTCTTGATGTTCCAGGTCCCGCTCGAGCAGCTGCTCCATCATAAATTCCATCCGAGCCGTGCGACCGCCGCCGCTATCTGCGGACGGCAAGCCGACTTCCCCAGGTTCTCCAGAACTACTGGGGCATCTGCCAACGGACCGCACCTCATCGAGGTGATGTCTAGGGTACGTTGGCAGGTAGTCGCTGCCTGCCGCTCCTGCGGGGCTACACGACTCCCACACGGACATGCCGCTAGTCCGCCATCTTCCAGGACTGTAGCGGTCCGCCTATCTGGTATGACAGAAGCGGAGACGAGTCGGTGCAGGCCGCCGCAAGCGGGGCTCCCCGACATCCGCGCGGGCTTACCGCCAGTCCCAGTTATACGGGTCTGAGACGGCGCATGGTCGCTGCCTGCCACCTCAGCGGGGCCACACGACCGAAATACACTGCCACCGGCCTGCACTCTGGCAGCCTGTCCCGGTGGTGAGCCTACCTCCCGCTCCTGCGGGGCTCCCTGACTTCCCAGCAGGTCCATCACCGGTCCGCGATCTGGCAGACTTCTCCGGTGGCATGTCGATGCTGGCAGCTGCAGCGGGGCTCGACCTGGATGCGGCTTTCCCCCTGGTCCGCCCTCTGGAGACCTGTAACACAGGGGAAACAGAACGTGCCGCTGACCGTGGCACGGTTTTACGCACCTGTTTGCCGCTAGCCCTTAGTTGTTTGGGCGATAGCGGCAGGGAGTCAGGGTCTACACTACCCTGCTCCTGCGCGGTGCTCCGACCAACATGCAGCTCCTTAGCCCGCTGTGGTGGAGAGTCGGGCCTTGTCAACTGCACAGGGCTCCCCAACTTCCACGATTTTTTCCCTGCCCGCGAAGCGGGTGCTGCCGGTGTTGCGGGCAGCTCCGAGGATAGCGGCCACTGACGTCCCTCCGAAGTACCGCGGCCCTTGGAAGCTTGTTTCGCCTTCCCTTTCTTCGACTCCATCGTTCCTGTAAGTAGATAATTTCCTCACAGGGACTAACCAGCTCAAGGTTGGTTAAAACTTACCTTGAAGCCTCTTTTGAAGGTGTCGTTGGGGAAGCGCACTCACCCCTCCATCTCTCGACTGCAAATGCGAGCGACAATATGTTGTGCATGTGTGCTGGCGGGGTCTTCACGAAGTCACTCACGTGACTCCGAAGTAAAATGGTGGGATCTTGCCAATATGGTGAAATCTCTGAAATTAATGCTAACACTTGAAACTTTAAATCATGCATCTTCAAATGAACACATGCCAAAAATCCAGCACCCTTTTCACTGAGATCCTGGTGGGATTTGGACAAGGTAAAAATAAAGATTGAAAAAAGTATTCTAACCAACTATTTCTCATGTTATTCATTACCCACATAATGTCAGTTGCTTCATGGATAACTGAGAGAAAGGGAGGAAGACCAACATACCACTGTCAATGCAACAGCCGTGTCAGACAGGTAGCAGCTGGCCGATTTTCCAAAAGTGTCCAATTTTTAGACAGCTTTGTGTCTCAAGACAGCCAGAATTTGGAAATTGGAGCTGTACTGAGGAAAGGGAAGAAAAATACATGAATATTCAAAGCTCTGAATGCCTTTATGGTATAGAAAATATGAACTCAATTTCTATAATATTTTTTCACAGCACAGAATTAGCTGACAGTAGAGAACCAGAGCAGTAATACAATCTGATGTGGCCAAGCAAAATGGTGTTAGTGTCTCTCTGTTCCAGTCAATTTAAGTGCTGTTGGAATTCCGTCTAACACCCATGAATAATCCCTTGGTTACCATCAGTAATTATCACCATTTCCAAGTGATTGTTCATGGTTCAATGAAAGGTCATCCCATGCATTAGTTGCACAAGAACACAGAGATCATTGGCTGATTGGCAGACAAAGAAAGAAGATTTAAACTACCATATTCCAATAGGTTAGTAGAGAGGCTTCATTATACAAAGAGTGATGCACTCTTTGAACTCATTAAAGCTCTAATTTCTCGGCTTCCAACTCCATTCCAGCATGCAACAGCTACACTGCCACAATTATCTATTCAGCAATTGCTGAATCTACGACATTGGTAATGATGTGGAATAGAACAATGCTGCGGAGGTGCCTGAAATAGGGACATGTTTTCCCCTTACATACTGACAAAGCCATTTATGAATTTCAGATTTCCAGCAGTAGAGATTAGTTATTTTAATTCTAATTTTATTTTCTCCAATGATATACTCTCCTGAAGGCAATAACTTCCATGAGTCCCATGGGTAGTTGTTCCTCAATTTATTTTGTTACATTCAAAATAATTTTAGCAGTGATGAGAATACTAAGCAGTGTGCGTGGGAATTTGTCATTCAACCATCACTAGGTTGAAACCGATGGGGAAGGCATCCTATCATATTCAGAAAGAAAATTGCAGTCTGCTATTTCAACATCAACTGTAAGACTGCAAGAAGGAACTTCAGATGCTGGTTTAAACTGAAGATAGACACAAAAGCTGGAGTAACTCAGTGGGACAGGCAGCATCTCCGGAGAGAAGGAATGGGTGATGTTTCATGTCGGGACCCTTCTTCATGCTGGTTAGGAATAAAGGAATCCTGACCAGTCTGAAGAAGGGTCCCGACCGGAAACATCACCCATTTCTTCTCTCCAGAGATGCTGCCTGTCCCACTGAGTTACTCCAGCTTTTTGTGTCGATCAACTGTAAGAGTTGCTGCTTATGGAACCATTTTCGGTCGCCTCCTCCACGGTGATGCAACTTTTTCCATGTCGCCTCCCTCGTGGCCTAACAGCATGGATTGTTGCGCCCTTTCCCGGAGTTGGGCCTGGAGCATCGGCAGCAGGTCCGCCATGGAATTTTCCATCGCGGAGCAGGCAAACCCTTGCCAGGGGTCACCAGACAAGAGTGCTCCGAATGCTGGCCTGGTGACTTTGGCATCATGGGACTGTGGTCTGCGGAGCTTCTGGCCGCGGGCGTGGCGTGACTTACCTTCCAGAGGCTGGGATCGCTGGAGAAGAGCTCCGACCGCTGGCCTGCGGCCTCTATCATCTTGAAGCTGCGGCCTTCGGTAGGAAAGTGCCGATTCGGGACCTCCAAGCCACGGAGTGTGTTCGACCGTCCCGACGTCGGAGTTTCAATCATCCCGACGAGAGGGCCAGTACATCAGGTCGTGCATAGCGGCGACTACGGAGGGTTTATGGCCCCCGACCAAGGTGAACAAGGAGGACTGGCTGAATTTTGTTGTCTTTCACCACAGTGAAGAATGCTGTGGTGGATGTTTGTGTTAAATGTTATTGTGTATCGTGTGTTCTTTTTAAGTGTATCGCTGCTGGCAAATTCATTTCACTGCACCTTCGGGTGCATGTGACAAATAAAATTGACTTTGACTTAACAAAACGTGGAAAAAGTGAAGGGGTCTGAATACTTTCTGAATGCGCTGTACATTCCTTCTTCTAGCTTCACAATTTTCAACTCTTCAATCTTTTTGTCTCACTCTTTCTGCCTTTTCATCTCCGGCGTTTGTCCACCACCTCCCTATCAAACGCCCCCTCACCTGTATAACCTGCCACGCTTTTTCCTCTCTAACCTCCTCTCTCCTTAACTTTCTCTCTCTCTCATAATCATTCTGAACAATGGTCCCACCCCAAAATATCACCCATCCAGCTTCTCCAGACATGCTGTCTGACCTACTAAATTGCTCCTGCACTTTGTGCCATTTTTTTGTAAACAAGCATCTGCAATTCCTTGTATCTCCATGTATTAACATTTTTAATTGATTTATATTTTTTAAATTAAATATAAAATCCTTTCCATCGCTCAACTATGCTACTTTTCAATGTGACCATAAAGTTATGTAATAATTTAGGAATACATTTTGGGTTGTTAATTTTTGGGATAATCAAATATTTTTAGTTGTTTAAAACAAAAGTTCACTCAAGACATGCACTTATGATCATTATCCATTTAGTGCAACTAAATCAAAATCGAGAGAGTTCAAGAGTCATTTATTGTCACATGCACCAATTGGTACAGTGAAATTTGGGTTTCCATGCAGCCATACAAATAAAAAAACACAACACACGATAGACTTTAACATAAACATGCCCACACAGCGGAATCAAAGTTTCCCACTGTGAGGGAAGGCACCAAAGTTCAGCCATCCTCCTCTTAGTTGTTCACCCGTGGTCGGTAGCCCCCCGTAGTCGTCGCTATGGGCGGCCTGATGTTCAGGCCCTCTCGCCGGGATTATGGAACTCCGACATTGGAATGGAAGAATATATATTCTTTAGGATAACAATTATAATTAAGGAATAATAGAGATTGTTCATTATTTTTTGACAAAATCTTCAATATGCATCATGTAAATATGTAGGTTTTTCTGCTTCATATTCTTATTTAATGTTGCTTTTGGCTAGTTTCACTTCACACCTTCCATGAACTGATTCGATTGGTCAGTATTGTGGTCTATACAATCATCTGGAGGCCACATTTTGCATTCCTAAAGCATTGAGTCATGGAGTTACATAGAAATTAGCCTTTTGGCTTAACATATCCATGCTGAACTGTGGCTATCTTCATATATTTGCATTATGACCATATCTTTCTCTGACTTGCCTGTTTACAATTCCTGTCTAAATCCCTCTTAAACCCAGTAATTGTATCTGATTCCACCATCTCTAACAACACGGTCCAGATATCATCTATGCTCTGTGTGTAAAAAAAGATCCTTCCGATTCACTTTAAAATTCCTACCTCGCACCTTAAACTCTTGGCCTCTTGTTTTTGATACCTTAACCGTGGAAAAAATATTTTGAATAGCACTCCTATCTATACCTCTCCTAATGTTGAATACTTTGATCAGATCACTTCTCAGCCTTCTCCGCTCTGAGGAAAACAATTCCAATCTATTCTCATAACTAAAGTCTTCCAATCGAGGCAATATCCTGATGAATCTCGTCTACACTCTCTCCTTTACAATCACATCCTTCCTATAGTTCGATGACCTGAACTGTGCACAGACGTCCAAATGCAGTCTAGCCAATATTTGGAAAGTTGCATCATAATGTCCCAACTGTTACGTTTCATGCCCCAACCAATGAAGCCAAGCATACCATAATGTCATCTTCACCACTTTATCGACTTGTGTTGCTTCTTTCAATTTGCACCCCAAGATCTCCCTGTTCATCAACATTCTTTACTTTCCTATTATTTACTATATATGTCCTACCAGTCTTTGGCATCCCAAAATTCTTCACCTCGCACCTGTTGGGATTAATTTTCCATCTGTCAGTCACCATCCAGTTTTCCAAATGATCTGTATCTTTCTGCAGCCTCATACAGCTTTCCTCAACATCCACAAACTTACTAATTCTAGCTGCTACATTCACATCTAAGCTGTCAGATCCCATCTTCCTTTACCTTGTGGACCAACCCACCAAAATGTAAATTATCTTTATCTCTTGATCAGTCATGATTGAATGGCGGAATAGACTTGATATGCCAAATGGCCTAATTCTGCTCCTACCACTTATAATCTTTTACTGTAGGTTGTGTCTGTTATCTAAGATTTATAAATGAGACTGCCCTAGTAGGTCCATTGTTTCTGCCTGTTCTTGCCCCACACAAACAAATTTCTCTGTACCTGGACTCCATCCTGTCACCCCATATTCAGCCCCTTCTCACATATCCAGGCCAACTCTCATGTTCTCCTCCATTTTGATAACTTCCAATGACCTGGACGTCCTGTCTCTATACATTGCCATCCCCCTAAAGGAGGACTTTGGGTCCTTCACTACTTTCATGAACAAGGACCCACCCAGTTCCCCTCCAGTAGCACGCTCATCATTTATTCGTACCCTCAACAACTTATCTTTCAGTTCCTCCCAATTTCTGCAGATCAAAGGTGCAACCATGTCCACTCAACAGGTCCTAACTACACCTATCTTTCTGTTGGCTATGTGGAATAGTCCTCATTCCAGGCCTTTTCTGGTTCACACACCCTAGCTCCCACATGTCTTTCACCTCATTGGAACAGCTTCTTTCACCCATGTGGAATTGGTTAATTTCATTATCTTTGACAGCACCTGGGCAGCACTGTGGCCCAGTGGTAGAGCTGCTGCCTCACAGCGTCAGAGACCTGGGTTCAATCCTGACCTCAGGTGCTGTCTCTGTGGAGTTTGTATGTTCTCCCTGTGATTGCAAGGGTTTCCTCCAGGTGCTCTGGTTTCCTCCCACATCCTAAAGATGTGTGGGTTTGTCAATTGGCCTCTGTAAATTGTCCCTAGTGTGTAGTTGGAATAACTAATGTGAATGGATGATCAATGGTCGGCGTGGACTCGATGGCCTGTTTTCATGCTGTAGGTTAAGATAACATAGGTTAAAGTGAGAAGGGAAAGATTTATTAAGAACCTGAGGGGCAACTTTTTCACACAGAGGGTGATGGGTAAATAGAACGAGCTGCCAGGGGAGGTAGTTGAGGCAGGTAATATAACAACATTTAAAAGACATTGGACAGATACATGGATAGGAAATGTTTAGAGGGCTAAGGGCCAAACACAGGCAGGTGGGACTATCCCTGATGTGGAATCATGATTGGCATGGAGAAATTGGGCTGAGGGTGCACACAAAAAGATGGAGTAACTCAGCGGGTCAGGCAGCATGTAACTGCAGATGCTGGAAAATCGAGGGCACACAAAATGCTGGAGAAACTCAGCGGGTGCAACAGCATCTATGGAGCGAAGGAGATAGGTATCGTTTCGGGCCAAAACCCTTCTTCAGACGCAGCATCTCTGGAGAAAAGGAATAGATAACATTTTGGGTCGAGACTAAGACTCAGGGGACAAGGAACCGAGAGATATGAAAAGGTACATAGAACAAGTTAATGAAAGATATGCAACAAGGCGGATCAAAGCTAGCAACGATGATCAAGGAAAAGTGGAGCCAACAATGGTCCATTGTTGGCTGTGGGAATGATGGTAACGAGTAATGCAAACAAAGAGATTCAGCAGGACAACTATGAAACTAGTACTATGTCTATGGCGGGGGAGGGATGGAGATAGAGGGGATGCAAGCGTTACTAGAAGTTAGAGCAATCAATATTCATACCACAGGGTTGTAAGCTGCCCAAGCTGTTCCTCCAATTTGTGTTTGGCTTCACTCTGACAGTGGAGGAGGCCCAAACACTCATGCATCCCTGTCAAATAATTCCTGAAATATTGCTGTGACACAGCAGACTTAATTATACGTGGCCTATGTTATTCATGCAACAGAGACCGTGCATCTTTCCCAGGTTTAAATGCAATATTTATTATGTATCTCTTAAGTTTAATGACACAATGATGCTTCTGTGATATACTAGAGGAAAACTAAATCACATTCTCTTCCTCAGTCTGTTGCAATTCAATTATTTATTGTCACATGTACCCAGGAACAGTGAATTGTTTTGCTTTTGCAAATGATCCGGTATAACCATACTTTACCTAGGCAGTACACAGAGTCGCCTCGTGTCTACATCGACAAAGTTTCAGAAGTTCTTAGTACAATCATCTTCTCGCAGCAGCGAACTAGCACC
This sequence comes from Okamejei kenojei, assembly GCA_035221665.1. Classification (NCBI taxonomy): domain Eukaryota; kingdom Metazoa; phylum Chordata; class Chondrichthyes; order Rajiformes; family Rajidae; genus Okamejei; species Okamejei kenojei. Next base: position 60,300,826 of record CM069134.1, read on the forward strand.
TTCCCCTCCCCCCTTTCAACTCCATCTCCAGCAGCTTTGATCGTGGCACAGTTTGTTCTTTCATCCTCCTGGCAGTTCTGCTCTGTGGCTGACCTTTTATCCAGTGGCTCCAGTTTTTATTGGAGTTTCCTCCCTTCCCCTGGGAGCTCTAATCATTGCTGGAGCCTGGACTGTAACACTACCCCCTCCTTTCTTCCTTGAGTTGTTATTTATCAGCTCCTCCCAACGTGGTTAAATTAATTATTTGCCACAGCAAAAGATGTTTTTCCCACTTCACATTCGCTTCTCTGCGAAAAAAAAACCCTCCATGTAATTAGAATTGAATGAAGAATGACAAACAGAAGGCTGGAGATGAAAGTAGTTGAGATAAATCACACATGGTGAAAAAGAGCAAATAGATTGTAAAGACAACAGTTTTTTTTTCAATGCTGGTGTCACAGATGTACTAATAGGGGAAAAAGAACTCCTTTAATGCTGCTGGTAAAATGTTTAATGCTATTTCAATAAGAAAATGAAGGCAAGACCATTGAAGGTGTGTCCTCACTATAATTCAAAATGAGATGAGAATAATTTTGTCAGTAATGTGTATGAAAATAAGAACCAAGGATAAACCAATAATAAATATTGATTGAAAGATACAGCATGGAAACAGATTATTTTGGCCCATTGAGTCCACCTGATCATCGATCACCTGTTCATAGAAACATAGAAAATAGGTGCAGGAGGAGGCCATTCGGCCCTTCGAACCAGCACCACCATTCATTGTGATCATGGCTGATCGTTCCCTATCAATAACCCGTGCCTGCCTTCTCCCCATATCCCTTGACTCCACTAGCCCATAGAGCTCTATCCAACTCTCTCTTAAATCCATCCAGTGACTTGGCCTCCACTGCCCTCTGTGGCAGAGAATTCCATAAATTCACAACTCTCTGGGTGAAAACGTTTTTTCTCACCTCAGTCTTAAATGACCTCCCCTTTATTCTAAGACTGTGGCCGATGGTTCTGTACTCGCCCAACATTGGGAATTTTTTTTCCTGCATCTAGCTTGTCCAATCCTTTTAGAATTTTATATGTTTCTATAAGATATCTCCTCATCCTTCTAAACTCCAGTGAATACAAGCCTAGTCTTTTCAATCTTTCCTCATATGACAGTCCCGCCATCCCAGGGATCAATCTCGTGAACCTACACAGCACTGCCTCAATCAGAAGGATGTCCTTCCTCAAATTAGGAGACCAAAACTACACAATACTCCAAATGTGGTCTCACCAGAGCCCTATACAACTGCAGAAGAACCTCTTTACTCCTATACTGAAATCCTCTTGTTATGAAGGCTAACATTTCATTAGCTTTCTTCACTGCCTGCCGTACCTGTAAGCCAACTTTCAGTGACCAGTGTCCAAGGACGCCCATAACATTATTCTGTTATCCAACATTTTTATCCACTGTACACCTTCAGGCCAATCTACAGTGGCCAGTTAACCTACAAATCCACATGTCTTTGGAAAGTAAATGATAATAATATTTCAAATCTGGTAAAGCATGGAGCAACTCAGCGGGTCAGATGGCATCGCTGGAGAAAAGAAATAGGTGACCTTTCGGGTTGAGACCCTTCTTGTTCAGAAGGGTTTCGACCTGAAACATAACCTATTCCTTTTCTTCAGAGATGTTGTCTGACCCACTGAGTTACTCCAGCTTTTGTGTACTCCAGGTTTAAACCAGCATCTGCAACTCCTTCCTACACAAAGTATGGAGCAATTGCAAATCGATATTGCATCTGTAAAGAGTCGCTATTTCAAATATTTCCAATATATCCCAAAATATTAACTATTGCAGAATGGAATCACATGGAAATGTTAAGGAAAGCCTGGAATGTGCAGTTTGGATTGGGAGAAATTAATACCATTTCCAGCTTGAAGACGAATTTTACATCCAGCTTGATTCTGGATGCTCAGTACTGGGACCCTCTAACTACAAGTGACCAGCTGCACTGCAGACCGGATTTGACAGTTGGTGGGGTCGTATTCTCAGGTTCACCAGCTGTTCAAACTTTCACTCTCATTGATTTTTTTGCGACATTTCTGACATTCATAAGCATTCTGACGCTATTATGAAACAAATGTTGGGGCTTGTTTTACCAATTGATTCAGGAGCATGAATCACACTCCACACCGTCGACGCCATTCCCTTCCCTTCACCGTTCCCCTCCCACTGGGGTGGTCAGTACTTGTGATAGACGGGGAAACCCAACTCCATACCCCTGTCAGAAGAGTTGAGAAATAGTTTTATGTCTTCTCGTCTTTGGCATTTACGTCTTATGCTGGAATCTTGAACAAAAACACTCAAAATAAATTGAGCAAGATTAAGACACTAAACTCAGTTTTGCACCCTTAAGGCAATGCAATACATTTTAACGAAATTAAAACAAATAAAAATGTATATTTACCATTCGTTTTGCAGTCATTTCATCTCATTTACTTAATTCAGTTCAGCTGACAGGTTTTTGAATTGATTGGCTGAAAGTCTGAAGAAGCCTGATAAGTCCAACAACAGCTTGTGCTTGGGAATACTGAACAATTAAGCCTATAACTGGTGGATCCAAGAAGATTCACTATTTTCAGAATAACTTTGTAACTCAAGCATTTGGAACAAGATGTGTACACAGGTGTGCAGGAAGGAGATAGACCAGGACAAATCAGTGCCGGCAACAGATGGCCTCATGTGTCGAAATAAACTGCAGATGCTGGTTTATACTGAAGATAGACACAATATGCTGGAGTTATATAGTGGGTCAGGCAGCATCTCTTGAGAAAAGGAATAGGTGACGTTTTGGGTCAGTACCCTTCTTTAGACTGAAAGATAAAGGTGGGGGTGGGGGGGGGACTGGAGAACTGGAGGAGAGAAAAGGTCAGAACAAAACAGGGCCTGCAACAGATGAGCTCAGGAAGAGTGGAGTTCATAATGGCCCATTGATGGCTGGGAAGTTGCACTAACAAGAGGGAAACAAGGATGCCATCAGTATAACCTATCCGTCAGAATAATCTCCAGTAAGTTACCAACTACAGATGTTAGGCTCGCACCAGGGTCTCCTCCATACCCCGCAACACTGCCCTCGCTCCCCATTCCCCCACTCACAAACAGGGCAGAGTCCCCCAGGTCCTGACCTTTCACCCCACCAGCCGGCAAATACAACATATAGTCCTCCGCCAGTTTCGCCACCTCCAACGTGACCCCTCCACCCGCCACATCTTTCCATCTCCCCCCCTGTCTGCCTTCCGCAAAGACCGCTCCCTCCGCAACTCCCTTGTCAATTCTTCCCTCCCCTCCCACTCTACCCCTTCCCCGGGCACTTTCCCTTGCAACCGCAAGAAATGCAACACTTGTCCCTTCACCTCCCCCCTCCACTCCTTTCAGGGACCCAAGCAGTCCTTCCAGGTCCGACAGAGGTTCACCTGCACCTCCTCCAACCTCATCTACTGCATCCGCTGCTCCAGATGCCAGATGATCTATATCGGTGAGACCAAGCGGAGGCTTGGCGATCGCTTCGCCGAACACCTCCGCTCGGTCCGCAATAACCAACCCGACCTCCCGGTGGCTCAGCACTTCAACTCCCCCTCCCATTCCACATCCGACCTCTCGGTCCTGGGCCTCCTCCACGGCCAGAGTGAGCAACACCGCAAGCTGGAGGAACAGCACCTCATATTCCGCTTGGGGAGTCTGCATCCTTTGGGCTTGAATACTGAATTTTCTCAATTCTGTTAACCCTTGCTGTCTCCTCCCCTTCCCACCTCTCCCTCAGCCCTCGGGCCCTGGCATTCCCTCTATCTCTATCTCCCTCCCCCACCCCAGTCGCACCAGCTTCTCATTTTCACACCACAAACAGCTTACAATGGCTTGTTCCCTTTATCACCGATACTTTTTTGCATATCTTTCACTCATTGTTCCTTATCTCTCCACATCACCGTCTATATCTCTCGTTTCCCTGATCCCTGACCAGTCTGAAGAAGGGTCTCGACCCGAAACGTCGCCTATCTCCTTCGCTCCTTAGATGATGCTGCACCCGCTGAGTTTCTCCAGCTTTTTGTGTACCCTCGATTCTCCAGCATCTGCAGTTCCTTCTTTAAAACAGATGTTAAGCTCATCGGCCTATAGTTCCCAGCATTTTCCCTGCAGCCCTTCTTGAAAAGAGGCACAACATTTGCCACCCTCCAGCCTTCCGGCATCTCTCCTGTATTTAAGGACGACTTGTAAATTTCAACCAGGGCTCCCTATATAGAAACAGGCATCAAATTCACTGAAGTGGCTTTCTACATTATCCCAGTGCACTGAACATGTTCCAGTTCAGATGAAGGGCCATAGATCTGCAATGTTACTCTAAACATAAGATAAACACAAAATGCTGGAGTAACTCAGCGGTACAAAAGACAAGCAGCATCTCTGAAGAGAATGGGTGACGTTTCGTGTCGAGACGTCACCCATTCCTTCTCTCCAGCATTTCTTGTCTATCATCGGTTTAAACCAGCATCTGCAGTTCCTTCCTACACGTTACTCAAACTTCCTCTCTCCTCAGCTACTGCCTGACTTGCTGTTTCCATTATTTTGTTTTTCAGTGTCAGCAGTATTTTGCTTCAGGGAGTATCTATCAAAATAATTCACAATCCTACCACATCATAATTTACATTTTCATATAATTGAACTTGATTTTATTTCCCTTTTGAAATCCTCCTTGATACCAATTTGAAACTTGACATGCCATTTTAAGAATGCAACCCAACATTGCCTATGTAAGATATTCCACTATGAAGATATTCCACTGTGCTCTTCATGCACTTTTCATTTAGGATGCGGGTGCCGCCACACAGGCAATATTCAAACTGTGTAAACATACAAAAATAGGAATCATGCTGCACCCAGAATCAGTGTTGTGAAATGAAAATGAAATCTGTTGAGGCTTATAACATTTTAAAAAATGTGAATAATCATTTAATCATAAATATATCATCCTTTTGCATACTCCTGAAAATTGGCAGCAAGTATTTTTTCAATGCCCATTCAGCTATTTTGGGACATGTTGTAGCCTAAAAGGACCCCTAGAGGCCATTAACGAACACGCCAAGTTTTTGTATTTTTCATTTATCTCAATGTGGAGACAAGAGTTGATGCTTCCCCTGCCTCTACACATCAGTCATCTACAGTGTTAGTGTCTTTGCATGATCCTGCCCTTTCAATCACTTTCCTCCTCCCCAGGACTTGCTCTGTAGACTGAATTTAGGAAACTTCTAACTATTAGCATCAACATATGCAATTATTGTCTTACTTTGCTTCTACCAAGGTAAAATTATTGAAATTTATGAAAACTAGGCCTGTTTTCAAACGTTTGCCCAGAGGTTCATGCTGATTTGAGTGGGAGAAAAAGCGTTAGATTAATTTCCACAGATTAAGTAATTCATAGGAAGATCATTCTTTATGACAGCAATTAACCCCAATTAACATTAGTTTTGACAACACTTGTTAAAAGTACAAAAATAATAAAGCATTTTTGATTAACTGATAACTAGATTTTGCCTATATGCAGGAAACAGTATGACCCACTGTTACAAAATATAGTGCGTTTACTATATTCGAATTATGATCTGATTTGAATAATTAGGAATATCATCTCACTTCTGATCACACCGTATCTGGCAGTATACATTTTTTGGTAAATGCCACTATGCTTCAGCTTAGAGTGGGAGACCGAGCCAATTAATTTTGCCAAGCCTTGTCCTGGCCCCACCTCTCTTTTCCAGTTTTCTCCGCCCTACTACAATCAATGTGAAGAAGGGTCCTGACCCAAAGCATCGCCTATCCATTCCTTCCACAGATGCTGCCTGTTTCACCAGCATTTTGTGTTTTGCTCAAGAATCCTTGTGTCTCCACAGTATCTCACTTGCTGTCCAAACCAATTTAGTACTAATAACTACATTGCAATTGTCAGTGGTTAATTTCACAATCTTGCACCCTCTTTTAGCTTAAGAGCATGCTTTATATGACATAACTGACTCTGCAGAAACCAGGAATCAAATCTATATTTTCTTGGATTTTATAAATTAGTGCCATAGTTGCTGTCCTAACCAAGTAGGCTTCTGGTGAGCTGCTTAAGCGCCTGTCCCACTGTGGGGACCTAATTTGCGAGTTTAGAAGAGTTTGCGCTCGACTCAAACTCGCAGCATGGTCGACACATGGTCCTAGGAGATCTATCTAACTCTCCTTCATGCTCGAGAGAAGTTCCCGCATACTCGAGGCCTCAGTTCGGTGGAGTATTTTTTAGCATGCAGAAAGGTTTTCGCTAGTAAAAATTGGCCGGCATGGAAAAAAATCGTAGGTAATCGTAGGTAATCAAAGGTAATCGCTGGTAGTCAAAGGTAGTCGTAGATAGTGTTATTGCAGTCGAAGGTAGTCGAAGGTGGTCATCTTCACTCTTCACTATTCGGTGTCCAATTTTCCCGAAGCTAGTTGAAGTTAGTCTTCAACAGTCAAAGGAGGTCGAAGGAGATCGAAGGAGGTCTTCTACATAGTCGAAGGAGCTTCTACATATTCATAGGAGGTTCTCTACATAGTCGAAGGGGGTCCACTTTTTATTTCCACTTTTCACTATAGAATTGCTGCGCTATGACAACCAAAAAACTTAACATAAAGAAAAAATATGAATAGATATCTTAATACCCATATATGAACTGTCACTACTGCTTCCTATGCCGCACCTTCACTCCAGCTAATAATAGCATGTGTTTGCAACTGATGTGAACCCAGCAAAATACATAAAAAACAAATGTGAAGCCGGTTTTATACTATAGCTGGTACAAGTTGCAACAGAATATCATTATTGGTTAACAAAATTGTGATAAAACTGGAATAAGCTTTCCAATTGCTGGACTAATCAATTAATAAACCTTAATGAGATACATCTTTCTAGGACCACTGCTAACATTGGAAATATCATTAATTTCTGTGTTGTTTCATTCAGCTTACAGCAGTAATGCCACTAATTCATATCAATAAAGCACTACATTCTGAAAGAGAAGTTGAATTGAAAGTGATTTCCGTTCCTCTAAGCTGTTTACATGCAATGCGATTTATCTGCTTTGCAGGTCGCAGTCAGTGGTGGAACCAGGTGTGCTGAAGCACGAAGACAGGGATGATGATAACACCCAGCCACTACTGGCTCTGGATTGAACAGTGTTCATTACATGGCTGGATCTCAGAGGTGCAAACCTTTATGGAGCATTTGCTTAAACCAAGTCACTTTCATCCTCGTGTTTTTTCCATCAAAATGGCAAAATTCAGGTATCATCAGCTTTTGTGTCAGAACAGCCAGAAATTGATTAAAATTGTGAAATTCTGTAAAGTAAGGAACCGGAACGATTTTCAATCTGTGGTAGATAACGAGCCAGTGGCTTTGGAAGGATTACAGATATTGGTACTTTACTTACGGAAGGGGAAAATCCATAAATACAGAACTATTTAGGTCTTGATAATAGGCATGTAATTTTCCAACACATCTGTGCCTTCCCAAGAAAGGCAGTGCTTTTATATTTCAATATCAGATTGGAAAACTCAAAACGAACAAGTTTCAAACTGAAGACAGGAATGAAAAAACGTTTATTGTTGTGCCAAAGATCTAATAGATCCAATCCTATTTATTTTCTGAATGAGCACCAAACATCTATCAATGTATTTTAGTTAAATTCAGTAAACTTTCAACCAACTTTGCCAACCACAACCGCAAAGCATAATTGAACAAATAAAGAAGAATTGATCAAGTTTTTTGTGTGCTTTATTTTGGGAAACATCAGGATGAATATCTTATACAGCAGGTTACAACGCTTTTGTGTTCAATAGTAGGTCACAGACATTCCTCGCAGCATTCTCCACTGGAATTAAATGTTTACTAATGCAATAATTTTCTTAATAAGAGTTGCATATAAACCTAAAGCAAAACTTGTGAGAAGCATCCAATTTATTAATTTCAAAAACTATTTACAATTGGAGATACAGTACTGATATCTGCATAGTGATAGTTGCAAACACAGAAAAATGCCAGATGCACTCAGCAGGTCAGGCAGCATCAGAATTCATGAACAGACTTGGAATGTTGACTCTGTTCCTCTCTCTACAGATGTTGATTGACATGTTAAATTTTTCTGATATTTCCTATTTTGGTTTCAGATTTAGCTTTTGCTTCAAAAGTGGTGGCAGAATTTTATTCAAAGAATATTAGATTTATACTCTTTTCAAAAATGTATATTCCATTTGTTCCAAAACTAAATTGGTATCTAAAATGAAAGCAAAGCTCAACTATACTTTGTGTCGTTCAACATCTGAGAAGACATGATTCATAGTATTAAAAATTCTCAATCTCTAGAACATAGGCCATGAGATTCGCTAAAACCTGCTGTACTCAGAATAAAAGAAAAACCACGCCTACTTTCAGGAAAATACTTCAACGAAGTACCAATTTGACAGGATACCAGTACTCATAATACATACACATAAAACTCGAGGCTAATACAATGATATACAGTAGGTTTGACTTCAGAATTAAAATCCCAACATATTAATGACAGGATCCACAAGAATTTCAGTGCAGTCACCGGTGGACTAAAAAAAATAAAAATAAAACCTGTTCATAAAAAGTCAAAAATAAAATCTAATTTACTTGTTCCCAGCTAATAAAACATAGAGTCTCCCACAGGTTTAAAAAATCCTATAACAAGTTGACCTTTGAAACAGAAGTGAATTGGTGTTTGACACTTTTTGAAAATTAGTGTAAGCTATTATATCCTTTCCAAAGCTGAACTGCTCTACCCCTATTGAGTATACAAAACAAGAATTTATCTGATGCTTGGGACCGGAAAATAAAGTAATCACCTGCTTAATGTCAGCTCCCACCTAAAATACAGCACCATGCAATAGCTAACACAGGCTCTTTAAACTTCCATGTACAATATTTCAATAAGTAAAACAATCTTACCATAATAAATAATTTTTAATAACAATTATCTAAATGTTACAAATCTTTCAAATCACTCACCATGGTTTTATTTATGGCTAAAGAAATGCTTTTGCTTTTGTAACATGAAAAACCAAAGTCAAAGGGAAAACTGCTTTAAATCTCATTGAAGATCTCGCTAATGTTACTTTTTTGACTTTGCCGTGACAATAAACAGATGTCTAATTTGATCAAAGTCACTGGAAGGCTGGGTACTGACTGCACAGCTTTAGTTATCATTGCAAGCATGTTGACTTCAGTGCATCTGAAAAAGAGGTAAATAAAACAAAGCCACAATGCATAGGGTTACCAAAGTAATGTAAAGTTAAGTAATTCAATTACATTTGCATTACATAGGACTCCAATAAAATCATCATGGAAGTGATAGACAACAATAAACCAGATTAACAGAAACATAACACTCCTCCTGCTTCTGCAGCTAATCCAATTCCTGTGTAGTTCGGTCAATAAATCCACCAGAACTGGCATTCGTAAAAGTAGTCCAACTGAATTATATACACAACACAAAAATAAGAAACATTATGGTACAGATATGTTCCCAATGATCTACAGTTTAAGTTGGTGTGCCAAAATCTACTAATAACTAATTGGAAATTGCTGTTTCCTACATTGTGGACTAACTTGTAATCTTCAGTTCTCCACGGGGATCTGACTGCTCACATAACTGCTCTGAGACAAAATTATCTTGATTATTCCTAAGTGGTGAATTCAGTCCTCCTAGTGTTGCCCCTGCAACATAGAGTCTGTCATTTATACTCAGTGTAATAAATTTGAATGTAAAAACATATGGTCACTTTATTGTAGATGTATTAAGGCTGTCATTGGCCATCTGCTTTTTGGCATTTTGCACAGATGCATCAGCCAGCTATTGGATGACAGTGCCTCTCACATTGGCATTTGTTCATTTTTGTCACGCTAAAAAAGTTCAACGTTGGCATCAAAAGCAGTTAGTTTCTCATGGGATTGCAGTTTGAGTTCTTTTCATCTAAAACATCTAGGTTTACACTCAAAAGGATACCACTTTTATAAGTGCAGCAAACAAAACTGAAAATAAACTTACTCTACTTACAATACGCATGTTAATTTTGACTCCTCTTGAACAGTGAGCACTTGTGATACTGCTGGGGGAATGATTTTGGATGAGTTACTAAGCACAGTGTGGGGGAGACTAAGTCTAAGCACAGATACATCTGTTAACTCCGAATGCTTCAGTGATCATGTCATTTCAACTATGTGTGTTAATCAATCTCGCTCACACTGTCAGGCTTAGTAACTTCTCACAGGCAGGTCTTCCATTGAGGGAAGAAGCATTGATTGTGTAAACAAAAAGAAAATCCAAAATTGAAAAATAGGCCAAAACAATCTAAATTAATATTTCTTGTTAATTGTTCAGAAAGTGCACTGGTACATCAAAAATTAATTGTCAGTGTAAGCCTAGAAATAAAATACTGATTTCCGTTAAACCTGTGATAGAATATACACAGTGACTAAGTATAATATTGGGAAGCATAGATTATCTTTATATAACTGGTCAATATGTAAAATTAAGGAACTCGTTCATGTAGTTAATATAATCAAAATATATACAGATTGATTCCATATGGAAATACGAAAGACCAGTTGTGTGAATGTAACAGTTACAGTGTCTAATGAAAATTAGGCACAGCATAATCAGCTTATGTAACATAGTGAAAAACAATACAATCCACCTTGATTTTCACAATTAAGAGGTTGTTCAATGGCTTGAGACAAGTATTGTGTACATTGAAAATGTTCTAATTACGATATTAAAAATTGCCATGTTGAACTTTCTTCTGAAAATCTCATCCACCACTTTTTTTTAAATTGGAAGAGGTCAGAGCTCAAATTCTCATTACCTAATATAAAAATAACCTCCCCTTAAAAATACTCCTGGAGATTCCTCATCTAATCAACTGATAATTTTTCTCTTCAAAGTAGATCATCCCTCAATCTCAGAAAACTCCACTGTATTAAGAGTTAAAAAAAAACTAAAGAACTCACTACACTTCATAACATAATCATTTCTTCATTTAACTCAACTCCCAAAATTTCCCTGTTTATTTTATGTCCCACACGTGCGACTAGATTGGTGAAAGTGTTCTTCGCTGCTGGGCTGTCAGCTCTGGGTGCCACACATCCACTATGAAGATAAGTCTATAGCTGTCAGCGTCTTGCCAAACCTCATGCTCAAAGGAATCGTCAAAGATGATCACTTTTCCCTCCTTCCATTCTCTGCCAAAATAGGAAAACATTGAATTTGGATCAACATCTGTTGAAAAGCAGTATTGAAAATCACAGCCAGTCATCAACATTATTTTGAGAGAATATGATAAAAATATTTTTTCCTAAACTGAATACAGGCTGGGTGCATACGTAATATTAACCTTGGAGTTTTGAGAATTATCCAAAATCTGAGGCTACCCCTAAATAATAATGGAGCAGATTGAGCATGGTCCTGAAATTACTGACCACCTGTTCGTGTGCCATGCAGTTGGTTCCATTGTGGCCTCAAGTGGGGATTTCTCCTGGTTTCCCAGTTCTCAGCATTCACGGAATGGCATTGTCTCCAGTTGAAATCACCAACCCCAGGTTATTTAGCTACGAATGTTATCACAGTCACTGGGATATTGCACTTATGTTTATGTCACTGAACAGTTAGTAACACTTATAATTTGATAAAACAATGCAAAGTATTTACATTGGCACATTAATAAAAATTCATGCACTTTTAAAATAAACTGTATTCAGTTCTGATCGCCCAGCTACAGGAAGGGTGTCTTTAAACTGGAAAGGGTGCAGACAAGATTTATGACAATATTATTAGGACTAGGGGGCATGAGTTACAATGTGAGGCTGGGAGGCCGGGGCTGTTTTCAGTGGCATGAAGGTGGTTGACGGGGTAACCAACAGCAGTGTATAAAATTATGAGGGGAATAGATAAATGGATGATCACAGGGTTTTTCCTAGGGTCGGGAAGTATAAAACTCGAGGGCATAGATTTAAGGTGAGAGGTGAAAGAGAGACACGAGAGATTACATTTTTCCATAGAGGGTGGTGGGGATACATGGAACGAGCTGCCAGAGGAAGCAGTTGAGGCGGTTACAATTACAACATTTAGAGGACATTTGGACAGGTGCATTCCTAGAAAAGGTTAAGAGGGATCTGGGCTATATGCAGGCAATCTTTGTTGCTATAGATGAGTTGGGCTGAAAGGCCTGTTTCCATGCTGTATGGGGGGATTGCATGTCAGGTCATCAGGTCAAAGGGCATGATGCACACAGCTCAATCCGTCAGGAGGACATGGTAGCTTCCGGCATACACTGTTAATACATGAAACGCCTACTGTCTTATCTGTTAAAAAACGCCGAAATGATACATTTTTGTGCTGTAAATAATTGTGGAGGGTGACTGAGTGCTCTAGTATCTTTGCTCTGCACCTGAGCAAAGTGTAAGCGGCTGAAGGAGCGCATCCCGGGGGTCAGCGCTGTCCGGCCACAGCCACCCCTTATCCCTCTGTGCAGCCCCTGTCACGGGCTGTGGGTCGGCAGCGCCCGCACACGGGGCTGGGTGGAGCGGGGCCGTGGGGCCAGGTGGAGCCGGGCTTGGAATGAAAGCCCGGCAACGTCTGGCAGCAGAGTTGGGGACAGTCTGGTCTCTCCGCCCACTCAGAGTCACTGACCGTGCTGCACCGGCACTGCTATCCCCCCCCACTGGCACCCCTCCCGACCTTACCTCCCCACCGACCCTACTCCCCCCCAAACCCTACCCCCACGACTTCACTCCCCCTCCGACCCTACCCCCCCCGACCCTACCCCCTATCCCGACCCTACCCCCCGCGACCAAACCCCCTCCGAACATACCCCCCTGACTATACCCCATCCTCCTTCCCACCCCCCCCCCCCCCCCCCCCCCCCCCCCCCCCCCCCCCCCCCCCCAACAGACCATGGGGAACAGATGGCCTGGGGTCCGCGAGTGTGGAACCAGAGTGTGGAGTCCAGATGCTGGGACGGCTGTACTGGCAGCCATAGTAAAAGCTTACCTGACATTCCCCGCTTGTACTCCAGATGGCGTTGCGTGGCAACAGTACGGGTTACGGGTCGTGACCTCGACTGCCGTGCAACCTCCCAATAATTCTACACTATTTGTAACAATGAAACTAACTAAAATTAGCAATAGAAAATAAGTGCTTTTCTATCTGCAGGCAGCCAATTTTTCCCATGGGGATTGCTGTTCGTTAAATTTGGTGCAGGCTCAGCATTAACAAGCCAATTAGAATTTTTGGACACCAGTTTGTGAGTCCATGCCGCTGTTTACATTCAACCAGTACAACAGAGGGACAGGTAGCAAGCAACACAGTGGATAGTGTTGTCCTGAGCACTGATCCAAGACAGCGTTGGAAGCTGGGACGTGCACTGAGAAAAGTGCAGGAACATGTTCTCTAGAAATGCTGCCTGGCCTGCTGAGTTACTTCAGCATGTTGTGTCCTTCTGAGAAAGTAGGCCTGGCACAGCATTAGTACTGGTATCGGGTTGGAAGTTCTGGTTAATACTTTGGTTTAGAAGCTTGTGAGTGGGCGAGGAAGAGTGATATAGATGGCAGGAAATAAAATGCGTTTCTCAATGACCAGCTGCAATGTGCATTCCAAAATCAGGCAGGTGCCTTACTTTTGACAATGGAAACATTTCAGCTTTTCAACTAATAATTTTTTAAACAAAAAAATTAACATCCATTTGAAAAATATTAAATGGTTATTTGGGATCAGGTAAAACAATTATTGTTTAAGTCCTACAAACATACTTGTCAGATCCATTGAAATCAGCTGGTGGTCTTGGAAGTGAAAAATAAATTATTTAAAATGTAAATGTAATGGATGCTACCCTGAAGTGAAATTTTCACAGCCAGTTTACAAATGGAAACCTTGGAATTACTGAAGTAGATTGGAAAAAAAACTAAAAACAAATTCAGGCAAAATATTCGTAGTAGCAGTGGCCATAATCCATGGCTAGTTATTCTTTTTTTTGCCATTGCACCAAATTGATTATACTTCCTTGGGACAAAGCATTAAAATATTTCTGCAGCTTGTTGATCTGATTCTAATTAAATTCAGTAACAAGAAGAAAACCTCACCTGGTGTCATTTGCACAGCGTATTCTACACCCCTGCTTTGGAATAACCAGGCCAAGATGCATTCTTAGGCGGCAGTTTGTTGGTCCAGTATGCGGCCAGACGTGTGTCCCTGGCTGCATAATCGAATACTTAATCTAAAAAGAATGCACAGTAGAAATTAAATTCCCACGTTTTAACGAGGATATTGCCAGGACTCGAGGGCCTGAGCTATAGGAAGAGGTTGAGCAGTCTAGGACGTTATTCCTTGGAACACAGGATGATGAGGGTTGATCTTATAGAGGTGTATAAGATCATAAAAGGAATAGGTAGGATAAATGCACAGAGTTTTTTTGCCCAGCTTAGGGGAATAAAGAGCTAGAGGACATAGGTTTAAGGTGATTGGGGAAAGATTTAATAAGAACCTGAAGGGCGACTTTTCTTTTTACACAAAGGGTGGTAAGTATATGGAACGAGCTGCCAGAGGAGGTTGTTGGGGCAGGTACTATCACAATGTTTAAAAAACGTTTGGACAGCTAAAGGGATCGGACAGGCTTAGAGCGATATGGGCTAAATGCCAGGTAGGTGGGACTAGTGTTGATGGAGCATGTGGTCGATGTAGGCAAGTAGGCAAGTTGGGCTGAAGGGCCCGTTTCCACTCTGTACGACTCAATTTACAATCTCTTATAGATTTAGACTAATTTAGGATAGTAATTTTACAATAGTAGGTTAAAATGGTCCTGACATTTTTATTATTATTAACATTCCCTTACTACAGAGAGGCTTGCAAGGACTGAAAACTCCTGTGAGGTTAGTAAAGAAATACCAAGAAGATTAAAGGCTAATACAATTTTGAAGTACAGGCTAAGTGTACATAAAAGTCAGAAAGGATTGGACTGAAATTGGCATTGGTGAGCATTTGTCAGAAACAGAAAAGATTAAAAAGATTTAGAAACTGGGTGACATCTGGAAAGCACATTTAACATCTGCTGTAGGAAAGGTATTTGAACTGATCTTGAGAGATTGATTGGGCAATTCTTTGAATAATATGAATTTGTTAATGACAATCAGCATGGATTAAAAAAAAGGAAGGTCATGTTTAATAAACCTGAGGAGTATTTTTTGAGGCATTCTGGAAAAAGAACAATGGTGCTGATACCAAAACTTAAAGTATTAAAACTATGGCAATTAATGCACAACGAAGAGTTATGTAACAACAATGACGGTATGGCTTTGGATGGAAAATTTCTGTCAAAACTAGAAACTGAGGTGAGACAATAGGCCATCTACATGCACTTCAGTAAGGTCTTTGATAAGGTTTCACAGGGAAGACTGCACTGCAAGGCTAGATAGCACGGCATCCAGGGAGAATAGCTGCTTAGATACAGAATTGGTTTCATGGAAGGAAGCAGAGAATGATGGCAGAAGGTTGTTTTTCAGACAGGAAGCATGTGACTAGCAATGTGTATTTGGGATCGGTGCTGGGCCCATTGCTGTTTGTGGTTTATATCAACAATTTAGATGAGAATGTATAAGGCATGATTAGTAAGTTTGCGGTTCACAATAAAGTACATGGTTTCAGACAGTGGAGATGGTTATCCAAAAATTATAGCAGGATCATGATTAGTTGGACAAGTGGGTTGAAGAATGGCTAATGGAGTTTAATGCTGATAAATGCAAGCTGTTGCTTTTTGGGGAGACAAACCAGAGCAGGACCTTCACCATGAATGTTATAGAGCAGAGGGATGTAGGAATACAGGTGCACAGTTCCTCGAAATTAGCGACACAAGCAGATAAGGTGATAAAGAAGGTTTTTGGTACATTGGCCTTCATCATTAAAGGTATGGAGTTGGGACATTATGTTACAGTTGTACACAACGTTGTTGAGGCAGTATTTAGAGTATGTATTCAGTTTCGGTCATCCTGCTACAGGATGAATGTCATTAAGCTGGAAAGAATGCAGAGTAGATTTGCGAGGATATTGCAGGGACTCAAGGGCCTGAGTTATAAGGAGAGATTGGGCAAGCTAGGATTTATTCCTTGGATCGCAGGAGGATAAGAGGTGATCTTATAGAGGTGTATAAGATCATGAGGGGAACAGATAGGGTGAATGCACAGAGGTAAGGGAATCAAGAACCAGTGGACTTAGGTTTAAGGTGAGAGCGGAAAGATTTAATAGGAACCCGAGGGCAACTTTTTCAATCAGAGGGTGGTGGGTTATATGGAATGAGCTGTCAAAGGAGGTAGTTGAGGCAGGTACAATAACAACATTTAAAAGACACTTGGACAGGTACATGGATAAGAAAGATTGTGGGGGATATGGATCAAATGAGGGCAAATGGAACAACCTTAGATTCTTGGGTGGCATGGATACGTTTTGCTGAAGTGCATTCAGAAAGTATTCAGACCCCTCCACTTTTTCTGCATTTTGTTACGTTACAGCCTTATTTTTAAATGGAATATTTATTTATTTATGATCAATCTACATACAATACCCCAGAAAGAGGAAGCAAAAATAGGTGTTTGGAAATTTTTGTAAACTAATTAAAAATAAATAACAGTCCCGCCATCCCAGGGATCAATCTCGTGAACCTACGCTGCACTGCCTCAATCACAAAGATTTCCTTCCTCAAATTAGGAGACCAAAACTGTACACAATATTCCAGATGTGGTCTCACCAGAGCCCTATACAACTGCAGAAAAACCTCTTTACTCCAATACTGAAATCCTCTTGTTATGAAGGCCAACATCCCATTAGCTTTCTTCACTGCCTGCTGTACCTGCACGTCAACTTTCAGTGACTGGTGTACAAGGACGCCCAGGTCTCGCTGCACCTCACCCTAACCTAACCTAACCCCATTGAAATAATAATCTGCCCCCTTGTTTTTGCCGCCAAAGTGGATAACCTCACATTTATCTATATTATACTGCATCTGCCACGCATCTGCCCACTCACTCAACCTGTCCAGGTCACCCTACAACCTCCTAACATCCTCTTCACAGTTCTCACTTCCATCCAGCTTTGTGTCATCTGCAAACTTGCTAGTGTTGCTCCTAATTCCCTCTTCCAAATCATTAATATATATGGTAAACAGTTGCGGCCCCAACATCGAGCCTTGCGGCACTCCACTCGCCACTGCCTGCCATTCTGAAAAGGACTCGTTCACTCCTACTCTTTGCTTCCTGTCTGTCAACCAATTTTCAATCCATGTCAACATCTTACCCCCAATACCATGTGCTCTAATTTTAGTCACCAGTCTCCCAGTTCCATTGATTTTCCTTGAGATGTTTCTACAACTTGATTGGAGTCCACCAGTGGTAAATTAAATTGATTGGACATGATTTGGAAAGGCGCACACCTGTCTGTATAAGGTCCCACAGTTGACAGTCCATGTCAGAACAAAAACCAAGCCATGAAGACGAAGGAATTGTCTGTGGACCTCCGAGACAGGATTATGTCGAGACACAGATCTGGGGAAGGGTATAAAACAATTTCTGCAGCCTTGCAGGTCCCGAAGAGCACAGTGGCCCCCACCATTCTTAAATGGATGAACTTTGCAACCACCAGGACTCTTCATAGAGCTGCCCGCCCGGCCAAATTGAACAATCAGGTGAGAAGGGCCTTGGTCAGAGAGGTGACCAAGAACCCAATGGTCACTCTGACAGAGCTCCAGAGTTCCTCTGTGGAGATGGGAGAACCTTCCAGAAGGACAACAATATCTGCAGCACTCCACCAATCATGCCTTTATGATAGAGTGGTCAGATGGAAAGCACTCTTAAGTAAAAGGCACATGACAGCCCACTTGTTTGCCAAAAGGCATGAGAAACAAGATTCTCTGATCTGATGAAACCAAGACTGAACTCTTTGGCCTGAATGCCAAACGTTACGTCTGGAGGAAACCAGGCAGTTCTCATCACCTGGCCAATACCATACCTATGGCGAAACATGGTGGTGGCAGACCTGCTTGGAGTTTGCCAAAATGCACCTAAAGGAGTCTCAGACCATGAGAAACAAGATTCTCTGGTCTGATGAAACCAAGATTGAAATCTTTGGCCTGAATGGCAAACGTCACATCTGGAGGAAACCAGGCACCTCTCATCACGGTGAAGCATGGTGGTGGCAGTATCATGCTGTGGGGATGTTTTTTAGCAGCAAGAACTGGGTGAGCAGTCAGGATCGAGGGAAAGATGAATGGAGCAAAGTACAGAGAGATCCTTGATGAAAACCTGCTCCAGAGCGTTCTGGACCTCAGGAGGTTCACCTTCCAACAGGACAATGACCCTAAGCACACAGCCAAGACAATGCAGGAGTGGCTTCGAGACAAGTCTGTGAATGTCCTTGAGTGGCCCAGCCAAAGCCAGGACTTGAACCCGATCGAACATCTCTGGAGGGACCCGAAAATAGCTGTGCATCACTGCTCCCCATCCAACCTGTCAAAGCCTGAGAGGATCTGCGGAGAAGAATGGGAGAAATTACCAAATACAGGTGTGCCAAGTTTGTAGCACCATATCCAAGAAGACCTGAGGCTGCAATTGCTGCCAAAGGTGCCTCAACAAAATTCTGAGTAAATTATCTAGATACTTATGTAAATGTGATATTTCAGTTATTTCTTCTTAATTACTTTGCAAAAACTTCTAAACACCTGTTTTCGCTTAAAAAATATAATTATGGGGTATTGTGTGTAGATTGATGATAAAAAAATGAATTTAATCTATTTTAAAATAAGGCTGTATTGTAACACATGTGGAAAATGTGAAGGGGGTCTGAATACTTTCTGAATACACTGTACGTGCTGCATGAGTCTATGACTCTGTGAAACTACAAAATGTTGGTTTTGAGAGCATGGCTATTTTATTCACGTGTTGTGATCTCCACTCAGAGCCGTCTGTCTAGAGCTGAGGTAAATTGTGTAAATTGCCCCATGTCCAACACATTGAAAGTAATGGACATGAAGTAAATCGCCCTAGACATATCAGCATCCGTTGCTCTAGATGTCAGCTGATCTACATCAGTGAGATCAAGCATAGGCTTGGCGATCGTTTCGCCGAACACCTCCGCTCGGTCCGCAATAACCTACCTGATCTCCCGGTGGCACAGCACTTCAACTCTCCCTCCCATTCCGAATCGGACCTTTCTGTCCTGGCCTTCTCCATGGCCAAAGTGAGCACCACCGGAAATTGGAGGAGCAGCACCTCATATTTCGCTTGGGCAGTTTATACCCCAGCGGCATGAACATTGACTCCAATTTCCGGTAGCCCTTATTGTCTGCTCCTCAGCTCTCCCTCAGTCCTTTGGCTCCTCCTCTTCCTTTCTTCTTCCCGCCCCCCCCCCCCACTCTACATCAGTCTGAAGAAGGGTTTCGGCCCGAAACGTTGCCTATTTCCTTCGCTCCACAGATGCTGCCGCACCCGTTGAGTTTCTCCAGCACTTTTGTCTACCTTCGGCAGTATCTAGATTATTTTCCCCCACATATGCTATGACCACTCGTTTTTCAAATAACCAGCCATTAATTATCACCTCTGTAACCTTTGAGTGCGGTTCATTTAAGACGATATAAATAGTTAGCCACTTATTAGTGAACAAATAGCATTGTACCTGTTCTACTGTTTGATGACAATAATATAACCAAGATATCAAATTTAAAACTAAAGCAAAGAAAAAGAGATTGTACAATCCGAATCAGAAGGAGCTACAAATTTTAGATAACTGGTCAAAAGGAGAATGTAGAAAATCATACATTGATTAGTGGAAAAAAACTTCAAATTAGAGGATTTGAATGATTTTTGCAATAATATAAAGATGATGGTGACTAAAACCATGAAACCAAACAATGTTTCTACAGTAAAATCGGCAACCATTGCATAAGCAAGAGGAGAAATAATGCATGTCAGCAGAATTAAGCAATATTCTATTAACTTTGAGATGAAAGTAAAAATACAGCTTTTTGAGAAAAGGTCAAGTAAGTTAGACATTTGGGGACATGAAGTAGAAATTTCAAGCTAATCAAATTTGAAATTTTGAGGAGACCTGACAAAGTAGATCAGTCAATTTCTTAACTAAATCGAAAGATTCAAATACCATTTGAGGAAATTATGCTTGAGATTGCATGTTTGCTGCCATATTTTCTATATAATTAGGTCGTACAATAAGAAAGCATCTATCCATCATTCCTTGTCCTTAAGCAACATACTACGCTTCTAAGAGTAGGTCAGAGGCTGGATATTCAAGTGACTATCCTCTTACTCACAAATCCCTTGCAAATCTACACAGCTCAGAAGGGTGATGAATACTCCACTCTTGCCTGGATGCATGTGGCTGTAACACATTAAAGCATCTAATCATCATCCAGTTTGATCCTGACCACCCCTACCACCTATAAAGAATTTTCCCATTCTGTGATCTCATGTGTTTTATTCAGGTATCCCTCGGACCTTTGAACTATCTTTAATTCGACTTTACTGGACTTTATCGTGCACTAAACGTTATTTCCTTTATCATGTATCTATACACTGTGAATGGCTCAATTGCAAATCATGTATTGTCTTTCCATTGACTGGTTAGCAAGCAACAAAAGTTTTTCACTGTACCTTGGTACACATGACAATAAACTAAACTTTACAAAGATGTGCTGGTAGGTTAACAGCAAAACAAATCGAAAGGAAGTTGATGAACAAATAAATTGCAGAATTGTGAATAATTATGGAGAATGAAAATTGTTCAGAAGGGCTGGTTGCTTGCAAGCTGGCATGGATCCCATGTGCCAAATGGTAGCCTCCTCTGTGTCATAAAGTGTAAATATGAAGTGACTGTTTAGCGACGCAAGGAACTGCAGATGCTGGAATCTTGAGCAAAACGCAAAGTGCTGGAGTCAGGCAACATCTGAGGAGGGAATAGATTGGCGACTTTTGGGTTGGGATTCTTCATCGATGTCTGGAAAGGGTACCAAACCAAAACATAATTTATCAATTCCATCCACACATGGTACCTGACCCACTAAGTTACTCCAGCGCTTTGTGTTTTACTCAAGCCTCCTGCATGTTTCAGCTGTTTGAAACAGCCTCCTGTTTCCCCTCCGCTATCATGCTTCTGAATGGTCCCTCCATAAGCTAGGGTAGTGTTTGATTCAACTCTACCCCATTGAGGACATTGGACTTTGTCTAAGGAATTGATGCGTTACAATGCTGAGAACTATACTCTGCACTATGTACATTCCACTTTGCTCCATCTATTGTACTTGAGATTGAACTGATTATATCTATGTAGTGTATCTAATCTGTTTACACCTAAACTTCTTGTGAGGTAAAAAGACTAGGATGGCAATATTTGGGAACTTTAAACAACTCTCACATCAGTTGTGGAATTACCCAATGACACTGCTCCCAATCTACTCTCCACAGCTACTGACAAATACTCTTGTAATTAGCCTTCCCACCAGTTTAGCACTTTTCCGAGGTCTAGTCATAACCTTCTCCCTGATTGTATCTTTTAGCCCTTCCCAAGCTATTTGGTTAGTGTAAAAAAGACCCTCTTTCAGAAGAAATGTCTCATTCTAGTGAGGATAAATGCAAACATCAATTTTTTTCCCCACTATATCCATTATTCCTCATCTTCTGGGACATGGTGTCCTTGTTCAAAGCTATCAAAAATTGAGCTGACTTAGACATGCTATTGATTCATTTGCTTTTTAAAAGAACTACTATATGCATCTTATTGATTCATAGGCAAAGCATTGAATAGGAAAAGGTAGAACAAGGTTGTGGGTCAAAAGCATGCTATCAACCTTCAAACTACTTCAGGGACAGTAGTTTTACTGCTTATTAATTGACCACTGTCCATCGCAAGGCTCAGGATACAGAGCTTGAATTGAAGAGCTCTCCCTTCAACTGTTGCAAACATGTATAATCTTAGTATCAGCTGTTCTGTGTGCCACATTAGGCAATCTGTCCATGTTTAACTTGGGAGTCCAATGAAGAGCTTACTTTAATGTTATTTAATATTTGCTAACACAAGACCATTAATAAAATGTACTTTGACAAAAGAAATATACTGATACCCAGCCTGTAAAGAATTAGTATCAACAGGAGGAACTTGGGACAGTCAATGGAAGTGTCTTTAGAGCAGTAAGTTTTACCGTCGAAGAAGTACTGAAGATATTATCGTGTATGAAGGTCGATAGATCTCCAGGGCCTGATCAGATATATCCGAGGATATTGTGGGAAACTAGAGAGGAAATTGCGGGAGCTCAGGTTGAAATTTACGAGTCGTCCTTAATTACAGGAGAGGTTTCCAGGACTGGAGGCCTGTGAGTAGGGGTGTGCCTCAGGGTTTGGTGCTGGGCCCGTTACTGTTTGTCATCTACATTAATGATTTGGATGAGAACATACAGGGCAAGATTAGCAAGTTTGCTGATGATACAAAAGTGGGTGCTTTTGCAGATAGCGAAGATGGTTGTGAAAGATTACAGCAGGATCTGGATCGATTGGCTGGGACGTCTAACGGAGGCAGGACCTACACATTGAATGGTAGGCCTCTGTGGAGTGTTGTAGAGCAGAGGGATCTAAGAGTCCAGGTGCATGGTTCCTTGAAGGTCGAGTCGCATAAGATAAGGTGGTCAAAAAGGCTTTTGGCACATTGGCCTTCATCAGTCAGGGTATTGAGTACAGAAGTTGGGAGGTCATGTTGCAGTTGTATAAGACGTTGGTGAGACCACATCTTACAGAGGTATATAAAATCATGAGAGGAATAGATTGGGTAGATGCGCAGAATCTCTCGCCCAGAGTAGGGGAATCAAGGACCAGAGGACAAAGGTTCAAGGTGAATGGGAATAGATTTAATAGGGATCTGAGGGGTAACGTTTTCACACAAAGGGTGGTAGTTGAGGCTGGGACTATCCCAACATTTAAGAAACAGTTAGACGGGTACATGGATAGGAAAAATTTGGAGGGGTATGGACCAAGCGCAGGCAGGTGGGGCTAACGTAGCTGGGACACATCGGCCAGTGTGGACAAGTTGGGCCGAAGGGCCTGTTTCCACACTGTATGACTATAACAGCCATGTACCCCAGTTTAGTGGTGTCAGTCTCAGAGTTTACTGAATCGTGGTGGCCAGTGTTGATATTCGGTTCTTCCATACTTTAGACTTTAGAACTACAGCATGTAAACAGCCCTTCGGCCCACCAAGTCTGCACTGACCAGCGATTACTCCATACACTAGCACTATCCTACACATTAGGGCCAATTGACAATTTACAAAAGCCAATTAACCTACAATCCTGCACGTCTGGGAGGAAACCGGAGCGCCCTGAAAAAACCCATGTGGTCACAGGGGGAACGTACAAACTCCATAGTTGGCACCAGTAGTCAGGATCAAACCTGGGTGCTGCATGGCAGTAACGCTATCACTGCTCTGCCCTAATGTTTAGTATCTTCCATGCAGTGCACACCACAATGCTTCGGCAGGTACTGGGTCTATTAATTTCATGAGCAATGACACAGAGGGAGAAAAACAGTCACATACTGACAGATAATTGGGATATCTGCAGAAAGATCCGAGATCCTGGTCTTGTTCAGAAATGATTGAATATGTGAACAATGAAATGAAGAAAGCATACAAAAACAATGATATTCCAACATGGTGTTTGCATCCAGTTCCATTCCAAATGCCTGATGCCAATCTTTACTCCAAGCTTCATCGTGACTAGAGATTGCCAGGTAGACTGAAGACACAATTCAAGGATGTTCTCAAACCTCGTGTTAGGTACATCCCCCCTCTCTGGTGAATGCTATGTACTTAACTCTTTTGTTTCTCTCCTGAGTGCAGGCCCCGTGGCTGGGAGTCTGGAATCGAGGGGTTAAGGGCTCCTGTACCCGATTGGCCAAGCTGCGTCAGGTGACTCATCAAAAGCTTAAATACCAGGAGTCTCCCAGAACTCTCTCTCTCTCTCTCTTCGTCGGCCCTGACTCATGAACTGCAGGAGGCCTGGCCACATGGCATAGAACTTTGTGTATTATTACCTACATTTGTCAATTAATATTGCATTGGGACAGATAAGGGCTGACCTGAGTGTTTTCGTGTATTTTGTTTAAGGGTTATTTCCATTTAGGCAGGTTAGAGACTCTAGTTCGGTTTTTGACTATGTTACGTGGCTCTGAAGTACCTGCATTCGGGAGTCATAACAAAATGGGGGCTCGTCCTAAGCTTTGAGGACCCTAGACAGTTTTTTTTTTTTTTTGGTAGGCTTCTGGTGACTGAGGAAGTCTGTGTTGTGAGGTGACTGAGGAATTCTGTGCTGTGAGGAGATTTTTTGTTCTCGTCCGTTTGTGGTGACATTGGTGCCCAGGGTTTGGCTGGTGGTTTGGTCCTACATTTGATATGGAGTTTAAAGTGCAGGAATTTACTGAGGCTCCTAGTCGGGAGTTGTTTGATAAATGTACCAAGGAGCATTTGTGTATGCTGCCAGAGACCTATATGGTGCCTATTGATAAGCATTTGAAGAAAGAGGCGATAAAGTTGGAGTTATGGTCTACGTTGGTGAGGAGTGGGGTATTGCCTGCTGGTGCAGACAGTCCTCTATCTTCTACAAAGCCTAGTCAGGAAATGGGGGACCCCATTCGATTGAAGGAGTTAGAGCTTGAAATGAAAAAGGAGGAGAGGGCCTTAAGAGCGAAAGAGCTTGAAATAAGAGAGAAAGAGTTCCAATTTGAGCTTGAAAGGAAAAAGGAGGAGAGGGCCTTAAGAGAGAAAGAGCTCATGCTCCAATCAGACCTTGAAAGGAAAAAGGAGGAGAGGGCCTTAAGAGAGAAAGAGATCATGCTTGAAATGGAATGCCTTGAGCGGCAGGAGAAGGAATTGAATGCCTCCCGAGATTCGTCTAGGGAACGGGAGGTGTCTAAGGCCGCGGTGTTAGCAGACGAGTATGTATTGACTCATAAAACTGAATTTGTTGGGATCCTATAGTTTTGGTGCACGGCTGTTTAATCGTGGTGGTGTCACCGGTGGCAGTGCCAAAGCTGTTTCTGTGCCTGCAAGTGTCAGCTCATTAATACAGGGGGAGGTCCGAGCTGATAAGGTTGACGGAGATTTCAGGACTAAGGAAGGTCCTGTGTGTTATTATTGTAAAGGGAGACGGCACATCTTAAAGTCGTGTCCCGTCCTGCACAAAAAATGCGAAGCCTGTGGCTTTGGTGGGTACACAAAAAGCACCTGTGGTTCCTGGGATGCCTGCGTCTGATGAGTGTAGGAATTATTCTGCGTTCATCACGAAAGGTTTTGTTTCTCTAGAGGATGGGGGTCATAGAGTTCCAGTATCCAGCTTGCGTGATACTGGCGCTACTCAGTCCTTTATATTGGATAGTGTACTGCCGCTTTCTGGCGAGTCATCGGTTGGGTCCAGTGTCCCTGTGGTAGGATTCGGGTTGGAGGACATGGTAGTGCCTTTGCATACCGTGAGTCTCGAGTCTGAGTTGGTTTCAGGCCGGGTAATTGTTGGGTTACGGCCGTGTTTTCCCGTTGCGGGAGTTTCTGTGATTTTGGGGAATGACTTGGCAGGGGGTAGAATTTTAATTACTCCTGAGGTGACGGCTGTTCCGATGGTGCAGAGTCCTGATATATTGGCTATGCAGCATCCGACGGTCTTCACAGCTTGTGCTGTCACAAGGGCTATGGCTAAGAGCCAGGCAAAGTTTGAAGATGTAGTGGACCTGAGTGAGAGCATTTTTGGGGATCAGGATGATGGATCCTGTGTTGTGAAGGGTGTTTCTACATCTCAAGATGGGGTCTTGTCTGAAAATGTGCCGGTGTCGCTGTCACGTAACCGGCTGGTTGAGGAGCAAAAGAGTGGTCAAGGTTTATCGGATCTGTTCGACTGCGCGGTCCCTGAGGGGGATATGGATTCCACAGCAAAGGGGTATTTTCTGAGGAATGGCTTGCTGATGCGAAAGTGGTCTCCCTTGGATATGTCGGGGCATGATGATTGGAGCGTGGTTGATCAGATTGTGATACCTCGTCGGTATAGGGACGAAATACTCTGTTTGGCTCATGATGGACCTCTGGGTGGACATTTGGGGGTCAATAAGACGTATGACCGTATCTTACGGAATTTCATTTGGCCAGGGTTGATAAAGGACGTGAAGCAGCACTGCAGGTGTTGTCACATTTGCCAGGTGGCAGGAAAGCCGAACCAATCGATTGTTCCTGCGCCTTTATATCCAATCCCTGTGGTCGGGGAGCCGTTTGAACGGATTCTAGTTGATTGTGTGGGTCCTCTACCTCAGACAAGGGTGGGCAACAAGTTTTTATTGACAATTATGTGTGCTTCTACCCGCTTTCCGGAGGTGGTCCCTTTGCGTAACATTACTGCCCCTGCCATTGTGAAGTCTCTCACTAAGTTTTTTTCGTTGTTCGGTTTGCCCAAGGTTGTGCAAAGCGGCCAAGGTTCCAACTTCATGTCAAAGGTTTTTGGTCAGGTCATGAAGTTGTTGGATATTGAGCATTGTTACTCCAGTGCGCATCATCCAGAGAGCCAGGGAGCTCTCGAGCGGTTTCACCAGACTTTAAAATCCATGTTGAGGACTTACTGCCTGGAATTTGAAAAAGACTGGGATGAGGGGGTTCATCTCGTTATGTTTGCGATGCGTGAGGTCGTGCCGGAGTCTTTAGGGTTCAATCCTGCTGACCTGGTGTTCGCGCATACTGCTCGTGGTCCGTTGAGAGTCCTGAAGGAGAAATGGTTGCAGGAGAATTCAAAACGTAGTATTTTAGACCACGTCTGTACTTTTAGGTCTAGACTGTGGAGGGCATGCGAACTGGCAATGGGTAATCTTGCTTCTGCTCAGTCTAGGATGAAGGGCTGGTTCGACAGGAAGGCTTCTAGTAGGAATTTTTCTGCAGGTGTCAAAGTCCTGGTGTTGTTGCCTATTCCTGGTTCCAGTCCGCAGGCTCGGTATAGTGGTCCCTATCAGTTGGTTAAGAAGGTTTGTGCAAGGGATTACGTTATTTGTACCCCTGATCGGAGGCGTAAGACTCAGCTCTGTCATATCAACATGCTGAAGCAGTACCACGAGCAGGAGCATGTACAGGTTGATGGGGAAGAGCTGTGTCCTTCGGTTTTGGCTGTAGTAGTGCTGCCCCCTGACGCGGGTGGTTATGTGCGTGAGGCACGGTTGTCGGTGGCAGTGACGCAGGGAAAGCTGTGCAACTCTCAAGCTTTGGAGTCGCTTCCCTTGCGGTTGTCTCATTTGTCTGGAAGCCAGCAGGATGATCTGCTTGCTTTGGTGGGGTCAAATGGGTCACTGCTCTCGGATGTGCCTTCTCAAACGTCTGTGCTGCAGCATGACGTTGACGTGGCTGGTGCTGCGCCAATTGAACGGCATCCGTATCGGGTCAACTCTGACAAGCGTCAACGTCTAAGAGGTCAGGTTGACTATATGCTGCAGCATGCAATTGCTGAACCTAGTTGTAGTCCGTGGAGTTCTCCGTGTCTACTGGCTACGAAGGCTAAAGGGGAGGACAGGTTTTGCATGGACTTTCGGAAGGTGAATGGTGTAACTAAGCCGGATTGCTATCCTCTTCCACGGATGGAGGATTGTGTAGGATCATGTGGGTTGGGTTAGTGCATCTTTTGTGTCTAAGTTGGCTTGCTAAAAGGGTATTGGCAAGTTCCTTTGACTAGGCAGGCGAGGGAGATCTCAGCGTTCGTTACGCCTGATAACTTTCTTCAGTACACGGTAATGGCATTTGGGATGCGCAATGCGCCGGCAACCTTCCAACGGCTAGTGAACAAGGTATTGTCTGGTTTGTCCTTCTGTGAAGCATACCTTGATGATTTGGTTGTGTGCTCCAGGTCTTGGATCGAGCACATCGGTCATCTGAAGGAGGTATTTTGTCGACTAGCGGAGGCAAACCTAATGATCAATCTGGGGAAGTGTGAGTTTGGCCAGGCCACGGTGACGTATCTGGGTAAGATGGTGGGCAGGGGTCAGGTTCGCGCTCTCGAGGACAAGGTGCGACATATTGTCGCATTTCCTGTTCCAACATCTAGGACTGAACTCCGTAGGTATCTGGCTATGGTTGGGCACTATAGGGGGTTCTGTCCAAACTTCTCTGCAGTGGCTGCTCCTTTGACGGATTTGCTGAGTCTGAAGGTAGCTTTTGTGTGGTCCGCTGAGTGTCAACACGCCTTTGATCATACTAAGGGTCTTCTGGTGCGCGCACCTGTGCTTGTGGCACCTGATTTTGAGCGTCCATTTAAGCTGGCAGTGGATGCCAGTGATCGTGGGGTTGGTGGGGTTCTTATACAGGATGATTCAGATGGGGTGGGGCATCCAATTTCGTACTTCTCTAAGAGGTTTAATCCCCATCAGAGGTGGTACTCCACCATTGAGAAAGAGACACTTGTCCCGTGGCTGGGAGTCAGGAATCAAGGGGTTAAGGGCTCCTGTACCCGATTGGCCAAGCTGCGTCAGGTGATGGGTGACTCATCGAAAGCTTAAATACCAGGAGTCTCCCAGAACTCTCTCTCTCTCTTCGTCGACTCTGACTCATGAACAGACTGTGGTTTGAACTGCAGGAGGCCTGGCCAATTGGCATAGAGCTTTGTGAATTATTACCTACATTTGTCAATTAATATTGAATTGGGACAGATAAGAGCTGACCTGAGGGTTTTCGTGTATTTTGTTTAAGGGTTATTTCCATTTAGGCAGGTTAGAGACTCTAGTTCGACGGCCCACTGCGAGGCTGGCTGGAGCACTGTTATCTTTGTTTATTACTTTATTCTTGTCCTTGACTGGGTTGCTTGAATCGGGTTTGGGTTTTAACAAAATAAAATACTATTTTCTTGAACTTGAGCCTGGTTTTTGACTATGTTACGCGGCTCTGAAGTACCTGCATTCGGGAGTCATAACACCTCGTGATAAAAGTGTATTTTCTTAAACTAAATTATGGGAGAATTTGAGAAGGAGGAATCGGGTCGGCACTGAAAACCCAGCATAATTGTTGGAAGTGGGACTTACTAACTGTGGACTGATATCACGATATTGAAGACAGATTACGGTCAGCAACCAGTTGCAATCACTCTCAGCAACAGTGCAACAATTACAACAAATCAGAGTTAAAAGCCTCATGCACTATGTCTCATGAAAGCACATATCAAATGCAATTTCATTTAAGTCCTCAGAAGCTTAAAATTAACGTTTTTTGCAAGTGGTTACTAATTTGTGTTAAAATGAAGACTTTAAAGCTAGTCATCTTTAATGCATAACACAGCATCCTCATATATACATCTTAATTTTGTATTCCTGAAGGGGTTTTCTCTAGATAGTCACCAAATAACTAAATTGCTTCTGAATCTCATTTTATCTTACAATTGCAGGCGCTCTGGAAATCAAGCTTCACGGATATCAATTGGTAATATCATGTGTGTCTCAAGGCTTAATCAGTATTTGATCGATATGTTACATAAAATAAACAATATTTTTAATTCATCGGCAAGAACTGTGCAGTAAACATTATTTCTGAAACCTGTGGCTGGTCTGACAAATCTGTGACCCGAGTGGATTTTTAACCAATAATTCACATTTAAATCAAACCAGAATTCATTTGAAATAGTTAAGGGTTATGTTTTATGCTTTCCCCAGTTGAAAATTCACTGATCATACCACTAATTTTTTAATTAAAATTTGTAATATCTTTTTAAAGCTTCACAGAACACACTGCATTGGGTAAATAAATTATTTCTGCAATAAACGTTTGCATACCTGCCCACGTTTACACCCTGTTGACTCAGGAAATCTTTCAAGTAAGGCGCAGGTTTTTGGAACTTGTTTACAGGAATTATCAATCCTACGGCCTAGAATGGAAAAAGGAAAACACGTATAACAAGGCAGCAAACACGTTATAATAATTTTATAAAGTCATAGTTAGATCCAAAATGAATTTTTAATTTTGTACATTTTTCTGGTTAAATCATAGTAGCTAGATCAAAAGAATCATGGTACTTAGCACGTGGCTATCCACACAATGGCTATCCACACTTATTGTTTTTCCACAAATACACTGACCATTTGTTCTTACACACACCTCGAGAGCTTAATTTGTAATTTTCTCACACTCCATCCTTTTCCTCTTTGTTGCAGTATTAATATATCGAGAATAGAAACTCGTTTCACAGTATCGCTGAATGGTTTAGCAGGAAAGGAAGCCACTCAATATGCTGCATTCACCCCAGCTCTATGTAAGAGCAATCAGCTCCTTAAAGGGCCTGTCCCATCAGCATGCGAGTGCATGCGGCTAGCGCGACATAATGTAGTCGCTTGAGCCGTACGGCCTCGCGGGGCCGGTCCCACTTCGATCGCCGGAGGCGTATGGAGTTGTGCAGGGCTGGTCCCGACATCGCTCGGGGCTCTGAAAAATTGACACTGCCCAAAAATCCCGCGTGCCAACGGTCTGTCGGCCCGCAGCCGAATTGAGAACGTACGCAGAGTCTCGACGGGCGTACACAGCGTCTTGACGGCGTACGCCTAGCGTTTGGCGTTGCGTGATGACATCTCCACCCGGCGTGCTGTTGCGTGATGACGTCACCGCCCGACGTCGTGCAACGTCCAAATTCAGTCGGCCCGCCTCCTGCCCAGCTGATTGGTGAGTATGATGTTGGGACCAGCCCCGCACAACTCCATACGCCTCCGCGGTTCGAAGTGGAACCGACCAGCGAGGCCTCAAGCGACCACGTTTGGTCGCGCTAGACGCATGCAATTGCATGCTGGTGGGACAGGCCCTTAACCTTCCTGCCCTAATCATGTAAATTCTCTTTCAGATACTCTTTTAATTGATTCTGCTGCATTACAGTCCCTTTTAATATATTCCAGACACCAACCACATACTCCTTAAAATGTTTCCTCATGTTTAGTTTAGAGATATAGTATGGAAACAGCTCCTTCGGCCCATCGATTCCATGTTCACCACAGATTACCCGTTCACACTAGTTCTATGTTATCACATTCCTTACAGACTAGGGGATAATTTACAGAGGCCTATTAACCTACAAATTTACACATCTTTGGGATGGAGAAGGAACTTGAGTATATTAGTTCAGATTTTCTTTAATTTTAGATCTTAAGTAGACCTTGGCATTAGTTACATATGTTCTACAGCGACTCGTGGGATTTGACAAATCAGATAGTTTATATTTAGCTTCTTCCTCAGTTCTTGTTCTGTAATCTGACTTGCTGAGTATTTTATGTTTGATTTTATTTCAAATTCAGACAGTGCAACATCTGCAGTCTTTTTATTTGCAAGTAATATCACTATGGTGCATTCTAAGACATTTGAATTGTCAAAGCACGAAACGGTCTCAATACCATGGTTTTTCATGTCACCTTTATGCCACAGTGCCATTAATTTTGCACTTAAAATTTTGACATCCAGGTCAATAAAGGCTTTGCTCCAATAGGCTTAATTAGTTTTTGCATTAATTTATTAGCCTTATTGCAGTTTAGTTTAATCAGAGATGTGGATTTTACACATTTCAATATATTGACAAAGATAATCAATATATTTTAACGTTATACATCTGTCATGGTTATTCTCAGTTACACATTACCTTGCTGCCATGTTGTAAACTGGCCCCATTCTCCTTTCTCCCTCAAATTTTCATCTTCAGGCAAGAAAAAACCTCTCTCTTTATCCATAACAGCCAGACCCTCATCACGGATTAACTTCCAATTTCTCTCAAGAGCCTACAACAAATAAATAAGATAGCCAAAATGTAGATAATGCCCTTTAGGATGTCATGACTGAACAGCTTTATGGGTTAAATGGACCATTACAAAGTTTTCTCAAAAGTGTAATCCTGATAATTACAAACTGTTCATCCAATTTAGTATTTAAAAATGCACTATATATATATATATATATATATATATATAATATATATAATATATATACATATATATATATTACA
Organism: Okamejei kenojei; assembly: GCA_035221665.1. NCBI lineage: Eukaryota > Metazoa > Chordata > Chondrichthyes > Rajiformes > Rajidae > Okamejei > Okamejei kenojei. Next base: position 60,332,954 of record CM069134.1, read on the forward strand.
CACACACACACACACACACACACACACATATATATATATATATATATATATATATATATATACACACACACACACACACCTAAATGTAGCATTTTCTACAATTTCAGGATTTCCAAGGTACTCCACAGCTTGGGATTCAGTATGATCACTTTTATGGAATTGTTGACTTCACATACATAAACCCAGGGCCGGATTTAGATGAAAAGAGGCCCTAAGCTGTTCCACTTGTGTGGCCCCTCCCAATCCCCCACCCCCAAGACTAGAGGAAGATGGTCCACCAGATTGACACCGATTTGCAGCCGATCGTGGCCAATGAGATAAGGAGGCTGGAAAGCTGCGCTTTTTATTTATTTATTTATTGCAAGTGCTAATGTCGAGCTATTGGCTTGAAACACTATTATTCTGAAATGGAGGGCAAGGGAAATTACTGAAGGGTTGTTTAGAGACGACAGTGCATTGTGACAGCATATGTAAGAAAGGCCTATGACAGTGTCAAAAATATTATACACCTTGCACGGCTCTCACTTAATTTTTTTTCTCTGTTGTCAGCCGGCAACCTCGGCAGCTTTTTAGGTTGCCGAATGACAGTTTAGGTGGTCATTTAAGACGGCTTGCATGACGCGTGCGATAATGTGCTCGGACGAAGTGCGTAGTTACCAGTCGGAATTATGCTCAATGAAGCATTCACTTATTATTTCTGCTTCAAATAAAGTCACAAACTAAACATATTCACCAATCAAGACATGATATATACCACAATGACATGCAGCAAAATTATAATAAAAGTATCTCAACTCTTTTTACACGTTGCAATGAATACAATTTCTATTATTTCTTTCCACTTCCAAACAAAAATGTGGTTGGATTATTCAGCGCATGATCAACCTCGGTGAGACCAAGCGCAGGCTTGGCGAACGCTTCGCACATCACCTCCACTCAGTTCGCAATAACCAACCTGATCTCCCGGTGGCTCAACACCTGAACTCCCCTTCCGAATCCGACCTTTCTGACCTGGGCCTCCTCCATGGCCAGAGTGAGGCCCACTGCATATTGGAGGAGCAGCACCTCATATTTGCTTGGGTAGTTTACACCCCAGCGGTATGCACATTGGCTTCTCTAATTTCAGGTAGTCCTTGCTTTCTCCCTCCTTCCCCTCCCATTCCCAGCTCTCCCACAGCCTACTGTCTCTGCCTCTTCCTTTCTTTTTGGTGCCCCCCCCCCCGAAAGCAATCTGAAGAAGGGTCTCGACCCGAAACGTCGTCTATTCCTTCGCTCCTTAGATGCTGCCTTACTCGCTGATTTTCTCCAGCTTTTTTATCTACCAATGGGATCCCACCACTGGCCACATCTTCCCATCTCCTCCCCTGTTGACTCCCTCCGTAACTCCCTGGTCAATTCGTCCCTTCCCACCCAAACCACCCCCTCTCCTGGCACTTTCCTTTGCAACCGCAGGAAATGCTACACTTGTCGCTTTACCTTCCCCCTGGACTCTATTCAAGGACCCAAGCAGTCTTTCCAGGTGCGGCAGAGGTTCACCTGCACCTCCTCCAACCTCATCTATTGCATCCACTGCTCCAGGTGTCAGCTGCTCTACATCGGTGAGACCAAGCGTAAGCTTGGCGATCGCTTCGCCCAACACCTCCGCTCGGTCCGCAATAACCAGCCTGATCTCCCGGTGGCTCAGCACTTCAACTTCCTCTCCCATTCCGAATTCAACCTTTCTGTCCTGGGCCTCTTCCATGGCCAGAGTGACGCCCACCGTAAATTGGAGGAGCAGCACCTCATATTTCGCTTGGGAAGTTTACACCCCAGCGGTATGAACATTGTCTTCTTCAATTTCAGGTAGTCCTTGCTTTCTCCTCCCTTTCCCAGTTCTCCCTCAGCCCACTGTCTCCGCCTCTTCCTTTCTTCTTCCCGTCCCCCCCACCCTCACATCAGTCTGAAGAAGGGTCTCGACCCGAAACGTCGCCTATTTAGATGCTGCCTCACCCGCTGAGTTTCTCCAGCATTTTTGTTTACCCATTCACACAAGTTGTTATCCCACTTTCCTCACCCATTCCCTACACATTAGGGGCAATTTTACAGAGACAAGTTAACCTACAAAGCCAATGCGTCTTTGGATGTGGGAGGAAACCCACACGCTTGCAGGGAGAATGTGCAAATTCAACACAGACAGTGCCCGACGACAGGATCGAACACAGATCTCTGGCGTGTGAGGCAGCAAGTCTACCAGCTGTGTCACTATATTTTATTTTCCAACACACAAAAAATTATACGTTGATAACTTTGCTTACTAAAAAAATGAAAATATCAATTTTCAGTTTTAAATCTCCAAGTGACACTATGTCCCCCTTTATAGCTACTATATGTTTTAATTCAGTTCAAGACTATGAGGCAGTACATTGGCCATAAAGTTGCTGCCTAAAAGTGCCAGAGACCTGGAATTAATCCTAAATATGGGTGCTGTCTGTGTGGAGTTTGCTCCTTTTCCCTTTGATCGCATGAGTTTTCTCCGAGTGTTCTTTCCTTCCACATTCCAAAGGTGTGCAGGAACCTATTTCAGACCCAACCCAAAACATAATATTTTTCCTTTGTCCAGAGATTCTGTCTGACATGTTGAGTTATTCCAGCTTTTTGTGTCTATCTTTAAACCAACATCTGCAGTTCCTTCCTACACATACAATACTATACGATAGAACTTTATTAATCCCAGGAGGGAAATTGTGTGTGTGTGTGTATATTATATACACACACACACACACACATATATATATATATATTATACATCGTTTTGTTTTCTCATTTATAGCATTGCTTACAGAGTACTATGTTTACACATTCTGTTGTGCTGCTGCAAGTAAGGATTTCATTGTTCTAACTGGGATGTGAGAGAATAAAACACTCTTGACTCTTGACTTACGTTGCCAATGTGTGGGATATAATTAGTAGTACGGGTTATCGGTGGTCGGCGTGGCCTCGGTGGGCCGAAGGGCCTGTTTCCATGCTGTATCTTTCAATTAAACTAAAAACGCTAAAACCAGAGGGAGTCTAAAGAAGGGTCTCTACCCAATTTCTTCTATACAGAGTTGCTGGCTACTCCATGGAGATCCCCCGCACAATTAAAGCATGGAATAGTCTTCACACTACCATAGTTACCCAACCAGACGCAACTAAATTTAAGGTACCTCTTTTTTCCCCAAGAATCCTTTTTTGCTTAAGTCCAAGTCAAGAGAGTTTTATTGTCATGTGTCCCAGATAGGACAATGGAATTCTTGCTTGCTGCAGCATAACAGAATATGTAAACATAATACAGAACAGGAGATAAAAGTTCAGTGTGTTTATATACCATAGACCATATATATATACACAATAAATAAACAGATAAAATGCAATAGGCTGTTATTGTTCAGCCCTCCACCACCTCCAGTTTAAATTCCATTTAGAATATTTATGGAGGACCAGGAAACCAGAAGCAAGAGTTACTCCAGGGAGTTACTCCAGATCCAGGGTCAGGGAGTGATTCTGTGTTGGGTTTCAGCGGTCGTGGCGTGACAGCAATGGCGGCCAGATCTCCTACAATTCAAAGCGAGGGAGAAAGTGCCCAGCGCTGACCCGTTGCAGTGGTAGTGCGTATGCGCAGGGCAGCTGATGATGTGCTGGCCGTGGTATTGCGCATGTGCAGGGGGGAGGATGTGCTGGCCGTAGCAGTGCGTATGTGCAAGGTGGCCTGCCGTGCCGGCGGATGAGGTGCGAGCGGAGAGCGGAGACCCGGCGGCCCAGATACGAATGGCGGGCGGAGACGGAGAGAGAGAGAGAGAGATAGAGAGGGTGGCCCGCCCAGATTTTGAACACCAGGTGTCCTGCCTTGGCCAGAGGCCCCCTAGATTTCGAGGCCCTAGGCTTCAGCCTATGAAACCTAGTGGTAAATCCGGCTCTGCGAGGCCCCCCTAGATCTCAAGGCCCGAAGCTTAAGCTTGTCAAGCTTATATGTAAATCCAGCCATGCATAAACCTAACCGTTCCTTTTAAGTACTCTGTGATTGAATATATGGTGGAAATGCAGAGGGGTTAAACGCCAACGTTAAGAGGCTTCATCAAGCAATCTATTTCTGCAACAACACCCAGAGATCTCTGCAGCATGGTATTCCAACAAAATACTTATTACAAAGATCAAGTCCATGGTGCAATAAGAATTGAGAACGATTAATAAATAATTGGCTTGAAATACTGTAATCATAAAATTATTTACATTTAAGGTACCGTGCATATGTAAATTCCTATTGTTGTTGTTGAATTACTCTTAACATTAGACTGTATTAAAAATTGGACATACCTTTACCAAATCAGTATACCCTATTTCTTTAGCTGTCCACCAAGGTTGCGCCTTAAGTCCATTCACATTGTAGAGTGAACGCTGCCACACTGATGCAAAGTGGCCCCTTTTGTGTCCCAGTTCATACCATGTATATGCCTGTGGATACAGTGACCTAGCAAAATTACTCACATTGTACATCATACCATCTGTTACTCCCTTTAATCACTAACCATTCTGCTAGCTGCACCAATAGCCCAAAATAAAATGCTTCTAAAAAATACTGTATTATATAAAATGATTTTTTAATGTTCATTTATTCCACCAGTTTAAGGATTCAATTAGTTTGCATGACAAAGTAATGATCACAGTATGATGATTTAAAACTTTAGACTTTAGAAACATAGAAACATAGAAAATAGGTGCAGGAGTGGGCCATTCGACCCTTCGAGCCTGCACCGCCATTCAATATGATCATGGCTGATCATTCAACTCAGTATTCTGTACCTGCCTTCTCTCCATACCCCCTGATCCCTTTAGCCACAAGGGCCACATCTAACTCCCTCTTGAATGTAGCCAATGAACTGGCCTCAACTACCTTCTGTGGCAGAGAATTCCAGAGACTCATCACTCTCTGTGTGAAAAATGTTTTCCTCATCTCGGTCCTAAAGGAATTTCCCCTTATTGTTAAACTGTGACCCCCTTCTTCTAGACCTCCCCGACATCGGGAACAATCTTCCTGCATCTAGCCTGTCCAACCCCTTAAGAATTTTGTAAGTTTCTATAAGATCCCCCCTCAATCTTCCAAATTCTAGTGAGTACAAGCCAAGTCTATCCAGTCTTTCCTCATATGAAAGTCCTGACATCCCAGGAATCAGTCTGGTGAACCTTCTCTGTATCCCCTCAATGGCAAAAATGTCTTTCCCCAGATTTGGAGACCAAAACTGTACACAATACTCCAGGTGTGATCTCACCAAAACCCTGTACAACTTCAGTAGACCCTCCCTGCTCCTATACTCAAATCATTTTGCTATGAATGCTAACATACCATTTGCTTTCTTCACTGCCTGCTGCACCTGCATACCTACTTTCAATGACTGGTGTACCATGACACCCAGGTCTCGTTGCATCTCCCCTTTTCCTAATCGGCCACCATTCAGATAATAGTCTACCCTCCTGTTTTTGCCACCAAAGTGGATAACCTCACATTTATCCATATTATACTGCATCTGCCATGCATTTGCCCGCTCACCCAGCCTATCCAAGTCACCTTGCAGTCTCCTAGCATCCTCCTAACACCTAACACTGCTCCCCAGCTTCGTGTCATCCGCAAACTTGGAGATGTTGCATTCAATTCCCTCATCCAAATCATTAATATATATTGTAAATAGCTGGGGTCCCAGCACTGAGCCTTGCGGTACCCCACTAGTCACTGCCTGCCATTCTGAAAAGGACCCGTTTACTCCTACCCTTTGCTTCCTGTCTGCCAGCCAGTTCTCTATCCACATCAATACTGAACCCCCAATAATGTGTGCTTTAAGTTTGTATACTAATCTCTTATGCGGGACCTTGTCGAAAGCCTTCTGAAAGTCCAGATATAACACATCCACTGGTTCTCCCTTATCCACTCTACTAGTTACATTAGAGATATAGTGTGGACACAGGCCCTTCGGCCACCCGAGTTTGCTTCGACCAGCAATCACCCCATACACTAGCACTATCCTACACATGAGGGCCAATTTACAATTTTACAGAAGCCAATCAACCTACAAACCTGTACGTGTTTGTAGTGTGGGTGGAAACTGGAGCACCCGGGGAAAACCCATGAGCTCACAGGGAGAATGTACAAACTGTGCAGGTAGTACACGGAGTCGGGGTTGACCCCAGGTCACTGGTGCTGTAATGCAGCAACTCTACTGCTGTGCCACAAAAAAGAATTTGCTCTGTCAAAGGTATTATAAAAGGGTCTTTCCATTTGCAGCATTCGACTAGACTTATCTGGAGTTACATCATTAATTAGCATTCATGTCATTAAGTTCTATCATTAATCAATCTGGTTTTAGGGCAATGTATGGATTTTAATAGATTGAAACTCTGATTTTACTTCTGAGTATCCCAAGTTATATCGCTGGTAATGGTGAAAAGAGAGAGGCTAACAAAAGCAACAAATAAAAGTATATCCGACAATGAGGCAGAAAATGCTTAAATTTAAAATCTAATTTGGAGATATATTGAGGAAGAACATGCGTGCTATTGAGCGAGTGCAGCGTAGGTTCTCACGGTTAATTCCCGGGATGGAGGGACTGTCATATGATGAAAGAACGGAGCGACTGGTCTTGTATTCACTGGAATTTAGAAGGATGAGAGGGGATCTTATAGAAACGTATAAAATTATTAATGGATTGGACACGCTAGATGCAATAAACATATTTCCGATATTGGGGGTCCAGAACCAGGGCCCACAGTTTAAGAATAAGGGGTAGGCCATTTAGAACTGAGATGAGGAAAAACTTTTTCACCCAGTTGTTAAATTGTGGAATTCTCTGCCTCAGAAGGCAGTGGAGGCTGATTCACTGGATGAATTCAAAAGAGTGTTAGAGCACTTAGGTCTAGCGGAATCAAGGGGTATGGAGAGAAGGCAGGAACGGGGTACTGATTGTGATCAGTCATGATTACATTGAATGTCGGTGTTAGCTCGAAGGGCCAAATGACCTACTTCTGTGCCTATTGTCTACGTATCTATGTATCTGGATGAGCTTTAACTGTACTTGGTAGTTCAGAGCATTCTAATTGAAAACTAGTTAATTATTTTATGTAGAAGCCCATGACAACATAGCAATATAGTAGGTTTTCTAATCTTTCATTATGTAGAATTTCCATTCACTTATCTATCACCAGAGATGTTACTTTGGTAAAAAAAATGCATTACTGAAATGAATCTTTATTGAATATTTAATGAATAAGTTCCATTAAACTATTCATATAAAATGGGAACTTGCATATTCACTCACATCTTGATCACCCACTCTCTGCAATGCATCTCCTAAGTGGAAGTAAAAACGTCCATCATCAGTGCCTGGGTCTCCAGACATTAATCCTTCCTGAAGAAATTATGTTAAAAAATATATATATTTATATTACATGATCGCTAAATAAGAAACACTTTCCACAATACACAGATCATACACATTCGATTTTGTACCATTTGTTATAAATTATGTGTTTCCTGAATTAACCATTTCCAAAATCGCAAAAACACACTTAAATTGAGAGATATTATGGTTTTTCAATCACTGAGGACAATAATCAAGTCTTATTCTAAATTTAATGGAGTAGCTTCACGTGGGGATTGAATGTCTTAATTTCTCTGGCCACATAGAATGTTATAAGAGCACTCCTATCAACTCAGCACAACCCCAATATTTCCTTTAATTTCAACAGAACTTAGTCTAATCGGGTACAACCCCATTTGTATCATCAGTTTCAAACCTGATTTCTGATCTCATTGCAACATAGGTTCAGGCCATTCAGACCATCAAGTCTGGTTTGGCTCTCAAAGCAATCCCATTTCCCATGAACCAACTCTCTCACACATAACCGGATTCTCTCTCCCCTCACCGACATGAGGAGCAATTTAGTGGAGCCAAATATAACCATATAACCACTTAACAACTAGCAGCACATTTCTAGGATGTAGGAACAATTCAAAGGACCTAGAGGAATCCCACACAATCATGGGTAGAACGTACTAAGTCCACTTAGTCAGCACCATGAGCACAGCATCAAATCTGGGGGTTGCTGGTTCTACGAGAAAGCTAAACTATTTGCACTGCTAATACAGAGATGCCAACCCCACAGTGTTACTGGTGCAGATCAGCACTGAAAGAAAGTGCCCGCTAATCCCACCACTGCGCACGCGCGGCCACTGGGGCCCCGGCAAAACCTCCCCCCACTGGCACTTGAGGCAGCTAAAAAAGGTATTTCGCGGCGAATCCGGGACACTTGGCATCTCTGCTAATATGCCTTCCGCCTACATGAAGCAATAATTAAAATTGTACTTACTGTCACGACTAAAGGTTGAAAGGCTTTTCCTAATCACTTAATAAAGAACAACATGGAAATGGTTTGAAAAGACCACAGGTTTTGGGAAATATTCCACAAACCGATGTAAAGCTCAGCCAACAATGTATGACATAACACAAACATATGATAGCTTTCATGGATTGAGATGCTGTGACAACAGCTCCATAAAATAGTCAGCTCAAAGGAACCTTCAAAATTTGAAACCCAGGCATCTAACAAAGCAAAGGAATGCAAGGCAGGATTTGGTATTGTCCTTCCAATGCAACCCAATTCAATTGCCACAATAAACTGTTGCATTATTCCATTCACCCTAATTGATTCAGACATTCAAACATGTTGTCATGCCCATCTCTGTATGAATTGGAACTGTATGACCGGAAGTGGCGGCGCTGCCTGGCAGCTGCGGCCTGCAGTCCGTCTGTTTTTTCTTTTTGTTGTTGTTTTTCTTATGTCTGTTTTAGTTTAGCTTAGTTAGTTTATTAGGTTGTTTTCTTTTCGACCTTTTCTTGTCATGTCCCCTGTCTCCGTCTGCGCTGAGGCCTAATGGCGGAGCTGACGGCCTCGGGGCTGTGGCGGCAGTTCCGCCAGCGGCAGTGGCCCGACTGGCCCGACCTGGCAGCAGCAGCGGCCCGACTTGGAGCTGTGGCGGCACTCCGGCGTTCCGGTAGCAGCAGCGGCCCGACTTGGAGCTGTGGCCTGACTTTGGAGCCGTGGCGGTGTTCTGGCGTTTCTGCGGCAGTGGCAGTGCGGCTTCAGAGGCCCGGCCGCGGGCCCAGTGGACGACATCGTCGGGAGCTCGCAGGTCACAGGTTGGTGACCTGTTTTTCTGGAGCTCCCGCAACAACAGCTGCGTCCGCTGGACTGGAGGGCGGCAGCTTCGGCAGCTTTGACCACCCCGGGCCGCGGAGTTGAACCGGCCCGTTCGCGGAGCTGGATTCAGCCGCGGGACAGACTCGCTTACCAACACCCGGCGGGGTCACAACATCGGAGGCCTGGATCGCCTCAGTGCAGAGGGAGATCAAGGAGGGAAGAGACAAAGACTAAGACTTTTGCCTTCCATCACAGTGAGGAGGTGTTTGGTGAACTCACTGTGGTGGATGTTAAATATGTGTTTATTGTGTGTTTTTGTTACTTTTATTATATGTATGACTGCAGGCACGAAATTTCGTTCAGACCGAGAGGTCTGAATGACAATAAAGGTAATCTAATCTAATTACAGTAACATTCAACTTTAGACGAGTTAACATAAAGAAATCTGTGTTTACCTTAAGATATGGAATGCTCTCTGCTATCTGATTTGTAGCTTTGAGGATAAAACCATAATGAACTTTAGCAAATCCATCATTTGGAGCAATGGCCAAAACCTAAAAAAAAGAGAAATATTATTTCTGTTTTCACCATCAGAAATCCTTCACAGGCCTTGGTTAGAAAGTAAACTAAAAGTGTACCATATATTCAAATAAATTAACCCTAATAAATCCCTTCATAATATTCCCAACATAAATTTTAATTAGCCAAGTAATATTCCCAACATAAGTTTTAATTATCCAAGTGGGATCAAAGAACAGGCTGATTATGAATTACTAATATGCAGATCACTGAAAGGGAGATTACTTAAAAATACATTGTCACACTCGCCTCAACACTATCCTATTTTCTTTTCATATATTAATATTATATTTTGTTGTGGGATGACTCTTTATTTTCCTCATGGTCACAAAAATCACTTCAGGTTAAACAATAAGAGAATTCTCCTGAATCTAAAATTGCTCCACATTTCTTTTCTATTCATGCCATTTCACAAGATAGGGTCACCCCAGTATTGCTACAAAATAGAAGCAAACAGCTAAACTGTGAAATAAGTTAATTCAATTCTTAAAGCATAAGATGATTTGGAAAATGTAAAGAATTGTATGTAAAGAAGGTCACATGTAAAGAATGAGATCATGGTCAGCAGATTATCTGCTTTGAATGTAAATACAAAGGTTATAAGGACAATAGAGGTGCAGCATTCACATTAACCACTTTACTCATAATTATGGATTCCGATCGTAAAAAGCTACTCCATTTCCATAAGGTTAAAAGCGATGGTTACAGAAAGCTATGGGTTCATTCTAATTCCAGCTTGACCGCTGTATTCTGGAAACTATGCAATTATGGTAATACTGTCATTGTTATAGGTCAGTGGGAACAAAGAACAGGCATGGTTCTGGGCCTGATGAGAACTTTGGCAATGTAACGTCTGAAAACTAACAGCTGAAAACATCTTGTCAATGATGCTGATCTGGCACAGTTAGATTGGTAGTCTAGACAGAAGTGCAGATTTTGTTTCCAGGCAACACCGTCCAGAAGAATTTGAAATAATTAAAACTGACTCACTTTATTCGCTGGAGTGTGATCTGTGCACTCCAATTGCTGGCTATGTGTCTGATACCAGGTAATACGTAAAAGAGCAATATCTTTCTGAAGAAACATCAGGTAAACGTGTTCTTCATTGGGAAGGGGAGAGCCAACATCTCTTCTACAGTAGATACACAAAAGTGCTGGAGTAACCCGCTGAGTTACTGCAGCACTTTATTTATCTTGGTATAAACCAGCATCTGCAGTTCCTATCCACACATCTCTTCTACAGTCTTCTTCATTCTTAAATTAACTATTTATCAAAAGACTTAGGCTACTGTGGAACTGCAGCCTCAGATGGAGCAAGCAGCGGCTGAGAGTGAAGGTGGGTGTATAGTTTGCGAGGTGGTGCATTCCTCTCACCACATACACAGTGCTCTTGAAGCATGCCGCAAGGATTTCAATACCATACCTCAATGCTCTTTTGCCACTTTGAACTCTATGGCCCAGAGATTCACAGGATCAGTGGGTTGCATTTATTTAGGGAGGCCGAGCACAATCTTTTCCTTTGTCTACCTGGGAATTACTTCCCATGACACAGCCCAAAATAGATTTTTGGGGAATCTGGTATCTAGTATACAAACTATGTTACTTGTCCAACACAGGTAACTGATTGTACCTTGGGGCTCAACACAGGCAAAGACGGCCTGGGAAAGGTGAGATGTATTTTTTACTTATCCTTCGAGTGAATCTGCAGGATTTTGCAAAGACAGCACAGGCGGCACTTTTCCAGTCCTTTGCAGTTCAAGCCTGAGAAAGGTGGGCAGGAATTACTGCTGCCCAGTAGAGTTTATGTCAGGCCTGAGGTCCTATTTTTAAAATACTTTATTCTCAATTGATCAAGGGACATGCTAATGCATTGAAATCAATGGTGAATTTCATCATCAATGCCTGCCATTGTTCAAATGTGGCTCCTCATATATATTATAGGAAGTGATCCACATTTTCTAGGATCTTGCAGTGAGCCTTTATTGTTTAATGTGGAACTGCAGATGATGGAAAATCGAAGGTAGACAAAAGTGCTGGAGAAACTCTGCGGGTCCAGCAGCATCTATGGATAGAAGGAAATAGGCAACGTTTCGGGCCGAAACTCTTCTTCAGCCTTTATTGTTGAAGGAAATTGTAGTATGAAAGGGGCAGGTTAGTAGAGGTTGATCTTGTTGAACGTACAGACCATTTTCTCAACTGCTTCAGTAAAAGTGTTGATGGTGGTTTGAAAGTCAGCCTCGAAGCATGTGCATATGTAAGTGTTGTCTACATACTATCGGTTCTGGAGTATAAGTGAATAGCTTCCCATGAGTTCTGAAGATTAGCTCAACCCCAACAAAATGTTTGGAGTAATCAGCAGCTCAGCTGACCCGCTAAGTTACTCCTGCATGTTTGTTGTAGTAGGTCATAAGATCATAAGTGAAAGGAGCAGAAAGGCCCATCAAGTCTACTCTGCCATTCAATCATGGCTGATCCAACTCTCCCTCCTAACCCCATTCTCCTGCCTTCTCCCGATAACCTCTGACACCCGTACTAATCAAGAATGTATCTTTCTCTGCCTTAAATATATCTACTGACTTGCCTTCACAGCCTTCTGTGGGAAAGAATTCCACTGATTCACCACCCCCAGACAAAATAAATTCCTCCTCATCTCCTTCCTAAAATAAAGTCCTTTAATTTTGAGGCTATGCCTCTAGTCCTAGACTCTCCCACTAGTGGAAACATCTTCTCCTCATCCACTCTACCCAAGCCTTTCACTATTCTGCATGTTCAGATGAGGTCCGCCCTCATTCTCCTAAATTCCAGCGATTATAGGCCCAGTGCCGTCAAACGCTCATCATATGTTAACTTACTCTTCTTGAGATTATTCTTGTAAACCACCTCTGGACCCTCTCCAGAGCCAGCATACCCTTCCTCAGATATGGTGCCCAAAATTGCTCACAATATTACAAATACAGCCTGACCAGCCCCTTATAGATCCACAGCATTACATCCCTGTTTTTGTGTACAAGCCCTCTCAAAATAAATGCTAGCATTGAGTTTGCTATCTTTACTACCAATTCGACTTGCAGATTACCTTTTTGGGAATCCTGCACCAGCACGCCCAAGTCCCTTTGCACCTCCGACTTCTGGGTTCTCTCCCCATTTAGAAAATAATCTTTATTTTATACCTTTATTCCTACTACCTTTTATTACGCCTTTATTCCTACCACCAAAATGCATGACTCCACACTTTGCTACACTATATTCCATCTGCCACTTCTTTGCCCATTGTCCCAACCTATCCAAGTCCTTCCACAGTCTCTGCTGTCTCTACACTACCTGCCCCTCCACCTATTTTCATATCAATTGCAAACTTGGCCAGAAAGCCTTCAATCCCCTCATCCAAATCATTAATATACAACGTGAAGAGCAGCACACCGAGCCCTGTGGAACTCCGCTAGTCACTGGAAGAGGCGCAAATTACATTGAGAAAGATTGACAATGACATTGTCTCACAAGAGGCTCATTTAATGATTATGATCCACAGCATGTAATTTTACCAGACTTGATATTATGTATTTAATAAAGCATACACAAATTAACAGCCCAATTATATATATTTCAGAGTTGATATCAAGGCAATTAGTTACATTGCATAGGTCATCACCACTGAATTTAACATATTACACAATTTGGCAGGGATAAATTAAAAGCATTTCCAACGGAAACAAATATCGTTGTAGAAATATTGGAATTAATATTTTATTGGGCAATTTCAATTTTAAGTTTAGAATTTTGGGCACCTACAGTGGCAAGAAAGAATCTTTGGAATTATGTTGATTGTATCATGGGTATTAGGTACATTTGTTGATTTTTCCTCTCATCTCCAATATGCTTTCCTAAAAGTAGGACAGTCTCATTGTATAAATTACCCTTTAGCGTCCTATCTAATGACCACCCTACATGTGTAATACTGGATAGTGAATAATGATGGAGAAATCAACTGAATTTGATTTTATCCTTTGCCCACTGTCCATGAACAGACATTGTATTTCACTTACCCCACCCCAATTCTTAATGTGTGGTGTTTGTGGCAATAAGGCAGATGAGATTAGCACAGAATAATAATTAAATTTAATAGCTTCATACATAACATCGGTTAGTTTCAAGATGGGTAATTCATAAACCAAATGAAACACTTGAGAGCACATAACCTCAAGAATATGCTCTCTTTGAACATGAAATTCAAACACAAGGAATAAAAATCCACGTCTGAAATTCTGATATTTTTCTACATTCATTCTATGCAACTTACCTCTTCATACACTTTCTTGGCATTATTGTTGTCTCCCATTAACAAATAACCTACTCCAAGCTCATTCTTAATTGAGACATCATCTGGGTAAAGAGATACCAACTTCTTAAGGGTCATGACAGAACGTTTAATGTGACCTGTACATACACAAAGAAAATAGAATAAAAGTTGACAAAAAGTTTCAACATACAAATCAGCTCTTGCACAACAATATAAGTGATACCACAGACAATAGTTGAGCAACTGTCTAACAAAAGTATTACTTTCCATGCCTAAATCCCAAAGAATACCTGAAAAATACAACTTCAATAGAAAAATCTGGAATCAGTAATGGTGACATTGAAACTGCGACACTGTAATAAAAAAAACCTGGCACACTAATGTCAGCACAGTTCGCAAAGCCTATGAGGGGACAGTCAGAGAGGGCACACACTTGACTGTAGCTCAGAGTGGGAGAAAGTAGGGACAGAATAAAAATCAGGAAATGTTAGAAGATGGAAATTTGTAACAATAAAACAGAAAATGCTGAAAACACTCAGTAGTCAGGCAGCATTTGTGGAAAGAGAAATATACAGAGAAAGTGGATGGAGAAAGCGAGAGAGAGGGAGGAAGAGACAGAAAGAGATAGGGGACAGAGAGACGGAGGACAGAGGGGCAGGCAGGCAAAAGTCCATCTCCATTTAAACTGCCTTGGCAAGTTCACCAGCATAATCAAGGACCTGTCTCACCCGGACACACACTTTCACCACTCCCCCATCAGGAGGTACAGAATTTTAAAAGCACATACCTACAGATTCAGGGACAGTTTCTTCATGGCTGTTATCAGGCAACTGAACTGTCCTCTCATCAGCTAGAGTGTGGTCCTGACCTTCCATCTACCTCGTTGGAGACCTTTGAACTATCTTTCAGCAGACTTTATCTTGCACTAAATGTTATGCCCTCTATCCTGTATGTGTATACTGTGGACGGCTTGACTGTAATCATGTATAGTCATTCCTTTGGTTGGATAGCACGCAACATAAAGCTTGTCACTGTACTTCGGTACACGTGACAGTAATAAACTAAATTGATGGCACAAAAATTGACATTATGAATAGCGAATAGTTGTGTAATTTAGGTCAGATGACCTCAAAAAATCCATTAACTTTTTCACTATAACAAAACAAGCTACATTAAATTTGATAACATGTTCCTCACCTAAGAATTGTTGTCTGTTTGCCTGTCGTCTTATAGCCAGCTTCACCAGATCAGCAGTTGGATTTGACATATCGACCACTTTTCCATAGGTATCGATTGCTCTTTGAAGAATTTCATTGCTTCGCATCTTCTCTGCCAAATCATCCTCTGACTACAATGAAACATATCAAACAATATATAATACTATATGCAGTTTAGTACAATACGTTAACAATATGTTAACAATATGTTCATGAACAGCAGTTGGAAAACAATGCATCCTATAGGAGGTGAGAGATAAATTCCAAGTGTGTACAAGTCTGTCTTTGAGCAGTCTTGTTGCTTTATTTTCATATTATTTTCTTTAAAAAAAATCTCCATTTACTGTTCCTTCAGCATATGGCTCATTAACATGTGCCACTTTCAGCTGCCCACAAAGGCATGGTTCAGATAATTAACAAAAGGTGTTGAAATAATTGAAAGATATTGAACACAATCATGGTTCCTTGGAATCGTACTTCTTGAACAATATTTCACCATTTACAATATTGAACCAAATTTTAAGAAACCTTAGGTAAATGATAGCACCACTCTTATCTAGCACATTAAATATATGCTACCTCTAGTGCTAATGGGTCACCTGTTCAAAACTGTTCCGTGTTTTGGTGGTTGGCATACAGAAGTATAAGTTAATACAGGCCACTGGGAAGAGCATCAGACCTTGAAGTAATCTCTCCACAGCAGAGGAAAAAAATGGAATAACATGTTCAATATCCAACTGCACTTGCCTGTGCTTTTCCATATTTAGCTCGGGGACTCTGGGGGTATTTTCTGAGAAGTTCATTAAATGCTTGGAGTGCTTCTTCAGATTTACCCTAAAGGATAAAAAAAAAAGTTTTAATACTTGGTAATGTTTGTAAATCCTGCAAAAACAAAATCACTACAATTAGTATTTTAAAAAGTAAATTGTATAACGATTCAACTTGAGCTGCTAAATGTTGGTAATGATAAAGCAACTGTTGAAGAAGGCCATTCTGAGGAAATATTATATAATAGAACAGCTCGGATAGTGAGTTTTATATTAGCTAGGTAATTTGTAAGAGAAAAGCTTAAGGTTTTCAGAAACACATGTCTCCTAAAGAAATAAAGTGCAAAGAAACACATACAGGGAACAGATGAATCAAGACATAGAAACGTTAATCTGAACCTGCATAGCTTAGTTTATTGCTTTGAGGCAATTATAACGCTGGAGGAAATTGTCTTTGATATAACTTTGTGTTGAAGAATGGATTACCGAATAGGGCCTCTTCTTAGGCCAGAGGTCATCTGCTCTTTCTCTATGACACATTCCTGAACTCTGGGTGTGAGGAGGGTTATGGCTGTTTATGCTGAATTTGAGACAGAATTCAAAGCTGAGAGATAATAGACTCTGTGGTTAGCTTTGGCTATGTTAAATTATAATGAGGTTGAGATAAGGGATGGATGCTTGGAGAGGAAGAATCAGATTGATGGATTTGTGACCTTCCTTCTGTTTATAGAAAGTCAAAGAAGCAGTTGTACTTTTGAGGTAATGGTCTGAAGTTGTACATTTTCCATTTGTTCTGTAATATTTGTGAAAGGCCTTGCAGAGAGATTGAAAATCCATCTCCCAGAGATAGCAGGAAAAGGGGAGGCTGTAACTTAAGAATGGAGCTATATCCTGCACAAAACACATCAATTACATTGACAGATTTACGACCCATGTATGCTTGGAGTTGGGAGGTGTGTGTGGGTTTTGAATTTAACTTAGAAGTTGTGTAATTTGGCGAACTGATATAATTAATGTTTTTAATACATAGGTAATAGTATTTTAAACTGTGTAAAATTGTAGCGAAACCATTTATGAAATGTATTGTGTCTAAGTAGGATTGTAAACATTAGACCTTGTTTAGATTTATAGAAATATCTTTCTTCTTGGTATGGAAAGTGTGTTTTGTTTGTATGACTTGTGTGATCATTGTATTATATATGTATCTTATATTTTGAGGAGTAGTCTTTGATAATTGAACCTACTGGGGTTTTGCTGTGTTGAAATAAAATAATTATAAACAAAGTTAAACCACAGGCAAACAAAGGTTGTAAAATGAGGCCAGAGAAGGGGGGGATCATGTGACTGCTGGTGTAAATCACCAGAAGGACACAGATGATTGGTTACTACTTTGTCATACCCTCTGTATCAGAAATGTCTAATACCTATATAATGCCATGAGTTTGTATCAAAATCACTAATTCTTTGGACCTGCCCTGGAGCTTTCAGCTCTGTGTTGGAAGGTTCATAGATTAGTCTCAGCACTGAATAAAGAATTGATTTCAACAGCAGAAAGGGTTTGAATCAAGTTTTCTTGAATTAGATTGACAAAAGAACTCAGTTTAACAATTCAACCATCTAAATTTATTTATCTGAAACTTATTTATCCTGTAAATAATTAAAATAATCCATGCAGTATGTCGGTCAGTACTGTATTTCCTGATGTCTGGCCTTATTTTTTTGTGGCTTTATCTTGGATACGGCTGGATACAAATGTGATTATTTGATAGCATCATCATCATATATTATGAGCTCTCCAATGTGAAAGGCAAAATGAGACAGGGGTATCTGCTACACTCTTCTGCCAGGAATACCAAGTGGTGATCTATCTCTGAATCCTTCTGCGGTCCCATCGCGACAAAAAACATTCTTCAGCCAATCTGAATCACTACGTATAAGATCAAGAAACTGGTGAGTATACAAATGCAAGCCAAATCACAGCAACTAATTACTGTCTCCATGATCAGCAAGTGATGAAAGAGGTAATTAACAGTGTTACGAGGAGGCACCTATTAACATCCTGTTCAGTAATATTCAGATTAATTTCACCAGGACCATTCAGTTCTAAATTTCCACAGGCTTGACCCATAGATGTATAAAAAGAAAAATTCCAGAGGTAAAATGAAAGGGACTGTCCTTGATATTAAGGCAGCACTTGACTGAGTGTGGTATTGAGGGTCCATGGTAAAACTGAAGCTTTTGGGAAACAAGGGGAAAACTACATACTAGGTGATGTTTTGCTTTGCACAAAGGAAGATATATGAGATGACTGGAGGTTAATCATTTTAGTTACTGAACATTACTGTGGGAGTTTTTCAGGCAATGTTCTTAGCTTAACCATATTCAACTGCTTCATCAATGAATTTCTATCCATCACAAGCAAAGATGTTTACTGATGGCTGGACAATGTTTCAATTCCATTCGAAACTTCCCCCTAAAAATTCCATGTATTACCACATGCAGCAAGAAGCCATGGCCATCAGTTAGACATGGGCTAATATGATAAGTTCTATGCACACTATATGATAATAATTTCCCATATGAGAGTCTGGCATTCAAAAGCATTATTATCACTGCATTCCCAACTAACAATAACTTGGAGGTCACTGTTGACAAGAAACTTTAGTGGAGCAGCTACATATATTCTATGGTGACAGGGAAGCTCAAAGTCTGGGCATCCAGTGATGTATCATCTGCCCCTTATTTAAAAAAAAAAGATTACTGCAGAAGAAAACTATCACAATGAATAAAAACAGAAAATGCTGGAAACATTCAACAGATCAAATAACTTTTATGTTAGAGTTACAGATCCAAGACCCTTCATCAAATTGAAAGAAATAAAACAAGCTCGGTTTCAGTAGAAAAAAAGATGAGTATTTCAGAGAAAATCTCTCCAAAAGGACAGCATCAAATAAATTAACGAGGCAGTCAGATTTAAATTAGGCATCTATGTTTCTAATGTGTTGCTAATAGTAAGGCTGCGGGTCATGTCCAGCAGGCCAGATTATGCTAATAAATCTTTTTTGTCTTTTCTTTTAATTTTTAGTACGTTTTAAAAGTTTGTGTAAATGTTCTCCGGTTTGTTTATGTGGGGGGGAGAGGGAGTAGGTCGGGGAAACTTTTTTACCTTGCCGGAGATGCGATTACTTTCTTACCTTGCCAGAGATGTGATTACTTTCCGGATCGTGTCTCCGGTCGTTCTGCAGCCTACCATCGACGGAGCTGGAGGCCTCCTCAGACTGACATTGAACGCCTCCACGGGACGTGGACTTAACATCGGGTAGAGACTGTAGATGTTGGGAGCTCCAACAACGCAGAGGTTCGACCAGCCCCGATGCGGGGTTCGATCGCCCGGCACGAGGGAGCTGACATCCCTTCGATGCAGGAGCTGGACGCCCTTACGCAGAGGGCCCAAACGCTGCCGGCTACGGGAGTCAAGATTGTCCCGTAATCGGAGGGCTCGAGGCCCCCGACCGCGGGAGAACAAACAAGGGAAGAGATTGAACTTTTTTTTTCGCCTTCCATCACAGTGAGGAATGTGGAGGAATCTCTGGGGTGGATGTTTACGTTAAAATGTGTTGTGTGTCCTGTTGCTTTTTATTTGTATGACTGACTTGGCAAATGAAATTTCTCGTATGTTGCAAAACATACTTGGCTGATAAAGTATTATTATTGTGATTGTGATAAAAATATGCCAAAATGCTGTCTGATAGAAATGGCCAGTTCTAATGCATAAAGAGAGAAAGAGCGAGTTAATCAAGTTAGAGCATTTGTAATTGTGCCCAGAAGGGTGCAACATGCCCAGATGCAAGAAGGTATTCCTCAAGCTTGTGTTTCAGAGACTTCAGAGTAACGGTGCACATGGTAACATACATATACATCAGACAGCAAGTGGAACATTAGAGCTGTTTTTGGCAAATATACTTGAGAAACTAAGCACCATCGGTAGTGACTCTAGGCAGTCTGGTCTGATATTTTATACATTGAGATAGTAGTAAGCTCACAAAAATTAATCCAGAATCAGGAAAAAGATACACTTTTTTGAAGTTATTGTTGCAAGTAGCAAAACTGTGATAAACTCTGGAAGATCCTCATGAAATCTGACAGTAATTGGTACCCAGATGTTCTGGAGTCTAATTATCAATCCTTGGTTCATGATTATTTTCCAAGTTGGTAATGAAAATATTCAATGTTATTCAAACACTAATCAAAGATCATAATTACTGTGCATGATCATCATTTAAAAAGCTACCGCTTAGAAGGAAATTCCATTAAAGTTATGCATTTTAAAGTATTATTGCAATTATCATTGCATTCCCTGGCATTCTAAAATCATTGCATGCATCAGCCAAAGTAGAATCACCGTAAATGCTGCATCAGGGACAACATACAGAATTTTATAGCTCACCTTTTTGCGCAGTTTTTCAGCAGCATCCAATTCGGTTTTAATGGTCTTATCAAACTTATTCAAGAGTTTTGGTTTCTTCTTCTTAGCTAATGAAAAAAAATATCAATGCAAATATTCCTAAAAAGTAAATAAGTGATACAGCTCCCAAAAGGTTAGATTTTCATGGAGATCCTACCAATCTCTTATCATAACTTAAGATATTATTTAATAAATTGTATTCTTACTCTCGATATCTGTATGGTTCAGCTTAGATTTGTTTTTTGTCATATGCACCCACGTACAGTGAAAAGCTTTTGTTGCGTACTAACCAACTGTACAAGCTTTCCTCTGGTATTTTCCACACATCTCACCCCAAATTACACTGGGAGAATCTTCAGGGAAGTTTAAGGTGTATGTTCTAGCTTAACACCACAGAGAAAGGGGTCATTTTGCATGCTATGAATTTGAATATAAACTTAATATCACTAATCAATGGTTATGCTATTATAGTAATGTTATACTAATATGAGGAACCAATGGTATTAACCTAATGGATTTAGGGGATAAGGGGCATATAGAGGTGATTATTATTAACAGATATATAAGGTGAATTTGGTTGAAAAGAAATGAAATATAATTTAGGATGTGCTCTAACACATTATAATTAATGAAAGGGGGTATAAGAATATTAGAACATCATAAACTTGTGGGAAGAAAGAGGCGTTAATGATCTGGAAAAGTTCCAGAGGTCTTTATGCTGGAAGATGCTTGTATTTAAGATATGAAATGCAACCCTTGAAACAGGCTGGTAATTAAGGTACTGATGAATACTGTATATTCGGACAGGGACAGGCCAGGTGTTCTCATGTTTTTTAATTCTAGGAATCGGGGATACCGAACAAGTAACATAGAAGGTTTAAAATCGGGGTAGAAAAGAGAATATTTGAAACAGTAAGGATGACTTTTTTTTCCTTAGATATATTAAGACATATTAAGATATATTTAGATGAAACGGCATGTAGTTATAAATGCCAATGTATTTAGGTGGCTGAACTCAATGTATAATTCCATCTACGGAGGTCAATCAATTTTTAGCCATTATAGATGGCTTTCTTGTATTTAGGGTATCACCTTTTGATACCCTTAAAATCACGTGTTTTTTTTTTTGTTGTTGTTGCATTTACCTTTCTGTGGCTTATTTAACTATTTTCTTTTTTCATCACTATTTTTCAACACACCTTTCTCTGTTTTCTTATGGAGGTTCAATATACGGAAGGGAGAGGTAAAATAACGTCAGAAGTGTGGGATGATACCCACATGCCCAAAAGTCTGAGGTACCTAATTACACCACATGAAAGTATAATCACTAAAACCCTATTTATAATGCAGGACAATAAGGAAAATAAGAATGGAGGAGTCACATTTTGTTGTTGGAATATTAGGGGTGCGAATGATCCGCAAATTAAAAGGGCAAGATTATGGCCCATTTAAAAATCTTTGAAGGTGGATATAGTTTTTCTGCAAGAAACGCATACGAAACTACAAACACAGATGGGATTTAGGGGCAAATTGGATAGGCCAAAATATCATTCTCCTCGTCATTTACTGCTAAAGCCAGAGGAACAGCACTATTATTATTCCGAAAGGTATTTGCCGTTTATATTAAAGAATACAAATATCTTATAAAGAAGGAAGATACACGATAGTGGCGGGAGAAATTTATTCCACTCCATTGACTCTGATAAATATTGTACGCACCAAACTTGATAATCCCCAATTTTTTAAGAAAATTATGGATCAAATAGATGAGTATAATTTTCAAAATGTAATACTAGGGGGGGGACTTTAAATGTGTTATTAGATTCATACTTAGACAAATCAACATTCAAAATTAAGGAAGGGTTAGTGCTAAATCCAAGTCTAGTGAATTCTTAAACACAAATATAAAAAACACTAATATAATAGATTGTATGGAGAATAGCTAACCCAACTGGAAGGGAATATTCGTTTTTACTCATCAGTACACAAAACTTATTCAAGAATTGATTATTTTTAAGTGGACTCAAATGACTCAAATACCATATACGATTAATCACAATGAGTATTATTTCTGATCACACCCACGCTGACTTTTACTTTAAAACTTGAGGGAATGCCAGGTACAAATTTTTTTTGGAGATTTAACACACAAATAGCTAACGATTCACAAGGTTACGAGTATTTAAAACAACAAATGAAATTTTTATTTGAAATATAATGAGGACACCAGGGATTTCGACATCTCTATTATGGGAATCTTTTAAGGCATTCATTCGTGGAGTTATAATTTTGTATCAAACTTTTCTAAGTAAAAAAAACAGGACAGAACAAGGGATGTTAGAAAAGGAAATTAAATTATTAGAATTAGGAAACGCAAAAGACCCAACCATAGATAAACATAATAAGATAACATTACTGAAATTTAAACTTAATCGAATATTATCGGCAAGAAGTAATAAGATTATTTCAGATCACAAAACAAGTACAATTTGAATTTGGGGATAAACCACATAAACTTCTAGCACGACAATTGAAGAAACAAGAAAAGGAAAAAAACAATTAGTAAAATTAAATCAGAGAACGGGGAAACTATTAACTTTACCTAAGGACATTTACAAAAGGTTTGCTCAATTTTATCAAAAATTTATGTACATCTAAAACTAACATTGAAGACAATAAAATTCTACATTTTTTAGATGTGTAACTTGCCAAAATTGGATATCTTAGAACAAGAGGAATTAGGAGCCCAGATTACAAGTGAAGAAATAAGAGAAACAATAAAATAAGAAAAATGGGCAAGACAACCAGGGCCTGATGTTTTAATATGAATTTTATAAAAGATTTCAGGAGTTAATGCCCAGGATTAGTTAAATTAATACAGGTATGCTTTACTGATAAGAAATTACCAGAAACTTTATGCAGAATCTACAAATACGCTTTATACCAAAAATGATAAAAGATCTAGAAGATCCGGCTCGAAAGAGCTATATCACTTTTAAATACAGACCAAAACATTTTAGCAACGATTTTAGTAAAAAGATTGAGCAAATACATTAATAAATTGATAAACCAGGACCAAACGGGGTTTATACCCAAAAGACAATCATTTAACAATTTGAGACGACTTTATAATATAATGTATTCACATAAAGGGGAAAAGGAAGACTTATCAGTTATATCTTTGGATGCAGAAAAAGCATTTGATCAGGTAGGGTGGCAGTATTTATACATAGTACTCCAAAAATTTAATATGGGAGATAATTTTATTAGATGGGTAAAATTATTATACGATAAACCAACAGCAAGAATATTAACTAATACGTTGTCTCAAAAATTCCAGTTATCACGGGGCAATAGGCAGGGATGTGTTTTATTCACCCCTGCTATTTTGCCCTTATGATAGAGCCACTGGCTGAAATGATAAGAACTCAGCTGAATATTCAGGGATATAATACTAAGGACTCTAATAATAAAATTTCATTATACGCGGATGATATAATTTTATATATTAGAAATTCAGAAGCGAGTATCCCGAACGTATTAAATGTAATAGAGGAACTTGGCTCCTTTTCTGGATATAGAATAAATTGGAATAAAAGTGAAATTATGTCATTACATCCTCAGAAAGCGAATCATCTATTAAAATTTCCATTTAAAATTGCAACGGAAAAATTTAAGTATTTAGGTATTCAAGTTACCAGAAGATATAAATCATTATTTAACGCAAATTTTAGTCCTCTGTTAAATAAATTGAACACTTTGATTACATTTTGGAAAACGCTCCCACTATCATTAATTGGCAGAATAAATGCTATAAAAATGATAGTGCTACCACATATATTATATTTATTTAAATCCATACAAGTATATATACCAAAATATTAAAAAAAAACTAGAGTCTAATATTACTAATTTTATATGGGACTACAAAGCACATAGAATTAAAAGCAATCATTTGTGTAAACCTAAAGATGTAGGGGGACTTGCACTGCCTAATTTTTTATATTATTATTGGGCAGTGCATATTAAGAATATTATTTATTGGTTGGATTGTCCTTCTCAACAGATGGAATGGATAAGAATGGAAAAAGAGGATTGTTTTCCTTATGGTTTAGGAGCGATCCTCTTCTCCCCGATAAAATTGAATAATAATAGAATAGTGACTGGCCTTGAGGGGGATACGACATATATTGCCTGAAGTAGATTCATATTGCCCGAGTCGAAGACGAGGGCAATATGGATCTAGTGAGGGCAATATATGTCGTATCTCCCGAAAGAGGACAGTCAATATTGTTATTATTACCCATTATCAGACATCTAGAGGAAAATCTGAACATCTCATATGATATGAATGTATCTATACATTTTGCAATATGCAATTGCAACATTGTAAATAAGGGTACTAAAACCATTCCAACATTGTAAAATAAGGGTACTAAAAGAATGTAACATTTATGTTTCATTTATGTAATTTATGTAATTCATTTATGTGACAATGTGAAGGTCGAACTTTTAAACCGCGAACATTCTTCTCGCAACCGGCTGCCATTTTGTTTGTTTTTGAGAATAAATTTTAAATTTCGCACGCAGCATCACGTTGCCGTCACGCAGCGTCACGTTGCCGTCACGCAGCGTCACGTTGCCGTCACGCAGCGTCACGTTGCCAAGTTCCCGGATGTGAGACCAGGGGAATATAAGACTATATTCCCCGCTGTTTAAACAGGTAAAGTCCATAGGCGTTCGCTAGAAAGGGGAATATAAGAAAATATTCCCCTGTTAGCGCTGCTGGCAGTAAAAAGGAAGGGAATACAATTTCGTAAAAGCATACCTCAGATGGATGATATGGGTAATAATATATTATATAAGAAGAATCCAATTATAATTCGAATTTGGAAACAAATAAAATTAAATTTAAAATTAAGAAACTTATCTTCATTAACACCAATAATAAATAACCCGGTATTTAAACCATCTATTGTGGATAAAACATATAGACAATGGAAAAAACTGGGAATTAAAAAGTTGGGTGACATGTATGAAATGGGAAATTTATTATCATTTCAACAATTAAAATCCAAATTTAATTTGAATAATAACCAATACTTTAAATATTTACAGATATGTGACTTTATAAAAAAAATATATACCAAGATTACAGAATATAACGATAGACCCACTGGAAAAGCAATGAATATTAAGGCGGACTCACAAAAAATAATATCATATCTACATAACAGTATTCTTAATAGAGAATTGCCATTAACAGAGGCAATTAGAGAAGACCGGAAAAAAGATTTAATGATAAAAATTTCTAAAGAAACATGGGAGAGGTATTTGATATATATATACATAAATGTTCGATTAACTCTAGACATAATTTAATTCAATTTAAAATATTACACTGCCTATTATTCAAAAGTTAGGTTGAATAAATGTTCTTCAAATATCTCACCCATTTGTGATAAATGTCTTTCTCAAAATGCCAATCTTACACATTCTTTCGTTTCTTGCATAAAACTTCAAAGTTTTTGGTGTCATATATTTGATATATTCACTAGTTTATTTAAGATAAAAATGGAACCTAGTATGGAAATGATTATCTTTGGAGATGTAAATAAATTAAATATATCCCAAATCTCATTTTTTAATTATGGTTTAATAATAGCGAAAAAACACACTTAAATTTTGGAAAAAGGCTACTATACCAACACTCAAAATGTGGATTGGTAATATGTTGGAAACGGCCCATTTGGAAGAAATGAGATTCCTCCTAATAGAAAAAAAAAGACCAATTCTTAACGAGTTGGTCTCCATTTATTGACCTTGTGGAATCATGCGATGTAATATCATCATAAAATTAAAAATTCTGGGTTTGACTGAAAATTGATTAAGAAGAGAAAAAAAACACATCGACTGGTTGCGTGGGATAATCTCCTTTCTGCTTTACTTTCTCACATTTCTTTCTTCACTCTACACTCACTAGTCTATTCTTTACTCTTCACTACTTTTTTTCTCATTTCTTTCTAAAAAAAATGTTTAAAAAAAAAGGAAGTTGTACAAATAATGTTTTAATAACTCTGGGAACCTGTAAAAAGGTACCATTAAAATGTAATGTACTTCTAATAAATAAAATTTTAAAAAAAAGGAATTTGCTGGCTCTTCAAAAGAGATTTCAATTATTTCCACCTGACTGTAATTTTACCACAGACTTACAACCAATAATTTATCCTGTTCTCTTTTAAAAGTTATGATTGAATTGCTTTCAGGATTTTCATTGAAGACATACTCCAAGTCAGAACAACTCACCTTATTTAAAAAAAAAACTTTACTCACTCGTTTCCCCAATTAGTTTAACTTTGTGCTTCAGGTTATTAACCCACCACCACTATAAACAGGGTTTCTTATTTACCCATCAGTTCAGTTAAGTTTAGTTTAGTTTATTGTCATGTGTACCGAGGTACAGTGAAAAGCTTTTGTTACAAAACCATTCATGATTTGGAACATCTCTCGAAATTTCACCGCATCTCCTCTGTACAATTGTACAATCTTTCCACTTCCTGCATTCCAAATACCATTCCAGAAACAAAATGTCTGCTACTTTCTGTAAGATATAATATGTTTCCTGAAGTGTAATGCCATCAGAGAAACTGCCATCAAGGGAAGAAGCTGGCAAACAATTTCAAAAAGTTCTGCATAACTTGCTTGTTATAGTACTACTATATGTTTAAGATCCCAAGCTTTATATATCGAAAACATTCTCAACTTCATCGATCTTATTCAAAGATGTGTACTGGAACACGTTGTTTTTTTATCCTTGCATCACCTTTACAAGTTTTCTATTTATTTTACTTCTTTTATTTCTTTCTAAAATAATTTATTTCAAAATTATCACTTCGTAATCTCCTCCAATAAATTTAATTCCTCATTTATTTCTCCTGAACCACTCATATTGAAGCAAAGAACAAGAAAGCACACCAATGCCTCTACTTCCTTAGAAGGCTTAGGAAGTTTGGCATGTCACCTACAACTCTCAGCACCTTCTACAGCAGCATAATCAAGGACGTCGCACCCTGGCCACTCCCTCTTCTCCCCTCTCCCATCAGGCAAATGGTATAGAAGTATGAAAACAAACACCTGCAGATTCAGGGACAGTTTCGTTCCGGCTGTTATGAGGCAACTGAATCATCCTGCCACAATCAGAGAGCAATGCTGAACTACTGTCTGCCTCTTTGGTGACCCTCAGACTATCCTTGATTGCACTTTGCTGGCTTTACCTTGCACTAAACATCATTCCCATATCATGTATCTATACACAGTAAATGACTCGATTGTAATCATGTATTGTCTTTCTGCTGACTGGATAGCAGGCAACAAAAGCTTTTCACTGTACCTCAGTACACGTGACAATAAACTAAACTGATACACTGATTATTGGTCCATTTCATCAGCCTCTATGTGTCAATTATTTGTTTACCCCCCCACAGTTCCAAGTTTAGCATTGGCTATAAACATTTGACGAATCTCAGGAAGTTGGAAAATTCTAACTTTCATAACTTGCAACGAAGAAACAATAAAGATTTGAGTCCAAATACATAATTCTGTCAATCACAATTTAAACATCGACCCCTCAGTATCATTGAGTGAATTGAATTTTTGTTTACATATATGTTCCCTTAGTCCGGTGACAATCTTTAGTAACAGGATTTTGGCATTGCTTGGACCAACCTTAAAAATTAGGCATTGACCCAATTTGTATGAAAAGCTGCTTTAGTTTCAATGGATAATGAATTAAATTTGTGAAGTATTCATATAATTTTTAATGAAATAAATGGCAGGGGAAGGCATAAAGATCCAGAAAAATTAAAATGTTCCTTTTATGTGATGGTGTACACGATCTAGTGTGGCCTGAACCATACTGTGAAATGTAGATATTCAGTGGGGTGCAAATAACTGTTTTAACATTTATACATGCAATTAATTATTTAGAAATGTCTAGTCCTGGAACAAATTATGCTGCTAAATACAATTATTGCATTTATGGCAGACTCTTCCATAGTGGTGCTGATAAGATTTGGAGACCAAATCCTGCATCTCACACATTATTTGAATGCATGTATACAGATGATGAGCCCCAAGTCCCTCTGGATGGCTGAGTCATATTAATTTCTAGCCAATAATTAAATAATTGTGCAAAATATATATTTTTAAATCTCAGCAGCATTGTATGACATTGGCTTGTGCAGTAATTCTCATTTGCTTTGACGTGGAAATCAACCTACTTTGAAAATCAAAGGTTCATGGAAATATAAGTTTAATTTGGTGATGCACAAAATTAGTTTGGTTTTGTGTCAAGTGTACTCAAGTAATTGATAAAATTCCACAAGTGGTTAACCGCTTCAGTGCTGGATCTCCAAATTAGCATTTTAAAATGTAATTTGTTAATAATGCACAGAAAATAATGGATTTTTATATATTCAGTTTGAATTGCAGGTATCATATTTAAATACACAATTGAATTGACAATGATGCACACTCTCTCACTGGGATTTCAATATGATGAGCATTTAAGCTTATAGTGAAAGACATTTTTGAAATTACAACACATTGATTGGCAAAACAGGTAGAAATCTATTGATACCAACAGAATTGCATAAATTTGAAAATATTACATTCAGTTACTTGTCCAATGAAGCTTCAGTAAAATTAAAATGATTCTATGATAAAGAAATGCTTCTAAAGCAGGTTGAACTATTGACAGCACAAATGTGCATCTCCTTAACTGAACCCATCAATACTGTGATCTAACTTTATCCTCAAATTTTAAATTTCAAGATTAGTTCTTGTCTGGTGGATAATCTACAACCTTTCTAGGAATGTCTCCTTCACAGAATACAAGACACATCAGTCCAGCTAATTACCAACCAATAGGTATCCTCTTAATCATCAGCAAGGTGATGGAAAACCTCATCGAAGACACTGTTAAGTGACACTTATCAATAACCTTTGCACAAATGTTCAGTTGGGTTCTGCCAGGACCACTCAGCATCAATCATATTGCAGGCAAGGCCCAAATATGAACCACATAGCTGAATTTCAGAAGCAAGGTGAAAGTGGTGGCCCTTGACATCAAAGCAGCATTTGAAGTATTGCATTTTGGGATCCCAATAAATGTGAAATTAATGGGCATCATGTGGACAAGCTTTGAATGGCTAGTTATACTTTGCTAGCGATGGTGGTAACTATTGCATGTCATTCATCCCAGCTCTGAGAGTTTCTCAGGGTACTGTCCTAGACTTAATCATCTTCAGCTGTTTCAACATAAACTTTCCTGCCATCATTTGTGTGGAGATTCATTGAGGACTGCACAACATTCAATGCTATTCACAATTCCTCAGTAAATGAATGCAACTGGATCAAAATGAGATTCAGAGAATGAGATTCAGAGATGGTCTGAGATGTGACAAGTAACATAAATGCAACAAAAGTAGGCAATGACCATCTCAAACCATCAGCCTTGCGATTCA
This sequence comes from Okamejei kenojei, assembly GCA_035221665.1. Lineage (NCBI taxonomy): Eukaryota > Metazoa > Chordata > Chondrichthyes > Rajiformes > Rajidae > Okamejei > Okamejei kenojei. The sequence goes on from CM069134.1 coordinate 60,363,007, forward strand.
ACGCCATTACCATTGTCAAATTCCTCGAATTACTCACCTCCTGACATGTCACAGCCTTTCCATCAGCCATTAGGCAAAGGCAGGAGTGTGATGGAATACTATCCATTTTTTTGGATTAGTGGCTTCAACAAACGTGAAGAAGCTTAACGGCAAATATAGGTTGGCAGATTATTATCTGAATTATGTCAAGTTGGGAAAATGGGAAGTACAAAGAGATCTGGGGTCCTTGTTTATCACTCACTGAAAGTAAACATGCAGGTACAACAGGCAGTGAAGAGGAGTTGAGTATAGGAGCAAAGGGGTCATTCTGCAGTTGTACAGGGCTCTCGTGAGACCACACCTAGAGTATTATGTGCAGTTTTGGTCAATTAGAGGAAGGACATTCTTGCTATTGAGGGAGTGCAATGTAGGCTCATGAGGTTAATTCCCCGGATGGCAGGACTGTCATGTCGATAGACTGGAGCGGCTGGGCTTGTATACTCTGGAATTTAGAAGGGTGAGAGGGGATTTTATTGAAACATATAAGATTATTAAGGGATTTGACACACTAGAGGAAGGAAACTTGTTACCGATGTTGGGGGTGTCCAAAACCAGGGGCCACAGTTTAAGAATAAGGGGTAGGCCAATTAGAATGGAGATGAGGAAAATCTTTTTTACCCGGAGAGTTGTGAATCTGTGGAATTCATTGCCTCAGAAGGCAGTGTAGGCCAATTCTCTGGATGCTTTCAATAGAGTGTTAGATAGAGCTCTTAAAGATAGAGGAGTCAGGAGATATGGTGAGAAAGCAGGAACGGGATACTGAATGTGGATGATCAGCCATGATTGGAGTGAATGGCGATGCTGGCTAGAAGGGCCGAATGGCCTACTCTTGCACCTATTGTCTATTTGTCTGTCAGAATAAAGCAATCCGTTCAACTGGTACCCATCAATCAGGCCCATCTATAAAATGCACTTCAGTTAAACCTAAACTACTCCAACAGCACCTCCCAAATCAAGGACAAGGGCAGCGGGCACATGGGACCACCACCTTACATGTGAGGAGAACATGTAATGTCCCCCTCACATTACTAATTATTCATTATCACTAAGTGCAGATCCCCCCCAAACTTTTTCTTCTTGCGCATGGCACGCACAGCCTAAAGTTATAGGACAACTTGTTCTATTTGATCTTATTTGATTGTGCACGCCAGGTTGATTGCATTCGTCGAAACAGGGCGGACCACATGAAGGTTGCAATCTCCCACGCACCCAACAATACTGTGGGATAAGCTTTGCCATAAAGAATGCAGAGATTCTTTTTGAAAGCAGTGAAGGATGGATAATAAATGTTAACATTGCCATCAATGCCCTGTTCCGAAGAAAATGAATAGAAATGTAGCTATTGACAATATTTATGTGGCATAGAGTAATTTCATATTCGCAAAAAACAGACAAATTAGAACTTCTCCTAGGTCACAAAACTATTGTCCTAACTTTTTAGAACACTCTCAAAGCACTCTTAGTAATCCAAATGGAACATGGGCTTGCATGACTGATGGCTTGAATGAACTCATGTATGGTATGATCTGATTTGACCATCTCCCTCATTGGGGACTTTTGAACTAACTTCCATTGGACTTTATCTTGCACTAAATGTTGTACCCTTTATCTGTGCACTGTGGACGGTTTGATGTAATTATGAATCTTTAACGATAGCAAGCAACAAGCTTTTCACTGCACTTTGGTACACGTGACAATGATAACCTATACTAAATTAACATCTGCTAAGAATATCATGCTTCTCATTTATCCTACACTAGGAGGCCAATTGTTATCCTGCATAACTCTAACTTTCTCACACACCCAGAAAATCTCAACTGTTTCTTCATCTGCACTCGGAACATTAAGGTATGTAATTGGGATGTGGGTAAAAACAATCACGCAAAATACACACACTTCACGAAAGTACATGCAAACTCAACAGAGAAAGCAGCTGAGGTCAGGGTTGAAACTTAGGTTGCTGGCGCTACATGGCAAACAGCAGCAAAAGCTGCTCGTTGATCAGAACTCCGTCATTATGCCCTTGATATCACACTGCAGGGGCCTCTTTCCTTTTTTACCAATAGCATACCTGCCAGACTTGTGGAATTGAAAAATCGGAATCCTATTAGTCTGACGCAGAGAGAGCGGGGCACGTGACGTCAGAAAAGCATCTAAGAAGGGTCCTCGACCCAAAACGTCGCCTATCTCCTTTCGCTCCTTAATGCTGCCTGCACCCCTGAGTTTCTCCAGCATTATTGTGTAACCCTCGATTCTCCAGCATCTGCAGTTTCCCTACGTTCAACTCTCGGTTTGTGAGTAGAAACATAGAAACATAGAAATAGGTCCAGAGTAGGCCCCATTCAGCCCTTCGAGCCTGCACCGCCATTCAATATGATCATGCAGATCATCCAACTCAGTATCCCGTACCGTGCTCTCCATACCACTCAGATCCCCTTAGCCACAAGGGCCACAATCCAACTCACTCTAAATATAGCCAATGAACTGGCCCTCACTACCTCTTGGCAGAGAGTATCCAGAGGACTCACCACTCTCTTGTGTGATGAAAAAAGGTCTTCCTCAACTCGGTCTTTAAGGATTTCCCCTTAATCCTAAGCAGTGACCCCTTGTCCTGGACTCCCCACTCGGGAACATTTCTTCCTGCATCTAGCTCACTGTTTCCTAGCCACAATCAGCCTATCAGGAAACCTCCCTGCTTGAGGCCATCTGTTGCTGCCCTGAAAACGTCCTGAATTTTCCTCGCTTCCAGCCAAAGCCCCTCACAAAATCAGTCTGAAGAAAGTCCTCAACTCCAAACGTCACCTATCCATTTTCTCACAAGATGCTGCCGACCCACTGACTACTCCTGTATTTTTGTGTCAATCCTCCAACACTTTGTTTTTTTCTCCTCAATGATTTCCAGCATCTACAGCTACTTGTCTCACAATGAACTATTTCTTCATTTTTACAGATGCTGCCTGACCCTGCTGACATTTTTCAGCATTTTCTGTTTATTTCTGATGTCAAGACCTTCACCATCTTCTCTCCACCCATGTTTCTGCATCTTAAAAACATGTTTCATTTAGTTTCCGAGATACAGCGTAGAGAACAGCCCTTCGCCCAGCGACTCCGTGCCAATCAACTACCCCCCCTGTCACTAGTTCTGTGCTACATCCTAGGGACATTTACCGAACCATTAACCTGCACCTAGGGACAATTTCAAAAGCCAATTAACCTGCAAACCTGGGGGGCACGAACCTTGGAATGTGGAGGAAACTGAGCACTCTGAGAAAACCCAAACGGTCACAGGGGAGAACGTACAAACTCCGTAACAGACCGCGCCCGAAATCATGAGCGAACCCCGGTCTCTGGCGCTGAGGCAGCAACTCCACCGCTGACCGGGATCTCTTTCTACCGTTCTCCTCGTTTCCTGGATGGAAAAGCACCAACTGAAACATTACCCCCTGTCTGATCAAGATGTTGTCTTATCTTCTGCATTTTTTTTGTTTTATTTCAGATTCCCACATCTGTCTCGTTTTACATTAAAAAAAAAACTTTTTCTTTTTTTAAACCATATGATGATTCTGCCCACTAAAACCCTTCACATTCTGGCTCATGCCCGAGTGATCACGTTTTCAAAATGATGTATTTCATGGGCCATTACAGACCACAAATAATTTGCCATTTTTTGTCTGGAAGCTGAAAGTCCCTTTATATATGGTGGCGCACTGACGGCATGATCTGTTTAGTCATGTTACAGCGAACTCCCAAGCTTTCTGTGTTCAAAGAAGGAGTGATCACATTGAAACACACTAAATGCACACAGCTGGTTGGGAGAGGAGCCGCGTTGATGGTGCTGGCGGCGGGGTACTCACAAACAGGTTAGCGTGTGAGCCGTGGGAATGCGGCGGCAGTGGCAAGGCATTTCTTCTTCCCAACAGAAGTGAATCTTTGAAATTTGAGATGCCGGGACTTGAGCGCAGAACAAATCGCGGAGCGATCAATTGATGTTTGCATAAGCAAGTCAAATCAGTGGGTTTAGTACAGGGCAGTGTTACTTTCAATCGTGTTCACTGAAATGGTAAAGCCCGGGGGTTGGGTGGGGGGTGGGGGGGGGGGGGGGGGGGGGGTGGGGGGAGGAGGAGGGAGAGAAGTGGGCACTTATGTTTTCATGTTCTGATTCTTATTCACTCTACCGCTACTTCCCCCTGCTGCGCTCTGGACAGTTATCATGAGAACCCCCCCTTGTTTGTATATTTGCCAAAAGGTCACAACAATTCCCGGAGATTGTCAAAGAGCAGGGTGGAGATTTCAGCTGCTGCTGTGGAAGTATTTCCGCGTTACAAGCAGTGTTGGTGCTACTCGCTGTGAAGGTGCTAGAGGCGCTTCAACGGGGTTAACACGCCAGCAAGGTATCGCTTCTCCCGACACGCCTAAACCAGTGCGTTTGTCCTTGGACTGGGTGTTTATTCTGCTCTTGGAGGAACAGTTGGCCCCGTTAAACTGTTTTCTTCTGGTTATAGGAATACAAGGGAAACCTGCGCAATGGGGCAAGATTTGGAAGGGGCAAGGAACGAAGACACAGGGGAATGCGGGGCTCAGATGGGAGAAAGGGCCTGGGGTCCCTGGGGGGGGGGGGGGGGGGGGGGGGGGGGGGGGGGGGGGGGCAGGGGGAGGAGAGGAAGTCCAGAGTTCCCGTGGATGGGGGGTCCGTGCCGCCGGGGTGGGGTCCGTGGCCCGGGAGTTGAGGGTCGGGGCCCGGGGAGAGGAGTGACGGGGCCCCCGGGATGGAGGGTCGGTGCCACCCCGGATTGGAGGGTCGGGGTCCCGTGGAGTGGAGGGTCGGGGCCCCGGGATGGAGGGTCGGGCCCCGTGGAGTGGAGGGTCGGGGCCCCGGGGAGTGGAGTTGTCGGGGCCCCGTGGAGTGGAGTCCGGGGCCCCGGGGAGTGGAGGTGTCGGGTCCCGGGAGTGAGGGTCGGGGTCCCGGGGAGACGCGGGGGGTCCCGATGTTGGGCCGAAGGGACTGTTCCCGGTAGCCCGGCCAGGCCAAGGATCCCAGGGGAACGGGCTCCGCCGCCACCTACCTTCCTCAGACAGTCAGGTCCTCCAGAGCCCCGAGTGGGTCATCACCTCCTTCGTTCTTGTGACACGTGTCGTTGTCCCCCGCCGCCCTTACTCCCGGCACACACACCACCCCACCCGAGTACAGCCAGTATCGGTGGCCCACGCGATGGTCATCAAGCTGAAGGCACCGAACGCCCCTACCGTGGTCAGCAACATCTGCACCCGCGCTCCACGCCGCCCCCCATGCCGGTCCCGGGAGCCAGCCAGCCACCAGCCGGCCCGCACTGCACTGCTCCGTACCCCCCCGCGCACTGAGCAAGCTGGGTGCCTCGCGGCTGTGTCGTGTTGTGAGGGCTGGAACGGGCTGGCCCCAGGACCCGAACTGACGCGCTCGCGGTCACTTCGCCGGGCTTGACAGTCCCGGCGTCGGCGGAGCGCTGTAGGTGTGAGGTGACCGGTGAGTGTTGCCCCGTCTGGGCCGACCGGACCATCTCTCCCTGCCCCCGTCATCGGCCTCCTGTCCCTGCCTCTGAATTGATAATGAACGTTCCACCCAATTCCGATTTTTTTTGTCTCAATATTCCAGAAAAAAAAAATCGGGAAAAAAAACACATAGAAAGATTCTGTGTGTTTTTTTTTTCCGATTTTTTTTCTCGAATATTGCGACCAGAAATCGGAATTCGGAATTGGATGGAAAAATCGGAAAATTCCGCCCAAATCGAATGGTTGGCAGGTATTTGGGGGCAATCGGTGACCATGCCCGATACCCAACATTTTCACACATGATTTGCCAAGTTGCTCAATCAAGTGATTCCACTCAATCTTGATTAAAACTGCACTATGACAACATCTACTGTCTCAGGTTCACATCAGTTCTGAATACACTTATTGCCAAGACGAATGTCTCATGTGTAAATGTTCGAAGAAGGGTTCTGACTTGAAAATATTCGCATCTTTTTTCTCCAATGAATGCTGCCTGTCCCGCTGAATTACTTCCGCACTTTTGTGTCTACTTTTTATTGCCCATCTAATATGTAAATTTAGGTCCTTCATTATGGCGCAGGCTTTATTCATCTTTCTCCATTGAATAACGACAATTCAGCTTTTCCTCTGCATCTGCTAACTCACTTGTACCCCTGAAGATAACTAGCACTTCTTCTCAGCAACTTAACAGCACTAATTCCAACACCCTACAAATCCCCAGCAATAGACACACCAACATATTAGATCCGTGCGAGTTGGCTTGGACCATTTGTCTAAACAATCCTCACACACATAGGACGAGTAACAACCCAAATTTTTAGGTATTTTTGGGTTCTCTTTACAACATGCAGCTGATGTTCTCAACACAATATCCTGCTTAACTTATGCTTTGGAAAGCATTCCAATCAAGGTCTGTCAAGCTTTGCATAGTGTTACTTAAAAGAAGGCAGAGGAAGGTGATCAGGATAGAACAGACCCATCTACCAAAATGAATGATCACCTCATTACTCCAGTCTGAAGAAGGTGTCTCAAACACCGTGAAACGTCACCCATTACTCGCTTCCCATAGATGCTGCCTCACCCGCTGAGTTTCTCCAGCTTTTTGTCTACCTTCGATTTTTCCAGCATCTGCAGTTCTTTCTTAAACACCTCATTACTTTCTTTAGTAGAGAGGACAAGTGACGAGCTCACATATGCTGCAGGTCAGCTCCTCGTTGAGAGGATCATGGAGACAAGGTCCCTCCTCAAAACTTGATGGGCATCTCTCACAAGCATTTTGATCTTGGAGACTCTTCTACAGTGTGGGCTTACATATTGGTTTCAGTTGAAGTGCAATGTCCTTCTTGTCCTCTGTTTCTTCTCTCAACTCTTTTCACCTTTCACTCTCAGAAGCACTTTCACACTTCATTGTAAAGACACTCTGTTCGTTGATGTGCATTTAATTAATAGTACTAAAAACGTGGTATCTATTCTGCTTTGCTGTTTATCTTCAACCTGATAAAAAAAAAGTAATTCATCATATTTCAGGTCTAATCCTAGAGTTATGACATCTGTAAAAAATGGGACTTGCCACCATGCTGACTTTGTCAAACACAGTAGTCCTGAATTTTGTTTTCATCTTCCAGTAGAATTCCGGTTATTGAACCTGCTCAGTCCCTTTTAAAAGACCAGTGGATGAGACAAATCAAAGATCCTTGGAACAAAACTTGCCTTGCCATTTCACTCTCAAGGAAGAAATGTGCATCTACCATCATCCTATTAAACAGTGGACTTTTTATAGGAAGGATGGGCAGGTGGTGTGTGAAGGAAGATGATCAAATCAAATCTTGATCTTCTTTAGTATTATAAAAGAGTACCAAAGAGACTTAGTCTTTAATTGGTTAAATGTATTTTGGTAATGTTCGATCTTATTGAGAGCAACATTTTCATTGGTTAGTCTCCAGGATTGACAATTTTTTAAAGCGCAAAGGCCAGAGGTTTCTTTGGATATCACATCATATTTTATAACAATATTTATGTTCACATTTATGTTGTGCTGCTGTGTAATTAAGAATTCAATTGGTCCGTCTGGGACATAAGACAATGAAACACTCCTAGGGACTTTCATTCTTGACTCTTGAATTAGACAAAGATCTGGAGTGACTGGCTATTATCACCCTCAGGCATCTGATGAGGTCAGAATCCAATATCAACTCATGGAAATTGATGCTTGGACACTGAGCTCAGGGTGTTGCAAACCACCATTTCCCTTGGGTACTAGTCACAACAGGCAACAGCGCTATCATGTATATTTTAACCACCCTACTGTTAATTAAGTTGTAAAATAATAGCATCAGGTGCACCAGTCATTAAGGCCACATAGCTGCCATTTTCACACTGTAAGGATCCAAAACAACACAGCTGTAAAACTTTCAAAGACAAAACAAAAAAAGAACAGGCAGGATGTGTAGTTCTCTATTCTCCATATAATATTTGTGAAAATCACAGTACCTTGTTCAAATACCTAATGTGCAATAATATTTAAAAGGCAATAACAGCATGCGTTGCATGTACTTGATCTTTAAAACACAGAGGTATGAGGGTTTCATCTTTCACCCTGGCCCAATCTAGAATCCATCAAACCTCAGCCTCAAAAGATGTTCACAGTCTTGTCCTTCCATTGGCCATGAGGGAACATATTTCAAAGACACATCCCTCAGAGAAAAAAAATATCTGTGCACATCAATCTTAGGCCCTCAGGTCAATTTTCCCGAGATAGATTTTTAAAAAATATACTTTGAGTAGTAAAGGAAGGAGGTTTTGCGCTCCACAGGACAGGGCCTATACAGCTGCCAGAAGAAATTACAGTCAGAGGTACCAAAGTGAAATGAGGATAACAAAGGGTCAGAAGGAAAAATACAGGCTAAAGTGGATGAGAGCCAAAGGAACTGACCAAATTCCGACTGATGTGGTTTAACAAAACGGGATGGATTTTCATTTGAGATGCGGGGAAAATAAAAGCACACCCATTGAGAAATAGTGGACAGAAAACGAGCCCTGAGTTTTGGCAGAGTGTTTTGCGAGTAAGACAAACCAGGCTAGAGGCATGTGTCCGGACTACGCAGGTGGCAGCATGGGACCCATACCACATATAACACACATTCTCGTCCATCGAAACAGTGTCCAAAGGATACAGGCAGGCTTGATTTGTTACTAATACCTATGAGAGAGAAGCATGTGTTTATCCAAAATCTGCTTTCACTGGGGTGGAACCCTCTCCAAGAAACTGATAGCTCAACTATTGACCTGTTTTTACAAATTTCGGTTTAATGGCCCTCTCGAACATAGATTACAAACACTTACACCAAAACCAAACCAATTAGAGAGGCGAGGGCATTAGATTCTATTTGAGATACCAAGGACTACCAAGACAGATGTGTCCGCAATATTCTTCCCATGACACATTTAATGCATGGTATAGTCTTCACCTCTACCTTGTTACCATACACATGCAACTAAGTTACGCTTGTAGCTCTTTCTTCCCAAAAACCTTTTCTGGCTTAAGTCCCTCCCTCTCCACCAGTTTAAAATTCAATTTGATACTTTTGGGAGGACCACGAAACAAGAAGAAACAAGACATAACTAAATGTGAGGTTTGTTACATAGGTGGAAGTGTAAGTTGGTTGAAGAGTTGAGATTTGCAACTTTCTGCTTGAATATTGTAGGATAACAGTGACAGTATTACTTTTCCTTTTTAAGAATTAATGTCAGAAATGGAGAGATGTAGCGCAGGGAAGCTCACTGGAGCTCAGCCAGAAACTAGTCGGACACGAGATTGTGTCATAGCTTTATTCTCTCCAATACAGCTCCGTAGATGTCAGAGGACACCGTATGCCTGTCTTATATACAACTCAAGGTCACCAAGAGTGCCGCGCCTATGAGCCGATGGTTCGTTATGCCCTTTGGTGCAACAGGATGCCGCCAAACGAAGAACTCATTTGAGATTTGATATGAAGTAGCAATGGGGACTAGTAGATAATATGGTGTAATTTCATTCCCAATAAGAATTCATGCTTAAAGGGCCGACGTCGTGGTAGGAAGATTTATATAGATATATATTAAATATATTTAAAATTGTAAGTATTTGAGGTTCAATAGTTGCAGCCCCGTGCAGATCCATAGATCTTTATCTATTCATCTATCTAATCTATATCCATATTTAATATAAATATTCTCACACACATCACACAACACATATATTACAAGTTTTGACACAACATATTATACATTAAACATACATACATATAATTTATAATACCCTAATTATATATATTTATATTAATATATATATATATCATATAAATAGTTAATTTATGCATATGTGTAAATAGAATGCTTAGTTGGTGGGATCAATGGAATTAAATGTATTATTGCCACATTCTGCCGCTCGCTCCCTATATTTTCTTATGCCTCCGTATAATCTCATGGAACTCATGATCAGTATGATGGCCAAGAGGCAGAGAAGGTATACTGAGAGAAGTAAAGGGAAGCTACAGATTGCCATGTTGTGAATTACAGGTTATTACATGTGGAGACGGTTAGAGTCCCATGTAATCAGAATTGGGTGGATACTGCCAATGTTTAGATGTAATAATAGCGCTCTTCTGTACAGACATGGCGATTATGGGAAAGATTCTGGAGGTGGGGGAATAAATTCGCTGAACAATTGCATTTTCTCAGCTTTGTATTTAGAGTGTTGGAGTAATAATGTCATCATTATATATCATAAGTGGAATGTCTCTACAGTTGTTTGAGACCTAAAATTTTCATATCAATTTTCATCATTACAAAAATTTTAATGTGTCAAATAATGCGCAATAAAATTGAACAGCAGAGATCTGCTTAAACTGTTTCCATACAACTAAATCTACATTAACTGAGACATGAGACATCTTGTTGAAAAAGTAGATGACAGATGTATGTTTGTGAGCACCCATTCTCCCAGAAACCATTTCACGCTAGTTACTTCACTTTCCTATGAATAATATGCCCTGATTGGTTTTTCTAGATAAGATACAAAGTTGGACGCATGAAGAGCGTCCATGGGCATCGTGATCACATTACATGCAAGTTACTAGGGTAGTGATGTAGATTCCCAGACATTGAGGTTTCACTTATGGCTATCCGAAATCTAAATGAGAGTCGTCAGAATTATGTATGTTAATTTGGTTTGTGCCACTAGTGTAGAAACATTAACATAGCTTTGCTCTCACTTAACCCCCAAGGTTTTCTTTCTCAATAAAATTAAGTTTACCACCACAAAAATGTTACAAAATTGAAACAGACAATAATTGAATTAATAACACAAAAGCCTACATCTGTGCAATTTAAAAAACATTCAGAAGTTATCTGAAGGTATATATTTTTTTCTGCACTTCAGTTGAAAGCAATCAATCCACTTAATATTTTCATGTGTCTGTAAAAATACCACAAACAGGCCATTTGCCCCATCTAATCACTGTTGCCATTTATCTTCCATGCAAGCAATTAGTTTACTCAGTCGGTATCTGTGCATCCCCATCTAACTTTTCAATCTAAACTTGAGCATTAACATATCATCGACCTAAAGTACTACTTTCAGTATTAAATTCGATTTCCTTCCAATTCCATATAAAGATTCTTGTTTCCTTTTTTTTATCAAAAGCTCATGCATTTACCTTTACTCCCGTGGGTCCAGATACTAAGTCTCCCGTAACATGAAACTGCCAGTTTCTAACTCAACCACATATTATCCAATACTGCCCTGGTATCTATAGTATTTTTCAAGAATACAAATACAAAGTATCCCTCGAATTCACTAAAAAAGATTTATTTTGTTGAGAATAAGTTGAACTAAACCAAGGTTTTCAATACCATTTTCAATAATTGATTGTATATTAATCAGCTAAAATCAGCATTTTGAAGTTTCCAAAATAGTAAAATTCAAGTAACATTAATTGATACAGAAACATATTTCCAATGTTTAATGAGGACTTTAACAGTCATGAAAGTTGTCAGGTTCAGTTCTAATCATATTGTAACTGGCATTGAATTACACATTGCATTTCCTCAGCGCATTTTCATTTTCTGCAGGAATGGAATTGTTACAGCTTCTACAATGAACTGCAGGGAGCAGCAAGCAGGTAGAAAACCTTAGTAATATTTAATTGTGCCTTAGTTCTCTTTATTCATCACTTCTTACCAATGTTAAAATTTACGTGACCCAGTTAAAATGTAGAGAACTTCACTCAGTCCACCCTATTAAATTTAAGTGGTCAAACATTACTGGGATTGCAACTCTGGTCAATTACATGACAATGCACACAAATAAAATGCTCATTTTCAATATGCTAAGCAATATTTACAAAATCAACTGATTCAATTGTTTATACAGATATGAATACATAACATATAGCTTACCTTTTTCTTCCTTCTTCATTTCAGAGTCAGATCTTTTGTCTGGAAGATTACAAAAATAATTTCATTGATTACATGAAGTAGCTAAAAAGCTTCCTTAATATAGATTGCTGTATAAATGTTATTTTCCTTAAATGTATAAAAACAATCAAGGCAGCATTTCAAGTACCACCTTTTAGAATTAAGAACCAATGAGAGATATATGGCACGCATAACAATGGGTTTACTTTTCAATAAAGGAGTAGGGTTAACACAATTGTACAAAGCAGGCTTCTCCCTTTTATAGGTATTACATGCTCACCAAAGTCAGAGTCATGCAGTCCAGCTCACCATTTCAGCACCAACTATCCAGCACCCATTTACACAAAGCCCATTTTATTCACCATCAGTTTGCTTAAATTCTACCACTCACCTACACAACAGATGCAATTTACCAAATAACTTCCATACCTTTGGGATGGGAGAGCACTCAGTGAAAACTAAAATGTTCACAGGGACATACGCAAACTTCACAGACAGCACCGGGTCATGATTTAACCCAAGTCACTGAAGCTGTGAAGCAGAAGCTCTTTTAGATGCACTACTGAAACTAGATTGCACCATATTTACTAGTCATGACCAAAATGAAGGAAGGATAATGCTTCCTAAGGTTTCGCATATAAGGTTCCTGAGGTTTGTCATACAAGGGTTATTGAGTGCATCGCTTCCTTGCCATTCCCAAAAAGAGCAGCGATGGTTCAGGAGTCTGGGTGGCACAAGGTTTGCATTCACACACATTTTCTGTCCCACAACATCCAAGTAATTGTGGAACTGGATAACCATGACATAAGTAACAACAAATAATTAACAAAGCAATCACTTAACAAAATAAGCTTAATTTTTGAATTTGAGTACTGATTGACTAAATGACACCCTTGCACCTTTACAGCATTACAATAAATCAACCACATCACTTGAAAACCAAGATCCTTGAATGTCTAAATTTGTTGCTCAGGTATAAGACTTGCTTATTCAATGATCTTTCCCAAAGTTTTTAAAAGGTAAATGTCAGCATTGTATAAAAAAACAATTTTGCAAACAAGGCATTGTAGAAATCTGTTGAAAGAGGTCCGTTCCTGAAGCAAAAGTTTCACACCTTTTTTTTGCTGTGGACTACTTCACGGGATTGTTTTCATCTTCCCCCTCCTGCATTCATATTTAATGTTATGTTATCTAGGTGCTCCCCACTTCTTAATTTACACCTTACCATCTTCAACCCATCCCAATAGTTTGAAAGCCCAGGCTTATATTGGTTTCTTTATTGCAGGCAGCAATAAAGCCAAACTTCCATTCTTGGCTGTAGCCAAAAATGCTGAAGGAAGTCAACAAGTCAGGTATAATTTGCGGAGGCAAACGTATGGTCAAGGTTTCTGATCGAAACACTGTGCTGGGACCAGCGTCACATTGACCCAGGTGTCCTCATGCAGAGTTGCAACCTTAAACATTAATCATCCCTTTATCTCTACAGCTGCTGTTAGACCCACTTCCTTCGTCCAGCAGTTTGTTTTTTTTTGCTCTAGATTCCAGCGTGTGCAGGTATTACCATTCCTAATTATATTTTCCAAATCAGTGAAACGTTAAAATATGTACAGCTTTTGCATTATGGTCAGAGCATAACCACTGTACCTACATGAAAAAAACTACAACTCACAGAGGTAATTCTAGAACATTTTATTGTTAAAAAGTGACATAACCAAGGAAATATTACAATGAATAGATTTGCACCTACACTTTAGGTAACAGACTAAAATTACACCAATTGCAAATGCCAAGTATTTCTTTATGCTAGCTCGATTTTTGGCAACAAATTACAACAGCTAGCTTAAAGTCAGTTAGTGCCCATGTAAACTTTTGACTATCAAGTCATTTTTAAGAGAACCAAGATCCTTGGTCAACATGAAAATACAATAGGATATTAAAAACAACTTTGCTAATGAAGCAATCAGCAATGTTTTGCATTTAAATCCTTTATTACTTGCCACTGCTTCTTAACAAATATCCTACTCTTGCACCAATTATGGCTTTTTAAAATTTAATACATTTCCTTTAATAAAAAATAAGTACCATACACCATTAAGTATTATCAATTTTCAGCCATAAGGCTATCTAAATAAAATATATAGAAAAAGCAACATAACACAGCTGATAAGTTTTATTGCTAAACCTGACCAATTTTCACAATATGAAATTTAGTCAAAAAAGTCCATAATATTTCTAAAAAGTGTTACAGTTGAAATCTCCCTGCCATTTGCAACCACATTTCACAGATACAGTACTAAATCAACTAGTCCGATTAAATACTCTTCGCACTGAAGCCCTGCAAGGATAACATTGTCTTTCCAAACAATAGCTGTTGGCAGCACTCAAGCCAAATGTGCCCTCAAATATAAAAAAATCTATTCCAATCATTTCCTACAAAAGTTAAAATCTCTCCTGTCAAATGGTTGCAATTTGTTCAAATAGTGTTTTCAAATTTTACTACATTATAGTCACCGCAGTCCACTCCAATAGTTTATTAAAATAATTCACATTAATAGATTGCTCTTTCATTTTAATGTATATATTATCTTTGTGTAATAATTCCACATTAGTATAAGAGCAGACTTTGTTTGAGACAATACAGACTGATTGGTAACAAATCTCACTGAATATCAACCACTCCCATCATTAGTATCACATGGGTACATTTCAGTATCACATGATTGAGTTGACACAGCCAGAATCTTTGCAAAATAGACTTTATAAAAGCACACAACTACAAAAAAATGGTTAATTTCTTAAAAAAAACACACGTACATACAACTCAAAAATACCATGTACTGTCTGAAAAATATTCCACATATCCTTAGTGTGTTCCATCACATTATCTTCCGTCAAAGATCTCACACTAATAGTGGCTGTTTTAAGAACAAAAATAAAATTAAGTGGAATGTAGAGTGGCCTGGTCCAAATGATTTTGAAGTCTTTGTGATGAGTTAAAGATCTGCAAAACAACACAAATTGTTAATTAAAAGTTCTAACAGTCAGTGGTAGAACTGGCTGATAATCATAATTCATAGGTAATTCTTCATGTTGTTGTGAATTCTGCAAAACACTTTGTAGTCTTAAATTCTCAGTGATCAATTTCTCTTGCGTTTTATTATTGAAAATGACTGCACAATTTTTCTCTTCAAATGTACACAATATATACAGATACCCTATTTAGTGCTGCCTTGTAGTGTACTAATCCATTTCAGAAATCTTGGTAACTTGAGTCCATACGCTAACAAGTGCTTCAAAAGAGACCCATTCAGACTGCATGTTGCTGTGCAAGGAACATGGCACTGACAGCTGTGAAACGACGATCTTATCCTGGCAGAGCTTAGATGTTAAGTGAATGACCAAGGAAATGTGCAATGTTTGCCTCAATAAGTTCAACTATGGTCCCTATTTGTTGTGTTTGTTAACGTATGGAAGTATCAAGGCTGGGGAGAGCTGTGCAGCCAAGAAAAGAGGTAGACAAAAAAAATTCCATACCAGGTAATGGGAGGTCAAAGAGACTGAATGAGGCCAGAATGTGACACAATATGAAGCAGCCTCTGCCAGTCATCATCAATACCAAATTCACAAAATATACTTTGGTGGCTTATCCATACCAGGCCATGTGATGATGAATCAGCAGGGGCATGCAGGTATGGTTAAGCCACCAAAGTAATGTGCAGTGGCACCTACTGGGGCTGGTGTTGGAAGGGACATGGTTTGCGATATGGTCACTCAGCCCTCAGATGTAAGACTCAACGTTGCATGTTTGGAACGTTTGGTATTGATGGTCAATCAGCCTTTTGCACTTGCTCTGCCATTTCACTGTGCCAATTGGTACATGTGACAAATAAATGTATCTTGTATCATTCAATAAGATCCAAAACGATCCTTTAACTCAGCTCTATCACATATCCTTTGACTTTCTTATAATTTAGCATTGATTTTTTATTTTTTAAATGCTTACAAGTAGACTTCAGCCATAAAGGATCTCAACAAATCTTCACAGTTAACTGAAGTCTTTTACCTGATTGACCACTCCCCTACATTAACTCTGGTAAAAAAAGACAAAAAATGCCGGAATTATTTAGTGTCAGGCACCATCTGTGGAGAACATGGATAGGTGACATTTCAGTTCCGGGTCCTTCTTCAATCTCAAGAACGGGTCGCGACTCAAAATGTCACCTATCCACATTCTCAGGTAGCTGCCTGATCCACTGTGTTACTCCAGCACTTTGTGTCTTTTTTTTGTAAATCAGCATCTGCAACTCTTTGTGTCTCTCTCATAATTATGGTGAAGACTGATGCTAATGGACATCTATGAACATTTCAAGCTAAAAGGATTCATATGGACATATTAAACATAACTTTGTTTTTAATGGATAAATTTGCATTTTTGTTTGGATATGCTTTTTAAATACTCACGATACACAACAAAGCACAATTCTACGACAGTTACATAGTTGCTTCCTCACAACCACAGCAACACTTGGGAGGGAAAGATTTGGTTTCACTCTTGCTGCAATCCTTAATCTATGTTCATATGTTATCAAAGCATTTTTGAATATAGACTGAATGCAATGAAAAGTAAATCTGCCTTATTATGCACTAAACTCTCCTTTGCATCCTATAATATTCCCTTGTCAGATATCCACTGTGCATTTGATGACAGATCTGAAATTGTGCCAGGTGTATGTGCAGTATAATGACAAACACCATAGATCAAAATACTGAAAATATATACATAAAAGTAACTGATTGTTCATGGAACTACAGTTAAATTTTTAATGATGTTAGAAATTAACAACATAGAAGAGTGCTACATAGTTTATAATGATTGTGAATAAAGGACTATTGTTTAATAGGTAAGTTTCGCACACAAAGTTCAGATGCTAAAATCTTGAGCAAACCACAAAGTGCTGGAGGGACTCAGGAGGTGAGGCACATCTTTCCATTCCCACCCTGAACCACTTTCCACAGAGACTAATCCATCCACAACTTTTTGGTTCTGTTTATTCAACCCACCCCTGGCACTTTTCAAAAGATCTGCAGGAGATGCAACATCTGTCCCTATACCACCTCCCACACATCCATCCAGTCCAGACGATAACAGTCCTTCCGGGTGAGACAGAAGTTCGTATGTACCTCTTCCGACCTACTGCATTCAGTGTTCCTGATGACCCCCATTATATATGCAACCGTTTTGCATCAATTGTGTCTGTCCATCATGGTCTGCTGGAGCATCCAGTAGCTAACCATTTAATGTTTCTGTAAGGAAATCTCCTTCTATTTCACATTAATGTAAACATTCATGTTTATTGTTCTATGGCATCAAAGGAAAAAAATGTTCTCCTCAGGACTGAGGAAGAATACCAGAGCAACATTAACTAAAGTGGAACTATATTTAAAGAGGAATACTAAGTAGAGAGGAAGTGTTAAGTTATGAAGCACAGTGCAGATAATCCCTGTGTTACGGCCTTTCAGGTAACAAAGATTTGTCCTTAAAGAATCAACAAATTATTCCACAAAAATTTGGGACATTAAATAAAATTCGCTCTTACAATATTTGATGTAGTGAACTAAATAAGTAAGTAAGCACATCTTTAGTTGCAATTTTTGATGCATGCGCAAATAACACTCCATCACGTCACGGAACACCGTGATACAAATTGTTTTCATGAAATGCAGCTCCCTGCATAATGCTGGGGTCAACTGTACACATCACTACATTTTCATTCCATGGCAAAACAACTTGTTCAACTTTTAAATTGTACTAGACCAAGTGGGACTCGTTGGGGAGAAGAGGAGGGCTGCGGGGTGGGGGGGGGGGGGGCTGCGGCGTCAGGCACACACTAACCACCCCCCACACACACACACACTTACCACCCCCCTTGATAATAAATTAATATTATTCATTCGCTCTTTTTATCCAATCCCCACCCTATCCACTCACGCACAGCCCCCAACTCGCAGTTGTGTCCAGAGAGGGAGAGGGTAGAGAGAGAGGACAGAGACAGAGGGGTAGACAGAGAGTACGAGAGGGGAAGGGGGAATGAAGAAGAGAGGAGGGGGAGAGAGGAGGGGGTGGAGAGGGAGGGAGAGAGGGGGAGAGGCTGTGTAGGGGAAATGAGGGGGGAGAGGAGGAGAGGGGATAGGAGGGGGGAGAGAGGAGGGGAGAGAGGAGGGAGGAGAGCGGGGGAGCGCAGGAGGGAGAGGTGGGTGGCAGAGGATGGGAGGAGAGGGGAGGAGAGTAGGGGCATAGAGAAGGGGGGGAGGGGAGGAGACGGGGGTTGGAGGAGGAGGGGGGCTGGAGGAGGAGGGGAGAGGAGGAGGGAAGAGGAGGATGGGGGAGGAGGTGGGGGGGGAGTAGAGGAGGAGGGGGAGAGGAGGTGGGGGGAGAGGAGGAGGGGGGAGAGGAGGAGGAGGAGGAGGAGAGCAGGGAGGGCGGCTGGGCAGCGGATGTCAACCAAAGGCCTGCGAATTCTGCGGCTTCAATCCAGAGCCCGACTTTTTGGGCTGGGGAGGGGAGAGGAGGGGAGAAGAGGGGAGGGGGAGGGGGAGAGGAGAGGAGGAGGGGAGAGGAGGGAGGAGGGGGGAGAGGAGGGGGGGGAGCAGGAGGGAGGGGAGAGCAGGCGGGGAGTGCAGGGGGAGAGGAAAGAGGGAATATGAGGGGGGAGAGGAGAGGGAGGGGGAGAGAGAGGAGGGAGGTAGAGAGGGGGAGAGGAGGGGGGTGAGAAGGAGGAGGGAGGAGGAGGGGCGAGGAGGGGTGACGGGGAGTGGGGCGGGTGCCGGGCAGCGGCCGTCAACCAAAAGCCTGCGAGTTAGGCGGCTTTAATCCAGAGCCCAAATTATTTCTGCATCTTTTGAATGACGGGGGGGGGGGGGGGGGGGGGGGGGGGGGGGGGGGGGGGTACACAGCCCCTTGAGGCCAGGAGTACAAGCTGACGAGTGTGCCAGTGCCTCGTGACTGAGGTCAAGCGACCTTCTAGAAGTTTCTGTTAGTTATTTATCCATGGAAAAAATGTCTACCGGAATATGTAAACATTTTACCGTTACCGCGCCATTTTTTCACGAAGATGTATTTATACACAAGCAAATAAACACACACACACACACACACACACATCCAAGATCAGTCTTTTAATAGGTATATGATGCACAAATCTGCAGCAGAAACTTGATGACTTCTCAGGGGAAAAAAAATGTCCTTTAGCTCAAGTAACTATTCCATGTTTGTTATCATGTAAACCCGACTTCTCTAGCTACTTCCCTTTCGTTACCCTTCTACACATTTCCATATCAGACAAAATGTGGAGAGGTGAGTGTCATTTATTACATATGCAATAAGATTTACTTTACTGAACAAGCCAGTTTCCCACAACATCTTGGCCCCTTCACCCTGATGCATTGATCATGAAAGGACATTGGCATATTTACTGTCTCATGCGTCAGAGAAGATTCAGCATGTCCACGAGGATTCTCTGAAACTTATACAGATGTACCACAGAAAGTATTCTGATAGGATGGATCCCAGTCTGGTATGGCAACTGTTCTGCTCTTGACCACCTGAATCTGCAGAGAACAGTGTACACAACCCAGTCCATTACAGGCCATTGTATTCTTCAAATCAGTCCATCTTCATGATACATGGCATCAAGAAGACTGGAAGCATTGTCAAGGATGTCACCCTTGCACCCTGAAAAATTAAGTTACAGGAGCTTGAAAGCTCAGACATCAGACTTGTAGTCGTAGAGCTATATTGCATAGAAACAGTCCCTTTGGTCCACCTTGTCCATGCCGAGTTGACTGGTCCCATTTGCCCGAATTTAGTCCACAGCCTCTAAACCCATCCCAACCATATATGTATCCAAATAACTTATGCAACTCAATTGTATCTGCTTCTATATCTTCCTCTGACAGCTCATTCCAGGTACGCAGGTGCGGAAATTGCTATCAAAACATGGAGGGGGGGGGGGGGATATACAATTTGGGGGGGGTCACAATTTCTTGGTGGCCATGCGCATGCGTGTACACACACATGCGAGGCTTTGGAGGCTTTAGCCGTGGGCCTTATGGACGATAACATCGGGAGCTGATCTGGTTGGTGATCGATTCCAAACTCCAGCAAGTCCGCCCCGAATCGTGGGGCTTGAATCGGCCCGTTCGCAGGGCCTTTAATCGACCGACGCGTCTTAAAATCGGGCGGCGGGGGCTTAAACATCTGGAGCCTCAATCACCTCGATGCAGCAGTTTAATTTTAAACCACGCCGGGTGATGAAAGGCTCCGCGAACGTGCCGATTCAGCCCTTCAGAAAGGGTTTGATACCCGCTTGAATCTTTCAAAAGCTACAATGTGTTAAATAGCACTTAAACAAATACATTGAGGCAAATAAAGACAAACAGAAGAACCAACCTTGGAGGGGGGTGAGAGAGAGATGGGAAAAAAAATACTAAAAAACGTGGGTGACCGTGTGAATGGGGGACTTAGATGCAAGTCAGTCAGGAAACCCGTTCGACCGGACCCATTTAAATCCGATACCTGCTTAAATCACCACCAATCATCCACTAATACATCCAATTAGTTCAAATGGTAATTGTACCCGCATCAGACAGTTTAAAGACATTCTCTGTGAATACCTTCAGTAATACTTGAAGGTCAAAACACAATTGGTGACACATCGTGTTAATACAATGTTAAATAGAGACATTTAACAAGTGCTTAATAGTGACACCCCCACTGTCTCGCAGAAAGCGGAGATTTTAATATATTTTTTTAAGCCAATTTTCAAAATCCGGATTACAAAACATGGGGCGGGGGGGGGGGGGGGGGGGGGGGAGGGGGAATTGTCCCTCATCTCTAAAAAAAACATGGGAGGGATGTGCCCCTCCCCCCACGGGATTCCGCCCATGCAGGTACGGAATACCTACTGAGTGAAAAGGTTGCCCCTAAGGCCACTTTATTATCTCTCCCTTCTCACCGTAAGTCTATACTATCTACTTTTGGAATTCTCTACTTTCGGAAAAGTAATTGAGTGTTCACTTTTTCAATGCCACGTGTTCTTGTCCACCTCAATAAAGGTAATCTTTCAGCCTCCTATGCTCCAAAGAAAGAGGTTACATCCAATTTAACCTAATTTGACAAGCCTGCAAAGCCCGGCAACATCCTGGTGAATCTCTTCTGCACTCTTTTAAACTTAATGCCATCCTTCCTACAGCTGGGTGACCAGAACTGCATAACGCTAGATTATTTAGAATATTGTCACATCAAGCACTTGTGCAGTCTCACCAATGACTTGCGCAGCTGCACCAAGTTGTGCCATCTTTTGTACCACAAACTTCGCCCCATGAAGGCAAAAGTGCCAAAGGATTTCTTCACCACAATCCATCTGATTTGCTACTTTTAGGGATCCATGCATATGTAATCCCAGATCTCTTTGTTCTACATCACTCTCCAAAGCTCTACCATTGACTGTGCAAGTCCTGCCCTGGTTTGACATACCAAAGTACAATACTTCCCACTTGTCAGAGTTAAATTCCATTTGCCATTCTTTGGCCCACCTTCCCAGCTGATATAGCTGTAAACTTATATAACCTTCCTAACCTTCCACCAGTGAAAAGGTTGTCTCTTTGATGCCAATTAAAATTCCTTCTCACCTTAAACTTGCCTTTTAGCTCTTGATTCCCATGTCCTGGGAAAAGACTGCATTCACCCCGTCTATACCCTTCATGATTTTATACACCTCTTTAAGATCACCCCTCAGTCTCCTGCACTCCAAGGAATAAAGTCATAGCCTGCCTAACCTCTCCTGTTTACTCAGTCCTGGCAGCATCCTCAAATAGCTCATGTACGCTTTCCAACTTAAATGGCATATTTCCTATGGCAGGCAACCAAAACTGAACACAATATCCCAAGATTAGTCTCACCAAATTCTTGTACAACTGCAACATAAAATGTGGAAAAGTACAGCACAAGAACAGGCCTTCAATCTACAATGCCGAAGCAGAACACAATGCCAAACTAAACTAATCTCATCCACTTACACAAGATCCATACCTCTCCATTCTCTGCATAAACATGTGCCTATTTATAAGCTTCTTAAGCATCATGAACCTATCTACCTCCACTACCATCCCTGGCAGTATGTGCCAGGCACGTATCACTCCCTGTGTAAAAATGTTTTGTACCTTTCACCTGAAAACTCGGCCTTCTAGTCTTTGACATTTCCATCCCGGGGAATTAGGTTGTCATTGTCTAGCCTATCTTTGCAACATAAATCCCAACTTCTATGCTCAATACGCTAACTGATGAAGACCAGGATGCCAAAAGCCTTCTTCACCACGCTGTTTACCTGTGAGGCCAGAGTCAGGGAAATGGCCCAGCATCCACTTGTATACCCATAACATAAAAAGGTTGGCAGTAAAGTGTATCTCTTTGAGAATTTGTAGGATTATGAATTAAGTCAAAATGAATACATCCTTTAAACTAAAGCACTTGCAAAGCGAGAACATTTTGCTGGTACTCGTCAATATCCAGAAGATCCAGTATTCAGTCCTTGTTAGAGATGCTGAGTTACCTTAAATGCCATAAGAACATAAATAGAACTAGGAGCACACCATGTGACTTCTCAAGCCATCCACAAAGATCAAGTGAACAAACACTTAAATGTTTAAATAAGAACCTGTTTTCGAAATTTTCATTCCATCCTTCAATTTCTTTCCTACTTCCTTAAACCTCCATACACTCTGCATTGTCTTCCCAGTTTACTTGCTCAGCTGGTTTTGTGTCATCAGCACGCTTGCAAATGCTACACTGTCCCCTCATTTACGTCACTCATATAAATAGTGAATAACTTAAAGCCCTGGAATGATCCCTGTTGGTATTGCTTTGCAGGAGTCTGCCAATCTACAAATAATTCTGATTTTGGCTCTTTAACTGATCTCCCCCTCCCTAACTTTACCCTTAATCCCATCATAACCATTTGCACGGTACCTTATCAAAAGCCTTTGAATGACAAGATTCACAGCATCCACCACTTTTTGTTTCAAAACATCTACTCCAATAGATGCATCCTCGAAACATAAATAGATCTCACAAACATGGGTTTTATCACCATGCACTATGTTGTTTTTAACTAACCACATTATAATTTTCTATATGTCCAGTTAAATTTGTAGTGATGAATTCCATCAGGCGAGCTGTTTGACCATTCCTCATTTTTCACTTCTCTTTTTATTAATCTGTAATGTTACAACTAGTTCCTTCCAATCTGCTAGCTCTTTATCAGAAAAGGAATATTTGAAGACCATAATTTAAGCAACCATTTTCTCTGCAACCACATTGGTGTGAAGTTGCACTAAAATAATAATAATAAACTGCTGGGACCTTGACAAGGATGTTTGTATCTTCTCTAGCCACAGGCCTAGAGCAGTGCTTTTTAAACTATTTCAGTGTCATTCACCCTTGAGTCTTTATCACAAAATGTCATTCACCATCGACTAAATTTTCTTATGCTTTTTGGTAATTTTCGTCTTTTTCTCCCTTGTGTATAATTATTTATATAATTTATTTTGTCACATGAGCAAAAAACATTAATTAACTCATTAACTCAAAAGGCACAACAGAGGATGTACTTCCTATGGCAGCTGAGGAAGCACAATCTGCCACAGGCAATGATGGTCCAATTCTACACGCCCATCGTAGAGTCTGTTCTCACCTTCTCCATCATGGTCTGGTTTGGCTCAGCCACCAAGCACAACACCTGGAGGCTGCAGCGAATCGTCCGATCAGCAGAGAAGGTTATTGGCTGCAACCTTCCCTCCATTGATGAACTGTACACTGCAAGGGACAGGAAGCGAGCAGGCCAGATCATCTCCGACCCCCCTCACCCTGGCCCCAAACTCTTTTAATCACTTCCCTCTGGAAGGTGACTCCGGATTGTCAAAGATGCCACAGCCAGACATAAAAACAGTTTTTATCCACGAGTAGTTGCTCTACTCAATAGCCAAAAATCTGTAGCCTCCCTTTGATCTGGTACTTTGATCTGGTATTTTGTTGGTTCACATGCTTGATCAATGGTGTTTTATCATTAATGTTTTATTATTATTAATGTTTAGTGTTTTCTGAGTCATTCGTAACTGTCACTGTATGTCATGTTGTTACTTGTGGGCAGAGCACCAAGGCAAATTCCTTGTATGTGAATACATGGCCAATAAACTAACTTACTTCTTAAGTGTTTATTTTATTCAACTTTTTGAACATTCTAAAAATATGTAAAGAAAACTAGGAGTGAGAAAAAAAGTTTAATTACCACTGGAGTTGGAAAATCATTCTATTAGAATGATAAAATACCATTCCAACGTCTAAACACTGGGCTTCAGCCCCATCCTACCCTTTCGGGCTTTGATTACTAACGTTTTTTATCTTGGAAAACTAGCTCAAAAAACCATGGAGCATTTGATTTAATATATTAGTATCCAACTAATATAACTATTTATAACTCTCTCCGATGAAAGCTGACAATACCATCAAATATCAACTTGTCATATTTGGTTTACTTCTCTCCAGAAGCTAGCTCTTCCAAATCCAGATATATTTTAAAAGTTGTTCGTGTGTACTGACATTTATATGCCACATGCAGGCTCAAAATATCATCACAACATTGTCTGTTGCTCAGTTCTGAATATCTGGTGCCCTCCCATCCTCCCATCTAGGAGTGACAAAAAAAAATTAAGAACAGAAAAATTATTTGGATTTTTCGAGTTTACATAAAGTAATTTTAGTGAACAACTGTCTTAGAACTTAGAATTAGATTCATAGAAACAATGTTTTCTTATTGGTAGACAAAAATGCTGGAGAAACTCAGCGGGTGAGGCAGCATCGATGGAGCGAGGGAGTAGGCGACACTTCGGGTCGAGACCCTTCTTCAGGCTGATGTGGGGATGGGGGGCGGGAAGAAGAAAGGAAGAGGCGGAGATAGTGGGCTGTGGGAGAACTGGGAAGGGGAGGAGAAAGAAGGAGAAAGCAGGGACCACCTGAAATTGGAGGTCAATGTTCATACCGCTGGGGTGTAACCTACCCAAGTGAAATATGAGGTGCTGTTTACCACAAATAAATGACAAGCAGTATACTTCTACACTTATATGTATATTTTTCATCATCAATGACTAGGGTGTTTCTTAAATCTCCTTAATATAGCTAGAATTTATGTTACTTAATGCAAATAAGTGCTTGTAGATTGAAGTGCAGTAAATATATATATATATATAATTCTAGTTCTAGCAGAAAAGCAGCTAAATTGCCAACACAAAGTAAAGTTAAGGGCCTGTCCCACTTAGGCGATTTTTTTCTGCGACTTCCGGCGACTGTCACAGCCGTAGCAAGTTGCCGAAAAAGCGGCGACTGGATCCCCATCCCCCCCACAACAATGTCTACGACAACCTACCACCTAGTCGACATCAAGCTACCGACAACTGGCGACCCTTTAGGACGTCCACCAACGACCACACGGGCGACAACCTACGACAACCAAAGTCAACCTACATCCACCCGCGACAAGCTACAACAAGCAACGACCCTGTTGAAGACAATTCAGTCGCCAGTTGACGTAGGTGGTCGCCAATGGAATTTACCGAAGTCAGCACACAGCGACAACTAACATCACCTAGCGACAACCTGCGTCATCCTGGCGACAACCTATGACAGCACCTATGACAGGAGAACACAAGTTACTTCTAGCCCACAATCGCCTAATAGTTTTGAACGTTTCAAAATCCAGCGGCAAATGTTACGACTCTTTAGACGACTTGAGAACTACTTACGACCATACAAGCTTGTGAAAACATCCTAGTCGCCTGTGGTCGCCGAAATAAATCACCTAAGTGAGACGGAGGGCTTTACAGTTCAACAATTGCCTACGGCAATCCTCCAGTGTTTCCATTTATAAATTTATGATCCCACTAGCTTGTCTGGTCTTCATCAAAAGGTTATATTACAGTAAATCTGGGAAATATCCTGCTACTTTGAAATTAAAAAAACATAGGTAGAGAGAAAAAAACATCAAATTTCCAGCTCCACTGCCATTAAAACCAATAAGTTTAAGGGGTAAGCCATTTAGGGCAGAGATGAGGAAATACTTTTTCACAGAGAGTTGTGAGTCTGTGGAATTCTCTGCCTCAGAAGGCGGTGGAACTGTCGGTTCTCTGGATGCTTTCAAGAGTTAGATAGAGCTCTTAAAGATAGCGGAGTCAAGGGATATGGGGAGAAGGCAGGAACGGGGTACTGATTGTGGATGTTCAGCCATGATCACATTGAATGGTAGTGCTGGCTGTAAGGGCCAAATGGCCTATTCCTGTACCTATTGTCTATCGTCTAAGAGTTACTAACCACTTTAATGGCAATGCCTTTTTTAAATATGAAAAACTGTCCTGGAGGATTAGAGAGTAGCTAATGTTGATCCTTTGTGAAGAAAGGAAGTAGAAATAATTCAAGAAGGCCAGTGTGCCTCATGTCAGTGGTAGGAATTATTTGGGACAGAATGTACTCGTTTTTGGAAGAGAATGGGATACATTAACTGTGATAAATATAAATGACTTGCATGTAAATATGGATGGATTGGCTAGTAGGTTTGCAGACAATACCAAAATTGGAGTTGAGCACATTGAGGAAGGTGGGCAAAGGATATAGCGGGATATCAATCAGTTTCATCCGAGCAGGTGTGAGGTGTTGAAATTTGCAAGGTCGAATGAAACAAGAGGAGGAGTAGGCCATTCAGCCCTTCGAGCCTGCACCGCCATTAATATGTCATGGTGATCATCCAAGCCCGTACCTTCTCTCCATACCCCTCTGATTTAGCCACATCCAACTTAAATAGCCAATGACTGGCCTCACTACCCTCTGTGGCAGAGAGTTCCAGAGACTCACCACTGTGTGAAAAAAAGTCGGGGATTTCCCCCTTATCCTTAAGCAGTCCTGGATTCCCCAACATCGGGAACAATCTTCCTGAGCCTGTCCAACCCCTTAAGAATTTTGTAAGTTTCTATAAAGATCCCCATCTTAATCTGCTAAATTCCAGAGAGTATAAACCTAATAAGACAGTCCTGACATCCCAGTCAGTGCCTGCACTCCAGGCAGTCCTTCCTCAGGGGACAAACTGTACGCAATACTAGGTGTGGTCTCACCAAGACCCTGTACAAACTAGAACCTCCCTGCTCCGTACTCAAATCCTTTTGGAAAGCTAACATACCATTCGCTTTTTTCACTGCTACCTGCTTTTTTCACTGCCTGGAAAACTTGCCTCACTCTTATCCACATTATACTGCCATCTGCCAACATTTGCCCACCTCTTCCAAGTCTCTGCATCCTCCTCACAGAACACTGCCCCCAGCTTTAGTGTCATCCGCAAACTTGGAGATATTGCCTTCAATTCCCTCATCCAGATCAAATTATATTGTAAACAGCTGGGGTCCCCAGTGCGGTGTTACTGCCTGCCATTGTGAAAAGGACCCGAGGAATGCAAGAGGAAAGTATAAAGTTAATGGCAAGACCTTAATAGCACTTATGTTTTCGGGATGCAGAAGAGGTTCATCAGAAGCTGGAGAAAGCTTATCTAAGGAGCGTAGCGACGTTTCGGTTTCGGGTCGAGACCCTTCTTCAGACCCAAAATTATTAGAGGCAGAAATAGTGTAGATAATCAGAATCTTTATCCCAGGGCAGAATGTCAAAGACTAGAGGGCATAGATTTAAGGTGAAAGCGGCAATATTTAAAGATGTCCGGAGCAAGTTTTTTTTATGCAGAAGTGGTGAATGCCTGGATCGTATTGCCAGGGATGGTGTTGGAGACAGATTCAATAGTGGCATTTAAAAGACTCTTAGGCACATGGTTATGCAGTAAATGGAGAACATGTGCATGCAGAAAAGATCTCCGCAACTCCCTTGTCAATTCTTCCCTTCCCTCCCTCTCTACCCCTTCCCCGGGCACTTTCCCTTGCAACCACAAGAAATGCTACACTTGTCCCTTCACCTCCCCCCTCCACTCCTTTCAGGGACCCAAGTAGTCCTTCCAGGTCCATCAGAGGTTCACCTGCACCTCCTCCAACCTCAGCTACTGCATCCGCTGCTCCAGATGGCCAGATGATCTATATTGGTAAGACCAAGCGGAGGCTTGGCGATCATTTTGCCGAACACCTCAGCTCGGTCCGCAATAACCAAGCCGACCACCCGGTGGCTCAGCACTTCAACTCCCCCTCCCATTCCGTATCCGACCTCTCGGTCCTGGGCCTCCTCCACGGCCAGAGTGAGCAACACCGCAAGTTGGAGGAACAGCACCTCATATTCCGCTTGGGGAGTCTGAATCCTTTGGGCTTGAACATTGAATTTTCTCAATTCTGTTAACCCTTGCTGTCTCCTCCCCTTCCCACCTCTCCCTCAGCCCTCGGGCTTGGCATTCCCTCTCTCTCTATCTCTCTCCCCCACCCTAGTCGCACTAGCTTCTCATTTTCACACCACAAACAGCTTACAATGGCTTGTTCCCTTTATCATCGATACTTTTTTGCATATCTTTCATTCATTGTTCTTTATCTCTCCACATCACCGTCTATATCTCTCGTTTCCCTGATCCCTGACCAGTCTGAAGAAGGGTCTCGACCCGAAACGTCGCCTATCTCCTTCGCTCCTTAGATGCTGCTGCACCCGCTGAGTTTCTCTAGCCTTTTGTGTACCCTCGATCTGCAGTTCCTTCTTTAACACTGCATGCAGAACAGATTAGTTTAACCTGGCATTATGTTCAGCACATCATTGTGGACCGAAGGGCCTACTGCTGTGCTGTACTGCTCTATGTGATAGTTGGAGAGAACAAATTCTTAACAAAGTAGAAATATTATCATGCGAAAAGCTCGGTTTATACTACAATTTGATCTATACACCAACAAATTAAAATGCAACAGATTTAAGAAATAACATCTTATAAGAACACTTCTTAATGAATCTATTTGTGACTCAGTTAGTGGCTAAGTAAAATTACTGGCTAAGTATTGTGGATGACCCATGGCAGTCAAATGCCTAACATAAATACGTCTCCTATTTTCCTCCACATTAAGCAGTTATTGTTTACCTGGTTCAGGTGCAATTGCTTCTTCTTTCGGTTCACCTATGGATTAAAAAAATGGAACACATATATAGAAAGCCTGAAGTGTACAGATCCTTACAAAATCCAAAAAAGTTATAACTTTAATTCAGGGATACAGAATCCAGGAGATACCTTTTGACATTTATGTTATTAAATTAGGTTTATGCAGAATTGCAGACGCAATCCTGTAGACACAATCTGGGAAATCAAATTTAGCAGAACAAATGTCGAAGATGACTCCTGATACATTGATTCCATGATATAAAGATTGCTTTAGGAAAACAAGTTGGTAGAAAGTGGTGAATTGTTGTAATTAATGGTGAAGTGGTTGTAATTAAATTCCTGACTAATCCGTTTTCGAGATGTTATGTGTCTGAGGGGTCAGACTCTAAGGGCTCACTCACTTCTGGGTGATCTTCTGTGTAATTCACATGTTCTGCATTGATGAAAAAAAACCCCAAAAAAGCATTTAATAATTTTGAAATTATTTGAAACTCCCAAGGTTGCCTTATAGTTCCAGAAGATTATCTTAATTATGATGAAAAACTGAAGATACATTTCCAAGACAGGATGGTGTACGCTCAGAGAGGAACTTCAGGTAACGATGTTCCCATTTACTTGCTGTCTTTTTCGTCCTTGGTGGTGGAGGCCAAGGGTTTCAGAGTAACATCAGCATCATTTGTAGATTGCACACACTACAGCCACTGTGCAACAAAGATGGAAGGAAGGAATCTTTAGGGTGATGAGATGCCAATCTAGTGAACTACTTTATTCTTGATTTAAAAAAAATCCGAGATGTTGGAGCTGCACACATTCACCAAGCCTAAATTATTCCATCATGTTGCTGAGTTGTATCTTGTGAATAATCTAAAGGCCTTGAGGTGTCAGGAGGCAATAAGGGCAGGACACACGCTGACCTAGTCATCTAACCATGGGTGGAACTATTCCGCTATACGGACGACTACATTGGTGCTGCCTCCTGCAGCCGTGTGGAACTCATCGATTTCATCAACGTACCACTAACTTCCAGCCCTCAAATTCACATGGACTATTTTTGACACATCTCCCCTTTCTCCATCTGTTTCCATTCACAACACCTATAAAGATACCATGCCTTTCTCTCAGGAAACGAGGATTCCTTTCCAGTATGGTTGTGGGAGCCTTCACCCACAACTTCATACTTCCCATACTTCTGATCTCACCTTGCCTCCCCTCTGGCAGAACAGGGATAGAGTCATCTTGGTCCCTACTTTTCACCCATCAGCCTTCATATCCAACACGTCATTTTTGACAATTTCCCCAGCGACAACATGATCCCACCACCAGTCATATCTTCTTTCCCCGCCCCTTTCTGCTTTCCGCAGAGACACTTTATAACTCCAAGATTCGCTTATCCCTCTCTTCCCCTCCCCTTTCCTCTGCAAATGTAGATGTAACACCTTCCCCTGCACCTCCTCTCTTATCACCATCCAGAGATGTAAACAGTCATTCACAGAGATTCCCTTGCACCTTCTCCAAATTTGTTATTACATTTGGTATTCTTGACACAGCCTCCACTAAATGGGTGAGACCAAAGGCAGATGAGGAGTCTATATTTCGAAGCACATGCACTCTGACCAACATGGGCATCAGAAGTTTCCAGTTGGCACCATTTTAATTTTACCCATTTACACACTGACCTTTTTCCTCAACCACCTCCACTGCTGCTAATGCCAAGCACAAAGTAAAATTACAACCTAATGGCACCACAATTGAATTCTCCAATTTCAGGTAACCTGCTCCTCTCCATCCCTTTCTCTCTACTTCGAATCTACCGGGTCCTTTCACACACACCCTTCTTTTTAACCCCTTCTGCCATCACTCAGTTTCTTTCTCCTCCTTCACACATTTAATCTGTCCATAATCCACACCTCCAAAGAATAACCTGAAAACATACATGAAATAACACGAGATTACACTAGTATTTATGCTTGCAGAAGCAGATGGGCAACAATCTTTTGCAAAGAGCTTAATAACTAATATTATTATTAAACTGAAATGATTATTTTTAATTTTAAATGCATATAATACGATACGGTCAAATTTTAGAAATGAAAATTATAACCAACCTATATAAATAGTTAAGATAAAAATAAAACCTGAATTTGATGTTTGCTTCGTGATTAGTACAGGTGTCAGAGGTTATGGTGAGAAGGCAGGAAAATGGGGTTAGGAAGGAGAGATAGATCAGCCATGATTGAATGGCGGAGTAGACTTGGTGGGCTGAATGGCCAAATTCTACTCCTGTCCGTTATGAACTTATGACCTTCCAGATTTATTGAACTAATAAATAAATGATCGCACTTCATTGCTGCACAAAGTTAAGAAACAATTGAACAAATAACGAAATTCTTCCTAAAAGCCACACAATAGAATTTAGTGCTGCAGTTTAAAATGAAATGAAAACTGATACCTTCTTCAGTTGGATGTTTGTCTGTAACCTCCAAGGTATCATCCTCTGTGAGGAAATGAGGAGTTATGTTACTAAATACGTTCCTAATTGGCACTGATAAATGATTCGTGAAGTTAAAAACCAAGTAGTGTTTCAACGTCTACATTTCAAATAGTTCAAGCATCCAAAGTTTAACAGAAATTATCCTCTCCTGTTGATGGTAAACCAGCTACACATCTTTCCTTCTACAGTTCTTGGCTTAATATAGGTTTATAACTCAAGATTCAGTATTGTAAGATGTATAAGTAAAAACCTGCTGCAATTCCTTCAATTATTAAATGGATTCCTGCAGAAGTGGTACTCATCCATAATGATTTTGTTACGGTCAATCAACACTATTCAGGGTCCAGAAAACTGAGTGGGCATAAAGCAAAAATGATCTAGGCCAAGAGGCTCATGTGAAGTAAACAACATTTGAATTTCATAACTTCTGATGCAGTTTGATGTTGAATATTATTCCAGAATCTGTGAAATGTTTCCATTTTTACTGCATGAAAAATTTCTTTTCAAGAAATCCTACACATCTTTTTGCAAAAATATTCAAGATTAAAACTAAACAGCCAAAGTTCAAGAATTAACTTTAAAAATATTAATAATATATAATATATATAATAAAAATATTAACATGAAAAATCCAATTATCAGGTGAGTGACAACAAAACAGCCAATGTAATTAAAAATAGAATTGTCTACTTGTAATTGGTAAAAGGAAAACAGTCAGTTGTCAACATGGCCTTTCCTGATTTTATCAGGAGTCAGAGTTTAATTAAATACCATAACTATCTTTTGAGATGTTAACTGCAAAATAGAGACACGCTTCATCAGTAAAATAGTTTAAACTTCTGAAGACAATTATAGTCTTCGTGCACACATTAGGTGTGCAATTAAAACTGTTCATTTGTAGCAAATACAATACAAACAATTGGTTAATATACTAAAAAACACAATGCACTGATGAAAAGTGCATTGTGTT
This sequence comes from Okamejei kenojei, assembly GCA_035221665.1. Lineage (NCBI taxonomy): Eukaryota > Metazoa > Chordata > Chondrichthyes > Rajiformes > Rajidae > Okamejei > Okamejei kenojei. The sequence continues at coordinate 60,395,651 of CM069134.1, forward strand.
TTTTAGTCCACAGTGTCCACAGTGCGAAAGAAAATAGGAAGAGGAGAGGATATGCACAGCTCATGTTTTGTTGAAGTCCAGTTTGGTTCCCGGTAATCAACTGGCTGTTATGGTGCCAGTATTTGTGAAGAAAACAAAGCACAAGAACAACAGGCCAACATAGAAGATACCTTAGCAAAGGTGACACCAATGGGTCGATTGGGCTTGTGTTCACAGGAATCTAGAAGGATGAAAAGGGATCTTATGGAAACATAGAAATTCTTAAGGGACTGGACAGGCTAGATGCAGAAAAAATGTTCCCCATGTTGGGGGAGTCCAGAACCAGGGGTCACAGTTTAAGAATAAGGGGTAGGCTAATTAGGACTGAGATGAGGAAAAACGTTTTCACCCAGATAGTTGTGAATATGTGGAATTCTCTGCCACAGAAGGCAGTGGAGGCCAATTCACTAGATGTTTTCAAGAGAGTTAGATTTAGCTATTAGGGCTAACAGATTCAAGGGATATGGGGAAAAAGCAGGAACAGGGTATTGATTTTGGATGATCAGCCAAATAGCCTACTCCTGCACCTATTTTTTTATGTGTCTTTGTTTCTATCTTAGATACAAAACCTTTTAGACAAAGGTTCCTACTGTGATTTTGGGATGGTGGACAGTTGTGCACCCTAGGGATCCATATTAGGATTTCAGCTAATATTTTTAACATGTAATAATTATTTTTAATATTTTAAAACATTGTAAACATTAAAATTTATAGACTTGCAAAAGAAATGTAATTATCAGTAAGGAGACTAACAACAGAGTGCACAGATAGGCTACACGGATGGATCATGAAGTTCTCCATTTTGACAAAAACTACGAAGGGAGAGAATAATAACCAAACAACATAACTGTAAAATATGGGCATCAACAGGAGGAACCAGGGTGTCCTTAAAAATAGCAGGACAAGTTGAGCTCACAATTGGTAAAGCAAGGGATCCATGGAATTCTTAAAATGTGGCATGGAATTAAAAAAAGGCAGTGTGGTATGTTTGTCTCCTTCCAAACAGTTGCTTGACCATAACTAGAGTTTGCGTCCAATTCTGTTCCCCATAAATTTGGACGGATAGGTAGAAACTGGGAAAGACGTAGAAGCGATTCCGTAAGTTGTTCCATGGGTTAGTAATTTCAGCTACACCAGAGAATCTGGTGTTTTCCTTTCAAGATGGTAGTATAAAAAGAGATTTAGATGTGGAATAAAACGGAAAATGCACAAAATAAATCAGCAAATTATGCTGCACCAGACAAGAGAGAATCAGTTAATTGCTTCAGATCAATGATCTATAATCAGGATTGAAACAAATTATAGAAAAGGGGAACAAGTGGAAAACAAAATTGAAGACTGAGGTCTGATTGAGCGGTGATGAAGCTGGCTGAAAAATTAATGAGGGTATTTGAATAACAGAAGGTATTTCTAGAGAGTTGTAAATAGAGATGAATAAATTATCATAAGAAAGGAGAAAACAAAATGCTAAAATGAGGCGATATAAGGTTCAAATGGCTAGTTTTCTGAAATTGCCAGAATCAATAATAAAAAGGACAAGAAGTATTTAACAGGTCATGCAGCATCTATACTGAGGGAACCAGTTAAATTTTCAGTCACATGTGACTGACCTGATCAGTATCAGGGATTTTTTGTTTTAATTTAAGATTTCCAGTACATGCAGTTTTTGCTTTTTAATTATTGAATTCAATGTTGAATAAAGAAGACAGTAATGTGCTCAACTGAAAGACGATGAGTCCCTGGAGCTTGCATTCTGCTCTGTTAGCACAGCAAAAGGTGTGCCAGTCAGTATCCCTTGGGACTGGGCTTTACTGTCTGTTGAGGTCTTTCTGGAAGCACAGCTGGTCACTTGCACTGAAAGGAGCCCTGCCCGATGGACTCCCAACAGAAGAGACAGCATGGTACAGGAGTACATAGCCAGTAATCTTGGCGTCAGCAGAACAAGTCCGACTCCAAGGAGATACAAGGAACTGCAGATGCTGGTTTACAAAAAAAGGCAAAGTGCTGGAGTAACGGAACAATTCAGGCAGCATCGGTGGAGAACATGAATAGGTGACCTTTTGGGTCAGGACCCTTCTTCAGACTGATCACGCTGATGGTGGGGGGGGGGGGGAGTTTACACTGTGCCCTCCATAATGTTTAGGATAAAGACCCCTCATTTATTTATTTGCCTCTGTACTCCACAATTTGAGATTTGTAATAGAAAAAAAAATCATGTGGTTAAAGTGCACATTGTCAGATTTTATTAAAGTACATTTTTATACATTTTGGTTGCACCATGTAGAAATTACAGCAGTGTTTGTACATAGTCCCCCCCATTTCAGGGCACCATAATGTATCGGACACAGCAATGTCATGTAAATGAAGGTAATCATGTTTAGCATTTTGTTGCATATCCTTTGCATGCAATGACTGCTTGAAGTCTGCGATTTATGGACATCACCAGTTGCTGGGTGTCTTCTCTGGTGATGCTTTGCCAGGCCTGTCTTGCAGCCATCTTTAGCTGATGCTTGTTTTGGGGGCTACTCCTCTTCAGTTTTCACTTCAGCATATAAAAGGCATGTTCAGTTGGGTTCAGATCGGGTGATTGACTTGGCCACTCAAGAATTGACCATTTTTTAGCTTTGAAAAACTCATTTGATGCTTTAGCTGTATGTTTGGGATCATTGTCTTGCTGTAGAATGAACCAACGGCCAATGAGTTTTGAGGCATTTGTTTGAACTTGAGCAGATAGGATCCGTCTATACACTTCAGAATTCATTATGCCACTACCATCAGCAGTTGTATCATCAATGAAGATAAGTGAGCCAGTACCTTCAGCAGCCGTTACATGCCCAGTCCATAACACCCCCACCACCGTGTTTTATAGTTGAGGCAGCATGCTTTCGATCTTGGGCAGTTCCTTCTCTCCTCCATACTTTGCTCTTGTCATCACTCTGTTATAAGTTAATCTTCATCACATCTATCCACAAGACCCTTTACCAGAACTGTGGTTGCTCTTTTAAGTACTTCTTGACAAACTGTAACCTGGCTATCCTATTTTTGCAGCTAACCAGTGGTTTGCATCTTGCAGTGTAGCCTATTCATTTCTGTTCATGAAGTCTTCTGCGAACAGTGGTCACTGACAAATCCACACCTGACTCCTGAAGAGTGATTCTGATCCGTCGGACAGGTGTTTGGGGATTTTTCTTTATTACAGAGCGAATTCTTCTGTCATCAGCGGTGGAGGTCTTCCTTGGCCTGCCAGTCCCTTTGCAATTAGTAAGCTCACCAGTGCTCTCTTTCTTCTTAATTATGTTCCAAACAGTTGATTTTGGTAAGTCTAAGGTTTGGCTGATGTCTCTAACAGTTTTAATCTTGTTTCTCATAATGTCTTCTTTGACTTTCATTAGCACTTTGGTCCTCATGTTGATGAACAGCAATAAAAGTTTCCAAATGGCCTTTATTCAACTCTGACAATGTGCACTTTAACCAATGTGATTTTTTTCCTATTACAAATCTCAAATTGTGGAGTAAAGAGGCAAATAAATAAATGATGGGTCTTTGTCCCAAACATTATGGAGGGCACTGTATCACATTGCTCCACATTATACCCCTTCGCCTATAGTTTAGCCCCACCACAGCAAATAAGGGTCCATTATTTACTTTTGTTATTGTCTTTAATATTATCCAGTAAATAGATTTTCTAGTTATAGTTTTTAGTTATAGATTTATGCTTTATTAATGATTGCAAGAAGATACAAGTTACTTTGATCCTATTTCTTTGTTAAGTTCATTCTGGCAAAGGAGAACAAAAACGTCCTCAACATAACCTCAAGGTGCATTAAATATGGGGCAGTTAAGAGTTTATCAAAAAATAAATATTCAAAATTTTCACCTAACTGTAAGCATTATTTTGCAATTAGATAAACTGTTAGCTGATTAAAAAACTGGAATACTGATTTTAAAAATATTGAATCGAATGATTCACATCAAAGATAAAATATCTATCAGCTTTCCCAGAATATCGGTATGTTGATGTAAAAAGCATCTCAACTAACTTGGACAAGCTAGATGAACTGGCTATTTTCCAGTGTGTTTCTGTTTGGTTGTAGCTCACAATCTATAAATACCTTACCGAAGACACTAAAAATTACACTTTAAAATGATGCCCACCTTTCTCCACAAGATCTTCCACTGCCTCAGGAAGAGGCACAGCATCTGTAAGACAAGAAGACAATTCAATTTTAAATGCCTATGACGAGGACAAAGCTGAGGCAATACATTTAAAGCATCTGCAGCTTATTTTAATGCAAACAGCTGTGTAGCATTCAAAACAAACCATTTCAAAATCCCTCGAACCAATGTAACCAATATCTTTATGAATTAAGCCACACACCATATAAGGACAAAAAAGCTTCCATCAATTCAATTTAAATTTGTATTTCTAGAAATTTGTTGTGTTCGAACTGAATGTATTTACACCATAAGAGTCCATCATCTCTTTCCTTCAAGGTCCAACTATTTGGAGTTTGACCAAAGCTGGCAATTTTGAATTACCAGATACTCAAGATGGTAGCTGAAAAAACACAGTGGCCAATAAGCGCATCAGAATGGAGAAGGTATATGCGAATAGGCAGCTACATTCTATGCCCAATAACTATCCAATGTGTTTTGCAGGAGAATGCCCATTAGAGGAGAGAAACAAGGCCAATTCTAATACTCACCATGTCCCTATTGCCAATAGATATTTCAAGAGAGATAGAGATGCAGCACAGGAAAGAAACGTGGTATTATACACCAATGCAGATTGAAAGTCTCCTTTTGAAAAGCTTTGCGTAACATCTCAAAACAGAGACCACCCAGACAAGCAAAGTAACTGGAAAACTGGAAACTATAAGAGGACAGGACAAAACTAAAGGCAGCCGAGTCAAACAAACCTTGGATTTCAGATTCCACATCCAAGTTCTGAGATCCATTGGCTGTTGTAAGTAATAAAATTGAGAATTTGTTAATAATTAACAAATTATTAACAATAATTACACCCACCCACCACAGCAACACCATTGTCAAATTTGCGGATGACACTACGATGGTGGGACTCATCTCCGGGGGGGACGAGTATGCCTATCGGGATGAGGCGGAACAGCTGACAGTGTGGTGTGGTGCGCTGCTGAAAAAGGTCCAGCAGAGACTGCAATTCCTGAGGGGGCTCAGGAAGAATAACATCACTCAGAGATGGCTGCTGTCCTTTTATCGGTGCTCCATTGAGAGCATCCTAACATACTGTGTATACGTGTGGTACACCAGCTGCACAGCGGCTCAGAGGAAAGTGCTCCAGATGCCGAGAGGTTTGTCGGCTGCCCTCTCCCTACCTTGGAAGACTTACACAGTTGCCGCTGCATCAAAAAATCCCAGAATATTATAAAGGACATTTCCCACCCCGTACACTCCCTGTTTGAACTGTTGCCGTCAGGCAGACAGTACAGATCTACAAGGACAAGGACAAGCAGACTTAAAAACAGTTTTTACCCCACTGCTATAAAGGCACTAAATGTAGCCGCCAAGGAACGCAGGGACTAAGGGACTGTGGTTGGTACACTGTGAAATCGACAGAAGGATGTAGGGTTGGGTGTTTATGTGTGCTATTTTCATATTTATTTTAGTTGTTTATCTTTTTTAATATTTTACCTTGTATGTATCGTTAGCTTTTAGAAATGTTTGAATGGTACACTGACTGGCTGATATTTTTAAAATTTCGTTGTACATGGTTTATGTTACAATGACAATAAAGAAACCATTCTAATAATATTCACCCTTTTTATGTTAGGCAGTTATCATTAGATATTTTTCACGTTAGAATGATAGAAATAAAAATAAAAAGGCAATTTCAATACAAACCTGATAAATCATCTTCATCTCCCTCTTGAACAGGCAATGCTTCTGGAAGGAAAATTACAGAAGAGGATCACAAATAGCATATGCACTACAAATCTTTTCACTTATTATTAAACTATAGGTAGCAGCATATTTCAAGAGCTAATCATGGAGGGAATAGGTACTAGCACTGACTCCTATTACCAGGGAGTAAAAAACTAATTTTATGTACAAATCTGACAATAGGAGAACATTTTATCAAATTGCTGCACAGATTCAGAATTATATTCTTTTTAGGTAATTGAAGAAATGACATCATAAAATACACTTTTCCTATTTCCACAATTTTCAAGGAAAAAATTATGAGAATACAATATGTTTTGGAGCTAGTTTCATGCCATGTTATTTCTGCAATCACAGAGCTTCCCCAGATCAGTCCAGGACGTTTGTTCTTTGGTGGGAGGTATCACCTTACATCCAAGTTGACCAATTTGGTTTTCTGACTCTATATTTAAATTATTGATGGTAAAATTGAATACCAGAGATTGATTTACATATATACAGCCCTTTGCCTGTAAACTGACCAGGTTGCAAACCTGTGTCATACTCAAGGTCTTGACAGACTAGATACAGGGAAATGTTTCCTCTGGCCAGAAAGTGTCACACCAAATCCACAGTTTCAGGATAAAGGGGCTGTCCCACTTGGGCGACCTAATCTGCGAGATTAGAAGAGTGTCTTTGACCTTCAAACTCGCAGCATGGTCGACACGTGGTCCTAGGAGGTCCTATGAGGTCGCTGGAACTCTCCTTCATGCTCGAGGGAAGTTCCCGAATACTCATGGCCACAGCTAGGTCGTGGAAAATTTTTCAGCATGTTGAATAATTTTCTGCGAGTAAAATTTGGTCAGCATGGTTCTTTTGAACTCATAGTGCAGTGGAGTGGGGTCGCTATTTAGTTACAGGCAGTCGAGGGCAGCCATAGGCAATCTCCTTCGCTGAATTTTGATTGGCTCATAGGAGTTTTCAGGCCCAAGGAAAACCTACTGGTAGGTAAAATGCCCGCTAAACTTTATTATACTTCTTAAAAGTGTCTCCACTCCTTTCCCCATCCCCCCCCCCCCCGCGCTCCCTAAAGGACTTACCGTTACTGTGCAGCCATTTTACCTAGCTCTTCATCGTGGGTGTGAACTTCAGACTGCGCTCCCCCGCTTTCCCTGGCCCCCGCCTTTGCAGTGTGTGTGTGGGAGTGTGTGTGTGTGTGTGTGTGTGTGTGTGTGTGTGTGTGTGTGTGTGTGTGTGTGTGTGTGTGTGTGTGTGTGTGTGTGGTCGGTCGATCCAGCTCGCGGTTTCAACGCAGATGGTCGATCCAGCTCAAGGCTTTCCACGCGAGCGCCCTCGAGCTTGAAGGTCGAAGACACTCGTCTTAACTCGCGGATTAGGTCGCTCAAGTGGGACAGTCCCTTAAGGAATTGGCCATTTAGACCGTATGATCCAAAATTTCCTCACCCAGAGGAAGTAAACCTTTATACATCATTATGTGCATTCAAAACACAAATTGATAGATTTCTCAATATGAAGGAAATCCATGAATATCAAGTCAAGTCAAGAGAGTTTATTGTCATATGTCCCATATAGGACGATGAAATTCTTGCTTGCTGCAGCACAACAGAATATTGTAGGCATAAATACAGAATAGATCAGTGTGTCCATATACCATAGAATATATATATATACACATACATAGATAAAGTGCAATAGGCTGTTATAGTTCAGAGTTTGTTTGAAGTTGTGTTTAATAGTCTGATGGCTGTAGGGAAGAAGCTGTTCCTGAACCTGGATGTTGCAGATTTCAGGCTCCTGTACCTTCTACCTGATGGCAGCGGAGAGATGAGTGTGTGGCCAGGATGGTGTGGGTCCTTGATGATGTTGGCAGCCTTTTTGAGGCAGCAACTGCGATAGATCCCCTCGATGGTAGGGAGGTCAGAGCCGATGATGGACTGGGCTGTGTTTACAACATTTTGCCGCCTTTTCCGCTCCTGGACGCTCAAGTTGCCGAACCAAGCCACGATGCAACCGGTCAGCATGCTCTCTACTGTGCACCTGTAGAAGTTCGAGAGTATTCCTTGACATACCGACATTCCGTAATCTTCTCAGGAAGTAGAGGTGCTGATGTGCTTTCTTTAAAATAGCATCAGTGTTCTGGGACCAGGAGAGATCTTCGGAAATATGCACGCCCAAGAATTAGAAGTTCTTGATCCTTTCCACCATCAACCCCTTGATATAAACGGGACTGTGGGTCCCCATCCTACCCCTTCCAAAGTCCACAATCAGTTCCTTGGTTTTGCTGGTGTTAAGAGCCAGGTTATTGTGCTGGCACCATTTGGTCAATCGGTCAATCTCACTTCTATACTCTGACTCATCCCTATCAGTGATACGTCCCACAACAGTCGTGTCGTCTGCGAACGTGATGATGGAATTCGCACTTTGTCCGGCTACTGGGTCTCTGCGCTTCCCTCTGCAATTGGATCCTCGACTTCCTCATTCACAGACCACAGTCTGTTCGTAATGGTGGAAATGTGTCAGACTCAATAACAATCAGCTCGGGAGCTCCTCAAGGCTGCGTGCTCAGCCCCCTGCTGTACTCACTCTATACTCATGACTGCGTAGCCGGTCACAGTGCGAACTCCATCATCAAGTTCGCTGACGACACCACTGTAGTGGGACGTATCACTGATGGGGATGAGTCGGAGTACAGAAGAGCGATCGAGCGACTGTCCATATGGTGCCAGCACAATAACCTGGCCCTCAACATCGGCAAAACCAAGGAACTGATTGTGGACTTTGGAAGGAGTAGGATGGGGACCCACAGTCCTGTTTATAACGGGTCGATGTTTGAAAGGGTCAAGAGCTTCAAATTCCTGGGCGTGCACATCTCTGAAGATCTTTCCTGGTCCGAGAACACAGATGCAATTATTAAGAAAGCTCATCAGGGCCTCTACTTCCTGAGAAGATTACGGAGGACTCTCTCTAACTTCTACAGGTGCACAGTAGAGAGCTTGCTGACTGGTTGCATCGTGGCTTGGTTCGGCAACTTGAGTGCCCTGGAGAGGAAAAGACTACAAAAAGTAGTAAACACTGCCCAGTCCATCATCGGCTCTGACCTTCCTTCCATCGAGGGGATCTACCACAGTCGCTGCCTCAAAAAGGCTGGCAGCATCATCAAGGACCCACACCACCCTGGCCACACATTCATCTCCCTGCTACCTTCGGGTAGAAGGTACAGGAGCCTGAGAACTGCAACAACCCAGTTCAGGAATAGCTACTTCCCCACAGCCATCAGGCTATTAAACCTGGCTCGGACAAAACTCTGAACATTAATACCCCTCCATCTGTTATTTGCACTTTATTAATTTATTAATTAATGTGTGTATTTTAGTATATAACTGTAGTCAATGCCTACTATGTTCTGCTGTGCTATGCAAAGAAAGAATTTCATTGTCCGGTCAGGAACACATGACAATAAACTCTTTTGACTCTTTTTGACTCTTTTGACTCTTTAACTTTGACTCTACACAGTCATGAGTATAGAGTGAGCTCAGCAGGGGGCTGAGCACGCAGCCTTGAGGTGCTCCCGTGCTGATTGTGACGAGGATGACACATTTCCACCAATACGGACAGACTGTGGTCTGTGAATGAGGAAGTCGAGGATACAATTGCAGAGGAATGCGCAGAGACCCAGATCCGAAAGCTTGGTAACCAGCTTGGAGGGGATGATGGTATTAAATGCCGAGCTGTAGTCAATGAATAACAGCCTGACATATGAGTTTTTGTTGTCCAAGTGGTCCAGAGCGGAGTGGAGAGCCAGTGAGATCGCATCCACCGATGATCTGTTGTGGCGGTAAGCGAACTGCAGTGGGTCCAGGTTTTTGTCGAGGTACGAGTTGATTTGCGCCATGATCAGCCTCTCAAAGCACTTCATCACCACAGACGTTAGTGCCACTGGTCGATAGTCATTAAGGCACATCACCTTGCTTTTCTTGGGCACCGGTATTATTGATGCCCTTTTAAAGCAGTTGCGAACCTCAGACCTCAGAAGTGAGAGGTTGATTCTCGACTTCATCATTCACAGACCACAGTCTGTCGGTATTGGTGGAAATGTGTCATCCTCGATAACAATAGACAATAGACAATAGGTGCAGGAGTAGGCCATTTGGCCCTTCGAGCCAGCACCGCCATTCAATGTGATCATGGCTGATCATCCCAAATCAATACCCCGTTCTTGCCTTCTCCCCATATCCCCTCACTCCGCTATTTTTAAGAGCCCTATCTAGCTCTCTCTTGAAAGCATCCAGAGAACCTGCCTCCACCGCCCTCTGAGGCAAGAATTTCACAGACTCGCCACTCTTGGTGAGCAAAAGTGTCTCATTTCTCCTTGTCTCCGTTCTAAATGGCTTACTCCTTATTCTTAAACTGTGGCCCTGGTTCTGGACTCCCCCAACATCGGGAACATGTTTCCTGCCTCTAGTGTGTCCAAGCCCTTAACAATCTTATATGTTTCAATGAGATCCTCTCTCATCCTTCTAAACTCCAGAGTGTACAAGCCCAGCTGCTCCATTCTCTCAGCATATGACAGTCCCACCATCCCGGGAATTAACCTTGTAAACCTACGCTGCACTCCCTCAATAGCAAGAAAGTCCTTCCTCAAATTAGGGGACCAAAACTGCCAACAATACTCCAGGTGTGGTCTCACTAGGGCTCTGTACAACTGCAGAAGGACCTCTTTGCTCCTATATCCAATTCCTCTTGTTATAAAGGCCAACATGCCATTCGCTTTCTTCACTGCCTGCTGTACATGCATGCTTACTTTCATAGACTGATGTACAAGGGCCCCCAGATCCCGTTGTACTTCCCCTTTTCCCAACTTGATGCCATTTAGATAGTAATCTGCCTTCCTGTTTTTGCTACCAAAGTGGATAACCTCACATTTATCCGCATTAAACTTCATCTGCCATGCATCTGACCACTCCCCCAACCTTTCCAAGTCACCCTGCATTCGCATAGCATCTCCTCACAGTTCACACTGCCACCCAGCTTTGTGTCATCTGCAAATTTGGTAATGTTACTTTGAATCCAAATCATTGATGTATATTGTAAATAGCTGCGGTCCCAGCACCGAGCCTTGCGGTACCCCACTAGTCACTTCCTGCCATTCTGAAAAGGACCCGTTAATCCCTACTCTTTGTTTCCTGTCTGCCAACCACTTATCTATCCATGTCAGCACTCTACCCCCAATACCATGTGCCCTAATTTTGCCCACTAATCTCCTATGTGGGACCTTATCAAATGATTTCTGAAAGCACGGGAGCACCTCAAGGTCCCTTGAAGGCAGACACGGGTGAAATTATTATGGGTAACAAGGAAATGGCAGAAGAGTTGAACAGGTACTTCGGATCTGTTTTCACTAAGACACAAACAATCTCCCAGATATACTGGAGGACAGAGGATCTAAAGGAATCTGAACTGAAATAAAAAAGTAGAGGAACTGAAATAAAATTTCATTAGGCGAGAAATAGTATTGGGTAGGCTAACGGGACTGAAGGATGATAAATCTCCTGTGCCGGATGGTCTGCATCCCAGGGTCCTCAGGGAGGTGGCTCTAGAAATAGTGGACGCATTGGTGATCATTTTCCAATGTTCAATAGATTCACGATCAGTTCCTGTGGATTGGAGGATAGCTAATGTTATCCCACTTTTCAAGAAAGGAGCGAGAGAGAAAACGGGGAATTACAAATCAGTTAGCCTGACTTCGGTGGTGGGAAACATGCTGGAGTCAATTATTAAAGAGGTAATAATGGGGCATTTGGATAGTAGTAAAAGGATTAGTCCAAGTCAACATGGATTTATGAAAGGGAAATCATGCTTGACTAATCTTCTGGAATTTTTTGAGGATGTGACAAGTAAAATTGATGAAAGGGAGCCAGTGGATGTAGTGTATCTAAACTTTCAGAAAACCTTTGATAAGGTCCCGCACGGGAGACTGGTGACTAAAATTAAAGCACATGGTATTGGGAGTAGGGTGTTGACATGGATAGAAAATTGGTTGGCAGACAGGAAGCAAAGAGTAGGAGTGAACGGGTCCTTTTCAGAATGGCAGGCAGTGGCGAGTGGAGTGCCGCAAGGCTCGGTGTTGGGGCCGCAACGGTTTACCATATATATTAATGATTTGGAAGAGGGAATTAGGAGCAACACTAGCAAGTTTGCGGATGACACAAAGCTGGGTGGCAGTGTGAAGTGTGAAGAGGATGTTAGGAGGTTGCAGGGTAGCCTGGACAGGTTGAGTGAGTGGGCAGATGCAGTATAATATAGATAAATGTGAGGTTATCCACTTTGGCGGCAAAAACAAGGGGACAGATTATTATCTCAATGGGGTTAGGCTAGGTAAGGGGGTGATGCAGCGAGACCTGGATGACCAAGTACACTAGTCACTGAAAGTTGGCATGCAGGTGCAGCAGGCAGTGAAGAAAGCTAATGGAATGTTGGACTTCATAACAAGAGGATTACAGTATAGGAGTAAAGAGGTTCTTCTGCAGTTGTATTGGGCTCTGGTAAGACCACATCTGGAGTATTATGTACAGTTTTAGTCTCCTAATTTGAGGAAGGACATCCATGTGATTGAGGCAGTGCAGCGTAGGTTCACGAGATTGATCCCTGGGATGGCGGGACTGTCATATGACGAAAGATTGAAAAGACTAGGCTTGCATTCACTGGAGTTTAGAAGGATGAGGGGATGTCTTATAGAAACATATACTGTGGCTTGTAAAAGTATTCACACTCCTTGAACTTTTCCACATTTTGTCACGTTACAACCACAAACGTAAATGTATTTTATTGGGATTTTATGTGATAGACCAACACAAAGTGTTGTGCCTTAATTGTGAAGTGGAAGGAAAATGATACATGGTTTCCAAATTTTCAATTGGATTTAGGTCTGGACTTTGACTGGGCCATTCTAACACATGAATATGCTTTGATCTAAACCATTCCATTGTAGCTCTGGCTGTATGTTTAGGGTTGTTGTCCTCCTGGAAGGTGAACCTCCGCCCCAGTCTCAAGTCTTTTGCAGACTAACAGGTTTTTTTCTAAAATTGCCCTGTATTTGGCTCCATTCATCTTCCCATCAACTCTGACCAGCTTCCCTGTCCCTGCTGAAGAAAAGCATCCCCACAGCATGATGCTGCCACCACCATGTTTCACAGTGGGGATGGTGTGTTCAGGGTGATGTGCAGTGTTAGTTTTCCGCCACACATAGCGTTTTGCATTTAGGCCAAAAACTTCAATTTTGGTCTCATCAGACCAGAGCACCTTCCTCCACATGTTTGCTGTGTCCCCCACATGGCTTGTGGCAAACTACAAACGGGACTTCTTATGGCTTTGTTTCAACAATGGCTTTCTTCTTGCCACTCTTCCATAAAGGCCCGATTTGTGGAGTGCACGACTAATAGTTGTCCTGTGGACAGATTCTCCCACCTGAGCTGTGGATCTCTGCAGCTCCTCCAGAGTTACCATGGGCCTCTTGGCTGCTTCTCTGATCAATGCTCTCCTTGCCCGGCCTGTCAGTTTAGGTGGACGGCCATGTTTTGGTAGGTTTGCAGTTGTGCCATACTCTTTCCATTTTCGTTTGATGGATTGAACAGTGCTCCGTGAGATGTTCAAAGCTTGGGATATTTCTTTATAACCTAATCCTGCTTTAAACTTCTCCACAACTTTATCCCTGACCTGTCTGGTGTGTTCCTTTGGCTTCATGATGCCCAAGGAACATTCTTTGTTCACTAACAACCCTCTGAGGCCTTCACAGAACAGCTGTATTTATACTGAGATTAGATTACACACAAGTGGACTCTATTTACTAAATAGGTGGCTTCTGAAGGCAATTGGTTGCACTGGATTTTATTTAGTGGTATCAGAGTAAAGGAGGCTGAATACTTTTGCACTCCACATTTTTCAGTTTTTTATTTGTAAAAAAAATTTAAAACCATGTATCATTTTCCTTCCACTTCACAAGTATGCACCACTTTGTGTTGGTCTATCAACATAAAATCCCAATAAAATACATTTACGTTTGTGGTTGTAACGTGACAAAATGTGGAAAAGTTCAAGGGGTATGAATACTTTTGGAAGCCACTGTACAATTATAAAAGGACTGGACAAGCTAGATGCAGGAAAAATGTTCCCAATGTTGGGCGAGTCCAGAACCAGGGGCCACAGTCTTAGAATAAAGGGGGGGCCATTTTCAGACTGAGATGAGAAAAAACATTTTCACCCAGAGAGTTGTGAATTTGTGGAATTCTCTGCCACAGTGGAGGCCAAATCACTGGATGGATTTAAGAGAGAATTAGATAGAGCTCTAGGGGCTAGTGCAATCAAGGGATATGGGGAGAAGGCAGGCACGGGTTATTGATTGGGGTCGATCAGCCATGATCACAATGAATGATGGTGCTGGCTCGAAGGGCCGAATGGCCTTCTCCTGCACCTATTTTCTATGTTTCTATGAAAATGTCCGTAAAAACTCCAGCCAGTTGGTCCCCACAGGTTTTTAAAACACACCCGGGTATACCATCAGGTCTACGTGCTTTCCGAGGGTTCACCCGTCTGAAGGATCTTCTGACGTCGGCCTCTGTGACTGTGACCAAAATACCATCACAGCAAATGGGGGCTCGGGAAGGCACATCAGTGTTCTTCCTATCAAAGCGTGCGTAAAATGCATTGAGCTCGTCAGAGAGTGATGTTTCGCTGACATTTGAGCTGCCTCCTGATTTCGCCTTGTGGGAGGTGATTGCATTCAAGCTCTGCCACAGTTGCCGAACATCCGTCTCATCTTCAGACTTGGAGCAGCAGTCCCCTTTGGCCTTTTTGATGGCCTTACCAAGGTCGTATCTGGACCTCTTGTAGACCTCTGTGTCTCCAGACCTGAATGCCCCTGATCTGGTCTTCAGAAGAATGCGGATCTCATGGTTCATCCAAGGCTTCTGGTTAGGAAATACTCGGAAGGTTTTTGTTGGGATGCAGTCCTCCACACATTTCTTCATGAAGTCTGTAGCGACTGTGGCGTATTCATTCAGGTCCATTGCCGAGTCCCTGAACATTGTACAGTCTACAGATTCCAAACAGTCCAAACAGACTCCAAACAGATATGGGTATATTGCTCAAAAATGGGCACTGTGGCAGATCAGCTATGATCTTTATATTTGGTGGAACAAGCTCAAAAAGGGCCAATCGGCTCAGGCCTCTTCCAAATTTTAATGTTTTTAATTGCTAGATTTCTCATAGTTTGACCATGAATTGACTATACAGGATGATTATGTATTGAAATAAGCAAACCTTGTATGTTGTCAATCTCTGGAACTTGCTCTGGCTCTTCAGCTAGTAGAAGAGAATGTAAAACTAGTTAAAATCCATGTTTTTTATTGGTATCAACTTCACTTTTATGCAGTTCTCAAGATTTAATCTTAAACCTGCAATCTTTCACCTAACCACAAGATGGCCAACAGCTCTTTCCCCCCCTCCCTCCTGAATGAATATACTTAGAGCATGCTATCTGCAGTTTAGAGTTTTCCATTTACGTTCTGCTTAGAAGTTATATTTACAACTATGAAGTATTTGGAGATAATATACTAACCGTAAAATTCATCCATTCTATCTTCAAGTTCCAGCTCTTTATCTGCAACAAGCAAATCAAATAAAAATGAATATTTCCCTTTTATTTTCTTTCTTTCCTTCATCCTGCCAAAACTCTCGATATATGGAATAATTCCAGTTCTGTTGCCAGTTTTACAAATACAAAAAAGCAAAATAAACAAGCTATTCGTGCAACTGTGAAAGGCATTAATTGGCATTTAAAGGCATCATCAAGGATCGATTTTAACTGGCATCGCGCCTTGTGATAGGGGTGTGCCGTTCGTGGGTCACATATTATGGTCCTTAAAATAGCCAGTACCAATTTCCACGTTGTTGAGTAAATCAATAAAGAAATATGTATAACATGTATAAAAATAAAACTAGGGAAAAATCAAGAATGAAAGGAGAATGAGATATGGAAAATCCTTATGGAAAATGACTAACAGAAACCATACAATAAGATTAGTGTGCATTGTGGAGAGGGAGAAGAAAAACTGCAAGATGGAAAGGAAGCAGAAATATTAACCAATACAGAAAGAGAAAAGAAAAAAAAAAGTTTTCTATCATTCATAATTATAATTCCCAATTTTCCCAATTACAAAATTTGTGGGAGAAAAAAGTAAATAAATTAAGTTTTTGTTTACACATATTCACATTACGGAAAATGCTACTACTTGGCAAAGGTGGCCTGTAGTAGGAGATCTACTGCATTAGAACAGTATGAACTGATGGATTTAAGAGAGAGTTGGATAGAGCTCTAGGGGCTAGTGCAGTCGAGGGATATGGGGAGAAGGCAGGCACGGGTTATTGGTAGCGGACCATGATCACAATGAATGGCGGTGCTGGCTCGAAGGGCCGAATGGCCTCCTCCTGCACCTATTTTCTATGTTTCTAACTATTAGCGTGATCTATAGGTGAACTACATGGTATAACACTATTTCAGTTCATTATGACATTTCTCTTATTATCTCACAGGATCTTATTCCATTCTATTCAATCACTCCAACATTTGCTAGCCAACTCACAAATTCTCCTCCACAGTTTAGCATAATGTTTATTAGCCAAAACGACAGAAGAAAAATATATAAATGAGCAGAAAGCTAAAATATACCTTCAATATATTGATCACTCGTTGGAAAATCTTCCTCCATTTCACCTGCAAGGATGGATAAATGATGATAATTCTGAACTATACAATGCTAGAGAATTTTTAAGCACATCTGTTCAAATTACAAACTAGTTTTTGCTTTCGATAGGGAAAAACTAAAATCATCAAAGCAACTAATTTACATTTGCCTGATCAGCTCATTCAATAACTATTCAGACTGAAGAATCATTGATGGAGACAAAAAAGACTGCAAATGCGTGAATCTTGGGATCAAAACAAAGTTCTGGAGAACTGAATAGGCCAGCCTGCATCTGTGGAGGGAAATGGGCAGACAATGCTGTGGGTTCTTTTTGTCTCCATTTTACCTCTTACTTTTGTCACTATTTCCACCCATTTCAATGGTGTTTTAAGGACACATGTGCAAAGCATAATGAAAGTCATTGTTGAGACGCCAGATTTTATAACGCTTTTGTTCATAACGCCTGGTGTTATAGAGCTGCAACAAATCCGGATGAGCCCCAGGCTTCTGCAGGCCCTCCAGCCATCGCCTTTGGATCGTTCAACAAACCGGTGTCCCTCTCCATGCCCGCCCACCTATGTGCCCCGGGGCACCTGCAGCCTACCTTAAGGGCGCGGAAGGCATGTTCCCAGTGCACTTGCCTACCGGCCTTGCTCCTTGCGACTGTCTTCAACAGGTCCCTCCTCTCAGGGTTTAGCAGGCGTCGGGTTTGGCAACTTCCCCCCCTGCAGGCTGCAGCCCGCCGGGTCCTTCTGTGTTCGGACCGCTGCCCACCAGGTTTTTCCGGACAGGTTCCTGGTTCCGCGGCGGGTGAACCACGCTGCTGTCAGGTATGGCCGTGCCTTGCCGGGATCGCTCTGCCGTGCAGCTTGCCGGTGGCCAAGGGGAAGGCATAATTTGCCAATTAGCCCTCCTCGTGTACCCACTTTCCAAGTCTTGCTTGACCCCTACCACTCTTTATCAGCTTTCTCCCTTCTACTCCATCAATTTGAAGAAAGGTCTCAACTCGAAATGATGTCTATTTCCCTCCACAGATGTCACCTGATCCACTGAGTTTGTCCATCACTTAGTTTATTGTCGTAGAATCAGTAACAAACACAGTGGGAAAACAATCAAAATATATTAATCTGGGTACAGAATAAGTAAAATAGATTAAAAACTTGAGAGAAATATTAAAAAAATGGTTAAGACAAATTCTTAAAATCTGTGGCAATAATTAAAAAGGAACGAGTGTAATGGGCCTGTCCCACTTAGGCGATTTTTCAGCGGACTGTCGGCGACTGTCAAGTTGCCGGCAGTCACCTGAAAAACCAGCAACTGGAACGGCGACTGTCAGAGTGGAACACACGCACACACACAAACACATTGCTTCCTTCACCAGCTTGTTATGCTGGGACAGAGCAAGCGGGGGGAGCGCTGTCTAAAAAATTCACACGGTGCAAAGCCAAGGTGAAACAGACACATACCGCGATGAACAGGAAGGTTGGTGCTGTAAAAATACGGCTAAAGCACAGTGTACGGTAAGTCCTTTAAAGGGGGGGGGGGAAGAGGGGGGGTGAGAGGGGGAGAAGGAGTGGAGACAACTTTTAAGAAGCCGGAGATACACGGCAGTGAAGCTCGGTGGACATTTAACATTACTGGTCAGTTATCCTTGATTCTGAAAATTACTGCATACTTTTCTTTTCCTAATGAGCCAATGAAATTCACCGGTCAGCACCGGCTACAACCTACGAGATCGTCCGAGAACCTCTGACCTCCTGGCAACCCATTAGGACCTCCTGGCGACCCACTTATGGCTCGAGAATTCTCGCTACTCCCCATGGCGGTTTCATTCTAGTCACCGCTAATTTTTCAACATTTTGAAAAATTCACGGCGACCATAATGAGGCCGCAACTAGTTTCCAGAATGCGGGAACTCCTCACGACCATGAAGGCGACTCCCCGGCAACCACCCGTGAACATGTAGCGACCATGTGGCGACTGCATAGTCTCCTGCAGTCGCCTAAAAAATTGCCTAAGTGGGACAGGCCCATCAGGATGCAAGTAATTAAGCTTTAAAACAGTTCCAACTCCATCTTTTAATTCGCCAACGACACCACCATTGTTGGACGAATTACGGTTAATGATATGAGAGTATAAGAGGGAGATCGATCGTTCGATGGACCCAGCACATTGATGACATCATTAAAGAAACCTCATCAATGCCTCTACTTCCTTAGAAGATTGAAGAGATTTGTTCTGTGATGAAGGAGATTAGAAAAAGTGGTGAACACTGCCCAATCTATCATGGGTTCTAACCTTCCCATTCATCGAAGGGATCTATAGGAGGCACTACCTTGAAAGGGCAGTCAGCATCATCTCAGGCCCACACCACCCTGATCATGCTCTCATCTCTCTCCTGCCATCGGGAAGAAGATACATGTGTCTGAAATCTGTGACATACAGGTTCAGCAAAAGATTCTTTCCAACATCTTTCAGGCTATTGAACACTACAAACTCCAACTAAACTCCGAACAATCTTGGTTGCACTAGGGACTTTGGGCTTTGTTTTGTGTTGCATGCTATTGGGTTTTTTATTTATTTAACATTTTTTGTTTGTCTATATTATCTATTGATTACTGTGCTTATAAGCCTGTGGTGCTGTTGCAAGTAAGAATTCCATTGTTCTGTTTCAGTGAGAATTAAATACCTTGATAAAAATACTCCATATCTTCTCTGCTACTCTCTTGTAAAGTACTGTAATGTAACTCTTATAAATTTCATTACCAATTCTCTCAGATAAATAATGCTATCATGCATAGGATATTTTGGACCCATCTTTCGGGACAGATGGCAAGGTAATTTAATGTTAAGAAAATTAAAATTCTGGAAACACTAAGCAGATCAGGCAGCATCAAAGATTTAACATTTCAGGGCGAAGACCTTTTATGTATGTTATTATTTCAGATATCCAGCAAGTGAACTTTTTATTTTCATTTGGAGCTCATTTTAATGCCTCATCTAACATGGCAGCTCAGCCATTGTTTCATTTCATAGCTGCAGTGTGAAAGTGCCAAGTTAGATGATGTACTCATATTTCTGGTGTGGATCTTACTACTGGATTACTGCTGCACAATAGGCTGCAAATGTTTGCAAAATCATTTTGAAGCCCAGCAAATCCCATGCCATCAGGTTGTTTTTAATTGTGTTATGTCACTTCACCCAATTTAAAATAATTTCCTCACACAAAATAAGCACCAGTTAAACACACAATTAGCTAGTCCTCTGAAAAGGACTTCAATATTTTGAAATTATACCATTTTAGAACGGATCTGAAATCACGTTTCAAATGTAAAAGTTTGGCTAGGGATAAGAATGACAAGCAGGGGTATTTTTTTTATATAATCTGCTAACAAAATTCACTTCATTTGGTAAAGCTGAGATCAACATGCTACAAGTCTTCTCATCTTAAAAACATAAATAGTAAAGTTAAAATCAACATGCTTCATGTCTTCTCATTTTAAGTAAATAAAACCAATCGCCACTGAACAGAAAAAACAAATAAACCCATGATATTTTACCTTCACTGTCCAGATGATCAGAGAAATCTTCCACTTCAGATTCATAAACATCTTGGGAAATGAAAAAAAGTAATTAAAGTCAAAGTCGCATTCTTCGAATAGACATAACATTATATTCTTGCTTCAGTAGCATATTAGTAGAAATGCACAGGAAAGAACTGAATTCATGCAAATTCAACTTACCAAATAACTTTTCCTCAACCTTACTTAAAATAAATTGAATGAAACAAAAAACTTTGGTACTCTGCTGAGATTCCACATTGTGGAATATGCTCTATAATGTAGGACAGATTCTGCACCACAAAACACTAGAGATAAAACAAGCATGTTCACAAAGTTTGAAAGTGAATAACCTTTCATCGTTTGATTTTCTAAAGGTTTACTTTACTAACAGCAATTCTAAAAGTTAGATACTTAAACGAAGATTTCTGTAATCCATTAAAGTGCAATCAAACAGCATCAGGACACACTGACAGCAGAAGAAGGTTGAAAGATTTTCTATGTGCAGAGTCTAAACAGATTCCAATGCCTTAAAAAATATATTGTGAGGAGAGGAAGAGTGTCAATCTTTGGGTTTTGTAACTTGAACAGCACTGATGCAAGACAATATAGATGGAACGTCTTGGGAAGCAGTCACCAACAATACACAAATATATATATTTTTAATTATAGGAACATTTCTAACAAAACTGTTTTTTTAACAGTTGCAAAACATCTCTACCATGCACTGTAGATGGAATCTCCAGAACAGCTAATATCGCGTAGTTATGGTGACAACATTATAGTACTTTATTCAACTGTGTCCAAGGTGATTTATATAGGGTGGACAATATTGAGACTCAATGGTGATGAGGTTTATCATGCCATGAACAAGCTGTCCAGCAACAAAGCAAGTGGCTTGGATCATATTTCTGCTGAACATCTTAAGTATGCGAGTATGAGGATAGCTCCTCTCCTTGCTATTCGTTTTACTGGCTTTATGATTCATGGCTTGCTACCAGACTCAATGATGTCTGTTCTGTTAGTGCCGGTCATTAAGGACAAAGCTGGTAAAGAAGGCAGCCTAAATAATTACAGGCCCATACCTTTAGCCAGCATATTGTCAAAAGTCTTAGAAAGAGTTCTGCTGGATGGAGTAAATGAGTTTGTTAACTCCACAGGAGACAAGATAACCAGTTTGGTTTTAAAGCTAAACATGGCACTGACTTGTGCATATTTGCCCTAAAAGAGATTGTAAACAGATATAGAGGCAATAAATCTTAAATTCTTATGTGCTTTATTGATGCTTCCATAGCCTTTGATCATGTTAATCACAGGGAGCAGTTTGTTAAAATGAGTCAAAGAGGGGTGCCTAAATACATTGTGAGAATTCTGGCTTACTGGTACGCCCACCAGACTATGCAAGTAAAATGGGGCAATAGGGTCTCAGCCCCATTTGGGGTTAGCAATGGTGTTAACATGATATTCAATATAATGCTTGTAAGAGTGTTGTTATGGTCTGTAGAACCAAAGAGGATAAATGTCTAAAATTTCCTGATTTTAAATTGTCCAACAATAATCTTAGTGTCTGTAATAAGGTAAACTATCTTGGGCATTTTATTAAAGAACAAATGACAGATGATGAGGATATATATAGGCAACGATGTATGACGTATGTACAGGCAAATATTCTCTTGTGTACGTTTGGTGCGTGTACAGATGTGGTGAAGATGTCGCTGTTAAGAGCATATTGCACACCACTCTATATTGCGCACCTGTGGTCGAACTACGGAAAGACAAGTTTGCAGAGACTAAAGGTGGCCTATAATGATGCTATGTGAACAATGCTAAGGTAACCTAGATGGTGTAGTGCTAGTAACATGTTTGTGGCTGCAGGAGTCAGTACTTTAGAAGCTATCCTAAGAAATCATATGTATAAATTAATTTGCAGGATAAATTATTCTAAAAATGTAATTATCGTGACCTTGTCAATCATAAGGTTTAGCACTACACACTACGAATCCCAGTTGTGGAGACACTGGTATCGCTGTCTCATTGTAGGACACTGATCTTTCTTTTTTAGATATGGTCTGGTTTTTAGTCTGGTTTTTATATTATGTATTGTGTTTTTTTAATATATAATTTATGATGCTTTTATAAGTGATATACTAAGATTTTATATGTAGTTTATGATGTTTTTATATGCAATGTATTTTTATGTAATGTTGTCCCTTGTCCGAACCTTGAGTCCGAAATAAAGTTTATTAAAAAAAATAAAAAAATAAAATCATGTCCCAAACTGCATTCAAGGAAGATTTTTTAGCCAGAATTTTGCAAGTCCAGAAGGAGAGGGTGTAATTCCGGAATTAAAGAGAAACAAACTAAGAAATTGAAAGGATTATCTCTAAATGGCAAAAAAAAACCACAAAATGAAGGGAAGCCTTGCGAGATATTGTTTCTAACAGGAAAAAGCAGATAAGAATACAGAAAGTGGGAGAGTGAACTAACCAAAAGGAGAACTATGTAAAGCAAAGAGAAAGGGGGATGTATTGTAAAAAACCACTGCATAGTATAATCAAAGATGATCCAAAGATGTTTACCCTATGTAACGATTAAGAGAATACCCAATAAGAGCTTTTAAAAAGTAGCATATGCGCAGGGGAATATGGCTAAGGTTTTTAATGGATACTTTGTGATTCTCTGCATAAAGGATAGATGATGATGATGACAATGTTGTCGTTTAGGGGCAGACACAAAATGCTGGAGTAACTCAGCGGGTCAGGCAGCATCTCTGGAGAGAAGGAATGGGCCACGTTTTCTGTCGAGACCATTCTTCAGGCTGATGTCAAGGGAGGCAGCGGGACATGTAGCTGGAGACAGTAAGACTAGTGGGAGAACTGGGAAGGTGATGGATAGATAAAGCAAGGGCTATCTGAAGTTAAGGGGGACAGGTGTTGTTTAGGGGGACAGGTGCAAAATATTGGATGGATAAACATAATAAAATATTAAACTTATCTTTTTTTGGAAATGAATAAATAACAAGGCATTCACAAATGTATCTCAGACTGTTAACGTTCAGGAGAAAATATCAGAGTCTTCAATTTTACAATTCTTTTATTTACTCTAGCAGCAAGACCGGTGCCAGGGGTTGGAGGGCTAACAATGCATTGTTTACAAAGGCAAGGAACTACAGGTCAGTTAAGGGGCTGTCCCACTTGGGCGACCTAATCCGCGTGTTCTGGAGAGTTTGCCCTCGACTCATACTTGCAGCAAGTCGACACGAGGTCGTAGGAGGTCTTTGTAACTCTCCTTCATGCTCGAGAGTAGTTCCCGTGTACTCGAGGCCTCAGCTAGGTCGTGGCGTATTTTTCAAAGTTGAAAAATGTCCGCGAGTAAAAAAAGGTCTCCATGGAAAATTCAATACTTTTTTTTACTCGTAGGTTTAGTCGTAGTGGGTTGTAGTAGGTCGGCATGTTAGTCATAGGTAATCGAGGGTAGTCTAAGGTAGTCCTAGATAGTCTTCATCATAGTCGAAGGGAGGTTAAAAGCAGGTCGAAGGAGATCGAAGAAGGCCATCTTCACTCTCCACTATTCGGTGTCCAATTTTCCCGAAGTTAGTCGTAGCTAGTCGTAGCTAGTTGAAGCTAGTCTTCAACATAATTGAAGGAGGTCTTCAAGACATTTTTTCAAACTCTCCTAAACTCGCCAATTAGATCGCCCAAGTGGGACAGCCCCTTTAGTTTAAAGTTTTTTTATGAGGAAGTAATTGAAAATAAATTTATAAAGGCAGAGTAATACACAAGGTTTACATGGACTTTAGTAGAGCTTATGACAAAGTCATGCATGATATGCTGGTCCATAAGGTTCAGACACAAGGGAACTAAAGCATATTAGCAAATTGGATTTAAAGTTGTCTTGGTAAAAAGCAGAGCAGAGTGTCGAGTCGTGGATAGTGTTTTTCAGACTGGAAGTACTGCTGGTATTGGTGCAGGAAACTGAAAGGTAGTTTAATTAGTAAGTTTGCAGATGACATAAAATTCGTGGAGACATAAATAGCAAAGAGTTTGTCTAAGGATTCGGTGGGATGTAGATAAACTGGAAAGTTGGTCAGAACAGTGGCAAATGGAATTTAAGACTATTGCAAGGTAGTCAAGTACTGACAGAACAGAGAGTAAATGGCCAGAACCTTAAGAATGTTCTCTTGAGGTGTACAGAGAGACCTTGGGATGCAAATCCATAGGTCCCTGAAAATAGTGACATGGGTGATTAGGGTAGTGAAGAAGGCACTTAGTATGCTCGCTTTCAAAGGCTGAAGTATTGAGAATTAGAGTTGGAATGTCATGTTTCAGATGTACAAAACTGATTTGACGGTGATGCAGATTTGGTCACTACACTACTCATAGACGTGGTAGCAAGAGAGGTGGTGAAGAAAGATTCATCAGGATGTTGCCAAGAAAAAGGCTTTAGTTAGAAGGAGATTGGATAGGCTAGGTTTATTCTCACTATAACATCAGATGCTGATGGCTAGCCTCAGAGATTTATAAAAATTATGAGCGGCAGAGACAGAATAGACAGTCAGAGTCTTTACCAGGACACAGAACTAGAGGGCCCAGGTTTCAGGTAAAAAGGAAGTCATTTAAAGGGGATCCTAGGGCCAAGCTTTTCCACACAGAGTGGTGGCTATCTGTAGTGAGCTGTCGAAAAAGTTGATGGAGGCAAATACAATTACAACAGTCAAAAGAAATTCAGATTGGTACTTGGACAGGTAAACAGAGGGACATGGACCTAATGTAGCTGAATGGGACAAGAATAGATCGGCATCAAGGGCATGGATAAGGTGAGCCAAAAGTGCCTGTTACTGTGCTGTATGATCCTACGACTCTGATTAAGATGAATAGAAACAAATCAGATAGATTTGTCAAGACCATGGCAGATTAACAACAATATGTTTTGAGAAGGTAACAAGGAGGATCAATGAGGGCAATTTGATTGCAGTTATTTACAAGGATTTTAAAGTATTTGATAAAATTCCAGATGGCAAGCTGGCCAAAAAAGTGAAAGTGTTTAGGGTCGAAAAGATAACAATGGGCATTTGATCAAAAACGGGCTTAGTTGCAGGAATGATCGGGTAATAGTGTTTTTGTCACGAGTTAAACTCACTGAGCCTTGTATTCAGTCCTTTACCTTTGGAACTTATATGATTCAACCTTAACAACTGGATGAGATGGTTAACAGAATAAAATGTTAGGGCGCAGGAAGTCTGGGTGCCTTAGTCAGTTGAGCAGAATCATGTCAAATGGAATTTATTCCAGAGAAGAGCAAGGTATTGTAATTGCAGAGGTACAATACAGCATTGAAATAGAAATACATATTTGGGTATTGTTTGATGTAGGGAGAGAATGGAAACAAAGTATCTGCTCAAAAATTCTTCAAGGCAGCATGAGAGATCAAAAAGATAGTTAAAAATACAATAATTGCTTTCCTTTATTTAGAAAAGCAAAGAACACAAGAACAAGAATTATGACAGAACTGGATAGCATGCTCGACAGTTTATGCAAACCAGTCACGACACTGACGGAAAGATGCAACTACACGGGAGAGGATTTAGGAAGATTTTTCCAAGACTCAACTGTTTTAGCAATTAAGAAATATTAGGGTGCTCGTCTGTGGGGAAAAAAATGAATGTTGGAGGCCTAACTGAGGTGATAAAATTAGGATGAGGCTTGACAGATATATTTTCTTTGACAGAGGAATTCAAAATTGAGAGCATTTTAAACAGGAGACACAGTTAAAGTAGTTTCTTAGAAGAGTTTGAGGTGTCTATAACTCTGAAAAAGTACAGGACAAAATTCTCATCACATTACATTTACAAAAATACTTGGATGCATACTTGCAACGTGCACACATAGGTGCACTTGCAGGGCTACAGCTCAATTGCTGAAAGGTAAACTGGTGCTAGTTAGTTATTTTCCAATTAGTAAAGACAAAACAATCCAAAAAGTCTGCTTAAGGTGTTGTAACCCTTTTTTTAAGAATAAAACCTTACGTAGGCAAGAAATCCAGCTAATTCTGATACAATTCCTCTAATCACTGCAAAGGAACTTGACGTAGCTGTTCAAAATAAGTATATACCTGGATTATCTTGTTCAGAGATTACTTCTTCAGGCTCAAGCACTGCTTCATCTACAACATAAAGAACATTTTGTTACCAGATCACAAGAATTACATATTTATTGATAACTAGACCGTGGGACCCATTGGGTCCCTATCACATGGGAAGACTGGTCCCCCAACGCAACTCGTTCCCCACGCAATATTCCACCACTCACCCATAGCCACCACAGGAGACCTGGTCCCCCAACGCAACCCGTTTCCCAAAGTAAGATTCCACCACTCCTCTGCCTCCCCGAACACTGGACATAAAAAATCTAATTGCACTTCCCCGCCTCCCCCAGTCCCCCCTCCCCCTCCTGTGCTGCCAGGACCACGACTAGGTGTTCTATGATGGCAACATTGTTGCAAATGTCAGGTGAACTATGAGATTCCATTCAGGTGAAGACTTGGTGGAAGCATAGAGTGTTCCTGGATTGCAACATCATGTGGAAGTTGATTGCAAGCTGGGATAGCAAGAGTTTAACAGTAAAACACTTTTAAAACCTTTAAATATCAATAACTTGTAAAGTATAACATCAAATCTGAAGGGAACTTGACAAGATCGACGACGGGAAAAAGCTGATTATGGGTCTGCAAAAAATTTAGTGCTACCGTGTACCGTTTTGGCATAGATACAATCTCAATCACATACACACACACATATATAGATAGAAACAAGACAAGACTTTTAATAGTATACTATACTAAGTGGGACCCGTTGGGTCCCAGCATCACACGGGAGGGCTGGTCCCCCAACACAATATTCCACCTCTCCACCAATTCCAATATTGGTGGCCAGTGTGTGTGTGTGGGGGGGGGGGGGGGGGGGGGGGGGGGGGCTTACTGGAGTGCTAGTATGGGTGTTGTGGGCTGAAGGTACTGGTTTCCAGAGGGTTAGCATGGACATTGTGGGCCGAAGGGATTATTGGGCTGGCGGCTCAGTCACTCAAGACAGTTGTGCTGGCAGCTCACTCACTCATGGCTGGTGGGCTGGCAGTTGACTCACGGCTATTTCTTGAAATTCCATTTCAAGCAGGGTGCAAGGCCACTAAAGACAGCGAGTCGTGACCTCTCCATCCTCCATCTTGCAGAGACTGAGGCACGCCCACACATCTGGAATTTAAAGTCCCTCTCCCTCCCACCAGAAGGGGTGTGGACTTCATGGCGTGATTGACAGGAGAGAGAATCTCAATATTTTTAAAACACTAATAACTCTTATGTTTTTCATCGATGTGAAAAATTCTCAGCACCTGAGAGCGGAGGGGGACTCTGAGTAAGATGGCCAAAAATCAAGCCGTACGTGGTAGCATTTTTTCTAAAATCAATATAAAGCACAGGAAGTGGTCAAGATTAGACTTTTAATTATATAGAAGGTAAGGCAACTTTAATTAGGCAAGGCAACTTTAATTAGTCAACGCAACTTTACTTAGGCAAGGCAACTTTAATTAGACAACACAGCTTTAGTATTTCCAAACCAAAGCCAACACAGCTTTAGCATTTCCAAACCAAAGGCAACATAGCTTTAGCATTTCCAAACTATATTTTCAACCCACATTAAGGGCACTGACAGGTCAGTAAAACCACTCAGTTTAGTAGACATGTGTTCAGTGTTATTCACAGCTTAGACTGAGAGACGTGACCCTCTCGCTCCCCCATCTTGCAGAGACTGACTGAGGCACTCAACACTTCTGGGTTTTATAGTTCCTCGAGAAGGGGCGTTGCCTTCATGAGAGAGAATCTCAACCTTTTTTAAACGTTAATAACTTTTATTTTTCATCGATGGGAAAAATCCTCTTGTCGTGCGCAGCGGAGCGGGACTCTGAGTAAGATGGCCAAAAATCACAGCCGTAAATGGCAACGTTTTTTTCTAAAATCAATATACAGAATAGCAGGAAGTGGTCAAGATCTGACTGATAGATAGATAGATAGATAGATAGATAGATAGATAGATAGATAGATAGATAGATAGATAGATAGATAGATAGATAGATAGATAGATAGAGCAAACCTGAAACAGTGTAATCCTCAAGTTCTTCCTCTCTCACTTCTGACTCTGAAGGAGGAAAAAAATGTTTCTGTAAAATGAATTACTTTTCCTTAAAATATTAACATATATTGCAGAGATAGTGCACAAAAAATACCTTCAAATCTTTCTTCAGATACATCTTGAACTTCAGGTCCCGAGTCCTCTGAAAGTAACATATGCACATCATGATTGAGACATAATAACAATAAAGGTGATAAATGGCTAGATCTTCATTATATGTGGTATGCCTAGTAGAGTGGCGACACAGTTTATTTTACTTCGGAGTCACGTGAGTGACTACGTGAAGAAGCCCCGCCTGGCGCTGGAACGGCATTACGTCGACGCTGACGGCAGAAGCAAGAGTTGCAGAGCGCAGCTCCTCGCAGCGGCCGGAACGGACCCGCAGGTAAGTGTAAGGAAAAAAGGGGACGTTCTAAAAAAGACGTTACGCTGGTAAAACCAGCAAAAGAGAAAGTAAAAGTTAAAATCAGAGTCACGCTGGCGTACTGATTTAGCCAGATAAATGGAAAAGAAAAATGGAGAAGTCTCAAAGGAAAATTTTGCGGGTAAAAAGATCGTCCCGGGGTGAAGCTAAAGAAACGGGACAAGAGTTTAGTGCGGATCCGGTTCCGATACCGGTGGCCGCTGATTCACCCGTTAGTGAGACTATAATTTCTCCAGTAATACAAACCACGGAGGAAAATGTTCCTAGAAAATGTAAAAAGAAATCCGTGAGGCCCGTGGTTTCTGATAATGACTCTGATAATGAAAGTCCTCCGGATAAAAAAGCTATATGGCTAAAAATGGAACATATGGAGAAAGTGCTCCAAAATATAATGAGACAAGGGTCACAGTACCCAGAAGTTTCCCAAAATGAACCTGAGGGGTTTGAATATACAGAATATGGCTATGTGCCAAATTGGGAATTTGAAACTCTGGACACAGGATTAAGGGCGGAGGAAGTCTCATTGGATATAATTCCAAGTGTATCAGGGCTGCAAAAGACAGACCCTGCAAGTGGTGATGTGGATTATGAGTGCACACCACGAATAAAAAAGAGAAGGCCAGATGTGCCTGAGATGGCAAAAGATTTTGCTATACCTGAAGGAAGTGGTGAGGCTATGGAAGAAAACCTAGCTGCCAGTATTAATTATATGGTATCTCACCAACTTCAAGATTCTGTGATGATTGAAACAGCAGAATTATATAAAACACCGGAAAATTGCACCTCATTGAAGGTACCTACGGTTAATCCGTCTATATGGACGCCTATGACTCCAGGCATGAGAGGTCAAGAAATAAGATTTCAAAGAATCCTCAAATTGATTTCTGCTGCCATTACTGCTTTTGGAAAGCAAATGGAGGGGTTGGAGATGGATAAGATCCAAAAAGATATTTTGGGCTTATTATGCAATTCCTTCTATGAAATTAATTGTATGAGGAAAATTGCGATTCGGCCCATATTTCATCCAAGGTTTGCAGGTCTGTGTCGATCAAGTGGTGTTCAAGCTCCTGGTTATCTATTTGGAGAAAACCTGCCTAAACAAATAAGAGAAATGGATGAAGAGGCTAAATCTATTAGCCACATGAGACCTTTCGTCTTTGGACAAAAAAGGTATTTTTCGTCAAGAAGGGGATTTGATTTTGGAAACAGAGGCAGGAGTATGATAAGAAAATATTATCATCCGACACAGCCTAATGTTCACCCGTATACGGGGAGAAGGAGACCACCACGTTCATATGGAGAGGAACAAAAAATGTATTCTATGCTTAAAGAAACTGTGGACAAATCTCCAGTTGGAGGGAGATTACAAATGTTTTATGATGAATGGCTTGCCATCACATCTGATCGGTTTATTTTACAAACAGTTTCAGGAGCTACTATTACATTCAAAGAAGGTGTTAATTCTCCGGTACAAAATAAACCTGCTTATGGTTTCATGTTTTCTGCAATTGAAGAGGCAGAAATTAATGTGGAAATTGACAAATTGTTTAAAAAAGGTGTTATTGAAAAAACTGTTGAACATGAGCATCAATTTGTGTCAAATATATTTCCAAGAAATAAAAAAGATGGTGGTTGCAGAATTATTCTGGACCTTACAAATCTTAATAAATTTGTCGAATATAAATATTTAAAAATGGAACATTTAACACTGCAAGACATTTGATATCAGCAGGTTGTTATATGGCTACAATTGATTTAAAGGATGCGTACTATTCAGTACCAATACATCAGTTCTTTCAAAGGTATTTAAAATTTAATTGGCTGGGACAGCTGTGGCAATTTAAAGCTTTACCAAATGGGTTAAGTTCAGCTCCCAGGCTCTTTACAAAGCTGTTGAAACCAGCTTTAGCACAATTAAGAGCACAAAGGCACATCATTATGGCTTATCTGGATGACATTTTAATCATCAATAGTAATCAGGAATCAGCTGAAAAATCAGTTTCAGCAACTAAAACTTTATTTGGGAAGTTAGGTTTCTTGATTCATCCAATTAAGTCCCAGCTGCAGCCAGCACAGTCAATTAACAATTTGGGGTTTGTGATTTACTCAGTTACTATGTTAGTAACTTTGCCAACAGATAAGATTGATGATATTTTAGTGACCTGTAGGGGTCTCATTCACAAACCGTATCCCTCCATCCGAGAAGTAGCAAAGGTTATTGGTAAATTAGTAGCAGCATTTCCTGCAGTAGAATTTGGTCCATTACATTACCAAAACCTTCAAAGGGACAAAATAAGAGCTCTAAAAAAGAGAGCAGGCCATTTTGATAGGCCTATGCAATTAACAAAAGAAGCTTTATGGGAATTACAATGGTGGATTAAAAATGTCCCACAAGCTGCTAAAAACATTCTGATACAGCAGCCTGAAGTAATTTTACAAACAGATGCTAGTGCTCTCGGATGGGGGGCGACAGATTCATTCACCAGCTGTGGGGGCAGATGGACTGTCCAAGAGGAAATGTTTCTCCAAACATATGGTATTAACTATTTAGAATTATTGGGTGCATTTTATGGGTTGAAAGCATATTGTTCTACAAAAAAGAATCTGCATGTACTGATACAATTAGACAATAAAACAGCTGTTGCATATATTAATCACATGGGTGGAGTCAGATCGGTATCATGTGATTGTTTGGTCAATCAGATATGGCAATGGTGTATTAAGCACCAAATTTGGATTTCGGCAAATTACATCCCAGGTAAAGACAATGTGGTGGCAGACAATAGATCAAGGATGTTTAAAGACAACACAGAATGGATGTTGAACCCAGTAATTTTCAGTAAAACTGTGACTCAATATGGGTTACCAGACATTGATCTGTTTGCATCAAGACTAAATCATCAATTGCCTAAATATGTGTCTTGGGAACCAGATCCAGACGCAGTAGCAGTAGATGCTTTTTCATTAAACTGGGGGAATATGTTCTTTTATGCTTTTCCGCCATTTGCTCTGGTTCAGCAATGTCTGAAGAAAATAGAACAAGATACTGCCACAGGATTATTGGTAATTCCAAATTGGCCGACACAACCATGGTTCCCATTGATATTAAACATGATTAAAGAACCATATATGTCAATTCCTAGCAGCAGTGATTTATTGATAAAACCAGTAACCAAAGAAATTCATCCATTACATGCTTATATGAATTTGTTAATCTGCAGGTTTTGACCAGACCACTACAGGAGCTTGGATTGTCGGATAGAACTATGGATATTATAGTCGCATCATGGCGAGATAGCACTCAGAGACAATATATGACACATATAAAGAAATGGGAAAAATTTTGCAGTCAAATATATCTTATCATACTGTGAACATTGCAAACATATTGGAGTTCCTTGCCGAGTTGCATTTTGAACAACACTTAAGTTACAGTGCCATTAATAGTGCACGTACTGCCTTATCATCTTATTTAGGACAAATCTCTGACCAGAAATCAATTGGATCACATCCATTAATATCCAGATTTATGAAAGGAATCTTTAACAAAAATCCACCCAAACCAAGATATACAGAAATTTGGGATGTTAGCATTGTACTTACCTTACTTAGGCAATGGACTCCAATCGAAGTTTTGTCATTGGAAAAGTTAACATTTAAATTAGTAATGTTAATGGCATTGGTTTCAGCTCAAAGGGTGCAAACATTACAAATGTTACGTTTAGACTGTATGCATGTGACTGCAGATAACATTGTGTTCTATGTTTACGATCTGATCAAACAAAGCAGACCAGGGAGAACTGGAGCGAAGGTAATGTTTCAAGCTTATCCCATTGATCCAACGTTGTGTGTAGTTAAACATTTGAATCATTATGTAAAAGTTACCAAAACTCTTCGAGGTGATGAAAAAACATTAATGATTACGCATAAGAAACCACACACAAAAGCTTCAGTGCAAACAATCTCAAGGTGGTTAAAACAGGTGTTACTTTTAGCAGGAGTAGACACTGATGTGTTCAAATCTCACTCCACCAGGGCAGCAGCTACATCCGCGGCGAAGTTACAGGACGTACCACTCGAACATATTTTAGAAACCGCAGGGTGGTGTAAAGAAGAAACTTTTTCAAAGTTCTACAATAAACATGTTCACACAATGACAGGCTTTGGACACGCGGTGTTGGGTTCACTATAATCACCTGCTTTGTTTCATTATTAATTGATATTATCAATTATGTTATCACTTATATCTTTATCACTTTGTAATGGTTCCCTCAGGTGTAAAAAGAGGGTTATTATATGTTCTTTTATCATTAAAAGATTTATGGAAAGAACTAAAACTAGTCTGGTTTTTCTCATGTATGTGTTGACCTCGCCGGACTGTCGTATGGAAGAATTCTACGACATGAAAAACACATTAGCTTCAAAATCTTCACGTAGTCACTCACGTGACTCCGAAGTAAAATAGTAAGATTAAACGAGAACTTACCAGTTCGAAGTTTGATCTTTATTTTATGAGGAGTAACGATGAGGGATTACGTGCCCTCCATTCCACACCCTCATAAAATAAATGATCATCTGGTAGTTCTAAATCTATGATGAGCCTTACTATCTTACTCCGGCTATTGTGTTCTGTGTTTTTCATGCCGCTGCTTTGAAGTATGCCGTTCCAGCGCCAGGCGGGGCTTCTTCACGTAATCCCTCATCGTTACTCCTCATAAAATAAAGATCAAACTTCGAACTGGTAAGTTCTCGTTTAATCTTACTATTCTCAGTGAGAAAAAACAGGTTTTCCCAGGTAAGTGGTCAAAGTTTCTCCTCATCCTCCACCAAGTAGCACTCAACAGAGAAATCGGACAGCATTTAGAAAAGCAATTGTGAGATAGTGTTAAACATGGCCAGCATCCAAGCAATTATTGATCCGGTATCTATGGATGAGGTTGACAATGTGTCTCATATTTATCATGAAACTGACATTTCCAATGAGAGGTCACTTTAAAACTAAAGTTAATAATAACGCAATTAACTGTGGCCCTTAGTTTTATTCATGGTGAAATGTTCAGTGGGAAACATCAGTTGTATTCTAGAACTTAAAAATGGTGAGCATTTTAACTACTGCTCTGAAAATCCTCCACACAGATCTCTGCAAGATAAATGCAGCCAATAATGATTTCCATCATACATGCATATGTCTGTTAATAAATACTACTGATCTATGTAATCTCATGTAAAAACTTCTAAATAGCAAATATAATGTGCATGATGCAAAAAATACCAAATATTAACCAATAAGTCTAAATCATCTAGTAAAGCTCTTTATAGACTTCATGCCTCACAAAATACAACCGGGATAAATTACTTAATAGAGGACTTGGGTTGTAGAACAAGCTTGGCATGCTGACACCCCAACTGAGTATTAGGTTGGACAAATTAATCACAAAAGTGTTCCAATTTCAATGTATAATATTATCTCTAGTTAAAACTGCCAGCAAATGATTCAGTTGTTTAGCTCAATATAAGGCGCAAGTACTAAAAGAGAGTTCGACATCATAACAAGAGCAAGCCTTACCTAATGTCTCTTCTCTTTCAGAATATGTTTCGTCTTCCACGTACGCAGACTCATCTAAAAGGAAAAAAAATCTATTTAAGCTGCAAGATACAAGAGTATCTAGTGATGAAATAATAGTGCACATCATTGACATCTAAGGAACCTGCAAATTACTGCCATAGCATGATCTCACTATTCTTGATGTTAAGTTGCAATCAAGGACAGCTCGTGCAGCAACTAAGATAAGTAAGTTACTCACATTTGACCATAGAGATTAATTTGAATTGAATCTTAAGCATCATAAAAGTAAAATATTTATAAAGTTTGAGAACCTACAAAACTTTCAAATATTAATCCGAGGAAATTTTTATTTGCTATTGTTTTAGAGTAGATTGTTAAACAGTAATTATGGCTTAGAACACCATTCTTTCTTATTTGGGCAGCAGTTTAGTTTTGTGGATCCACTCGATGGCTTCAGGTGAGACTATTCCGATGAATGATAAATTACTGGCGAAAAATCATTTAGGACAGGAAATCATAAATTGAGTCAGCTTGCTACAGTTTCAATCCCAGCCAGAGCATCTTTTCATTTTCTATTTGTGACTACATTTTCCCTGGCTCGTTGTCAAAGGGTTGAAGATGGACCATATTTCCAAAGAGAGCATAGAATTTAGTTTCCCTTACTCACATCCAGTATCAGAGAGTGAACAGAGCTATCAGTGGTTACCCAGAAGATATTCCTGACTACAGAGATATTCCTATGGCTAAAAACTACATTATTAAAAATGGATTTAAGAATCATTCAACTGCACATTTTTATTTTTAGTGAGAATAGCTCATAAGTTCTTTACATTCTCATCAGTTTACTGATTTTTATTAATATCAAAGATGACTGTAATAGGCTGCAATGGATCACAGGATCATTGAAAGCAACTTCAAGTTTTTTGTGTTTCAACAGCTTTCCCATTATTCCCATTTACAATTCAAGCCATAATAGCCACCTGAAACTCATGTACAGCAACTCAACCTAGAAATTCTGCATATCTGTACATCATCTCTTTTTCTATCATTTTAAATTAATCTGAAAGAGTGCCAGTATTGTATTAAAACTCATGAAAATATCCCCACTGAGTGAAACAAATGAATGTAATTAAAGTACGAACCTCGAGCATCTGCTTTTTTATGGTCAGGTTCAGCCTCATATTCAACTTCAGCTTCAAATTTCAAGCAAAATTATTATTAGGATCTTAAAAATCATTCAATTAACGTGGCAGTTTAAGAACACCTTACAAAACAGTTTACATTTTGTCTATTTACTTACTTTTAGATTCACTTTCATAATTTATTTTGTGACAACGAAAAAACCATATTAACAAAACCAACATTATTGCTTGACCCACTGAATTACTTTGATTTCTTTTCTGTAAACCAGCATCTGCAGCTCCTTGCTTCTCCATTTCAGACATGATAACATTGGGTGGAGGGGCAGGCTTGACCCACCTAGGTGGCCAACCACTGCTCCTATTTCCTTGTGTTGTTGTGTACATTAATGATGTATCTCTCCAATTACTGCTTGCAGGATCTTGATGTAGCTTAGTTGCCACATTTGACTGTGTTACAAAAGTTTGTCTGTACTTACGAGGTGCTTCTAATATATCCTGATGTAAAACAAACAGCTAATCATGCATGAAGCTCAATAAGAGTTTCAGTAAGCTTGATGTCATCAATAGGGCACAAAAACTAATAACAAAAGTGCACACCATCCAGTGTAGATCACTAATTTGCAACAAAACAGAATCCTGTCAAATGTTGTCCTCTGCCATCATGAACCAGTCCTTTCAGCTGGGAGCTAATGCAAAAGCAGTGCATTAATTTGGCATCCTACTGTTTTACACGGTTTATGTATATCTGTATATACTGTATACACCAGAAGCACATTTGGTGGAAGCTTGTCTGCTCATGGGTAAATAATAGATGGCTTATGAAAGCTCACCTGCTGAATCTTCAACCGCAGCATCAAATTCATTTGTTTGCTCCTCTACTGGCTCTGGCACCTCCTCCTCTGGCTCCAGCTCCTCCTCCACTGGCTCTGGCTCCTCCTCCTCTGGCTCCAGCTCCCCCTCCACTGGCTCTGGATTCTCCTCCTCTTCCTCCTCAACTTGTTCTGGCTCCTCCTCCTCAACTGGTTCTGGCTCCTCCTCCTCCTCCGCTGGCTCTGGCTCCTCCTCCTCTGCTGGCTCTTCTATAGAAGAAAAAATGAATGATCTGAAACTTGTGCAAATGATAACATCATATACAATGTTTGAATCCCAAGATGATGATCAGAATTAGCGCAATGTCTCTATGACAGATGCAAACACAATAAATTGTATCGCATTCTAGGGGTTTTACAGATAATTTAATCTTTGGTTACATTTTCATAATACTATTAGCAAGGAAGGCCAAGGTTTTAATTATGTTTTGAATACTGCCCCGATAAATTGTGTTCATTTATTAGAAGTGAAAACCAGAACTCCGCTTCCCAGATCAAAACTCTTAATGAATTCCATTAACCAACATCAAACAAGCATGTAAGCCTATACTGACAATCAGTTTTCCACTACCTCAATTAAAAAATGTTCAACTCCTTTCATGGTCATCCTACCCGTTTACCTCTGCAACCTTAGCAGCTACGGAGAGCTTTAACAACTCATTTTTGTACCCTTCTCTGTTGTCTCTTGTGCATCTATACGTTTCACTTGACAGCCATGTCTTAAGCTGCAGAGGCCTTAAGCACTGGAATTTTCTCTCCTAATTTCCCTCACCTTTTCCTTTTTAAAATTGCTCCATAAAATGCATATGTTTAACAAAACTTTTCATCATTTATACTAATATCTTGTACAAAAGTTGCCAAGTTATATTTCCTGACACTGCACAAAGTGTCTTGAGATACCTTTGACTACAATAAAACAATACAATATAACAGCAAATTATTCTGTTATAAAACTGGTAAAATTTGTTTTTTATTTTAATGTTCTCATAGCTCTGTTTTGTATCGTCTTCTTGAAGCTAAAATTGGGAAAGTAATCTCTAATTAGATTAGGGCGGCACGGCGGTAGAGTTGTTGCCTTGCAGCTCTTGCAGCACCGGAGACCCGGGTTCGATCCTGTGTACGGGTGCTGTCTGTATGGAGTTTGTACTTTCTCCCTGTGACCACGTGAGTTTTCACAGAGATCTTCGGTTTCTTCCCACACTCCAAAGACTTACAGGTATGCTGGTAAATTGGCTTGGTAAATGTAAAAATTGTTCCTAGTGTGTGTAGACAGTGTTAATATGTAGTGATCGCTGGTCGGCGTGGATCCAGTAGGCGGAAGGGCCTGTTTCCCTTCTGTATCTTTAAACTAAACTAAACTACAGGTATCATGTCAGTCATCACCAACAAACACGTGTGAATTCTACACTAATCACCTTACTTCAGGTGGATAAAAGTGAGATATAATATTTACTCAAGCTAAAGCATTTGGTAATAAGGTGGTGATTTATTTAAGACTGCACCGATTACCTACTTTTACCTTATAAAACCATGTTCCCTGCCTCTTGCGTGTCCAAACCCTTAATAATCTTATATGTTTCAATAAGACCCCCTCTCATCCTTCTAAACTCCAGAGTATACAAGCCCAGCTGCACAATACTCCAGGTGTGGTCTCACTAGGGCCCAAAACAACTGCAGAAGGACCTCTTTGCTCCTATACCCAACTCTTTTTATTTAATTTATCGACTCTTCATACCATGCAAGAAGCTTATTTTGCCTGTGTTCCTGACTATTTAAGATCGTAAGGAATAGTAGAATGAGGCAATTTGGCCCATCAAGTCTACTCCACCATTCAATCATGACTGATCTTTCTCTCCCTCCTAACCCCATCCTCCTGCCTTCTCCCCATAACCTCTGACACTTGTACTAATCAAGAATTCCCTTTGACTCTAGGGAAATGTGGCTTTATAACAGTATTCTAAACTTGGTAATGGGCTCATCTAATCCGCTAAATTAATTTAAAAAAGTTACTTGTTACTCCATTTTTTAATTTCATCTAACAGGAATTAGTTCATCCATTTTTTAATTTCTCCCACTTCCATTAAAAAAAGAGCTATACAGCACTTTGTAGATAGGTTTATAGCCAGAGTATAGCTTTTTCTGCATGTTCATTTTTGTGACACTATTACTTAAAGGAATTCTATAATACCTGTCTCAACCGGTGGATGTACTGGCTCTTCGTTTTTCCCAAAATGTTCAGCAAGTATTGGCCCTCCCGCTTCCTTCAATCCTGATTTCAAACACAAAATGAATATCATAAATACACAGAATTTATAACCAAGTTCAGGAATAGTTTACTTCTTAAAATAGCAATACACAAAATTATAGGCATACAAATTCGATATTACCCAATTTTCACACTCTCTCAACACCTGATGGCCATGATGAAAGCTGCTGTTTTCTCTCTTTGAACAGCTTTTTGAAACTTGGAGATTTTACTATGGTAACAAGCTCATTAGGGAGAGTCATGAGGGACACTGTAGAATCCAGGCAGTCTGTCAATACATTGTGCAGCTGCTGCTGGTCCCAGGCAGCTGTTTGCCCTCACTATGCTAGCCAGTTCTGAACCCTGCACCTCAACAGTGAATGTCCTTGCCCATTGACCAAGACAGGTAGACATTGAATAGTGCCTCCGTAGCTCACCCATCACAGTGCTTCAAGGCAATGGGATGACTTTAAGTATTTCATTGTTGCAAGAAATCCAGGAGGCAGAGGACTCAAACAAGTTCCATTACAACAGCATTATGAAGAGTACGACCGACACCAGAATCCCCGCACAACAGCACTGTGTCTTAATATACTATGGTAAGATCACGCCTTTTAGCACCAATTGTATTAAGCATTGTTCCTGGGAACGCAACTAAACAAGATACCAGTGGTATACTAAGCAGTTATTGCGAAGTTACAACACAGAGTAAAATTCTTTCAATACAATCTTCAAAACAATTTTTAATAGGATCAAATTCAGTAATGCAAAACATTAGAAAACTACAGACAGGCAACTATATAATATTTTAATGTTGACACAAGAGACTGAAGATGTTGTAATGTGGAGCAATAAACAATCTGCTGGAGGAACACAACAGGTCAAGCAGCATCTGCGGAGGGGAATGGAAGGGTCAAGGTTTTGTGTCAAAATCATGCACATTTTAATTTTATATATTTGCACGACTGAATAGGTTCCCAATTTATTTTCTGGAATATTTAAATATTTCTGGTGGCATTAGTTGTATGTATACGTCAGTCTTTAGGTAAAACTAAAACTAGACATGCAGATATTTACAAGACATTGGTATATTTAAGCAATAGCTCCACTGACACTAAACACCAAAATCTACTCAATTAATAGTGTAGTTTTTAGCCAATTATCCCAACTGATCCAGCTAAATAAAGTGTTGATACCATTCTTAAGATGCAATAGACTACAAACAGTCTGGCTAGCCTCAAACAGTGGCTTGGGTTCAAGACCATACTAACTTTGTAGCAAGGAATGTATTATAGCTTTGATGTTGTCATTGATCTTTCAAAACAATTTACACCACAAAATAAAATGTGAGAAGCCTGTACTACAAGCCACATTAGAGTGGAGGAAAATGAAGGGATAAGCAAAGACAGAAAGATTTAAAGAAGAAGAGGGAGCATTAGAAATGTCCATCAATAGAAGAGCAATTCCATCAGTAAAAATGGAAATCAAATGTATGGATGGATCATGGGCTGAGTTGTCAATATTAGGTGATACAAGCACAGGTTGCATGCAAATGAAAACTCTTGGAAGAATATTGCACTGGAATGTGAAGGGATGGATATACATTGTTCATCTTCTTACAGATAATGGTAGGTTGTATGCTAACACAATTGGTTGCTATGAGAATGCAGGGTGACTTGGACAGGTTGGGGGAGTGGGCAGATGCATGGCAGATGAAGTTTAATGCGGATAAATGTGTGGTTATCCACTTTGGTAGCAAAAACAGGAAGGCAGGTTACTATCTAAAAGGCGTCAAGTTGGGAAAAGGGGAAGTACAACGGGATCTGGGGGTCCTTGTTCATCAGTCTATAAAAGTAAGCATGCAGGTACAGCAGGGAGTGAAGAAAGTGAATGACACGTTGGCCTTTATAACAAGGCATCGATATATAGGAGCCAAGAGGTCCTTTGCAGTTGTACAGAGGCCTAGTGAGACCACACCTGGAGTATTGTATGCAGTTTTGGACCCTTATTTTGAGGAAGGACATTCTTGCTATTGAGGGAGTGCAGCGTAGGTTTACAAGGTCAATTCCCAGGATGGCGGGACAGTCATATGCCGAGAGAATGGAACAGCTTGTACACTCTGGAGTTTAGAAGGATGAGAGGAGATCTCATTGAAACATATTAGATTGTTAAGGGTTTGAACACGCTAGAGGCAGGAAACATGTTCCCGATTGGCCACCAGGGGTGTCGGGGAGATGGCCAGCCCTGCCGGCAGTCCGTTCGTTTTTTCATCTTTTGTTATTTTTAGCGTCTGTTAAGAGTTTGTTTTAATGTACTTTGGTTTGTTTCTATGTGGGGGGGGGGGGATCTGGGGAAACTTTTTTTTTAAGTTCTTATCTTCCCGGAGATGTGATTGATTTTCGGATCACATTCTCTGGGCTCTGCCGCCTACCATCGCTGGAACTCGGAGCCGCCCCGGACTGTCGTGAGCCCCACCGCGGGGCGCGGACTTAACATCGGAGCTGATCCCTTGCCTGGGATCATTCCCACTGCAGCCTGCGGACTTACCATCAAGGGCTCGCAGTCTCGGGAGAGGCTAGTCGGGAGCTCCAACGCTGCAGAAGGTTCACCAGCCCTGACGCGAGGTTCGACTGCCCAGCACGGGGGTGCTGACATCCCCCCGATGCAGGAGCTGAACGCCTCGACGCGGAGGGCCCGAACGCCGCCGACTGCGGGTGTCAAGATCGTCCCGTCAACGGAGGGTTCAAGGTCCCCGACCGAGGAAGAACAAAAGGAAGGCCTTGAACTTTATTTTGCCTTCCATCACAGTGAGGAATATGTAGGATTCACTGTGGTGGATGTTCATGTTAAAATGTGTTTTTGAGTCTGTTGCTTTTAATTGTATGACTTACCTGGCCAGAGAAATTCCTCATATGTTACAAAACATACTTGACAAAAAAAATCTGATTATGATTATTATGATTATGATTATGATGTTGGGGGAATCCAGAACCAGGGGCCACAGTTTAAGAATAAGGAGTAAGCCATTTAGAACAGAGCCTTTTCTCACAGAGAGTGGTGAGTCTGTGGAATTCTCTGCCTCAGAGGGAGGTGGAGGCAGGTTCTCCGGATGCTTTCAAGAGCTAGATAGGGCTCTTAAAAATAGCAGAGTCAGGGGATATGGGGAGAAGGCAGGAACGGGGTACTGATTGGGGGTGATCAGCCATAATCATATTGAATGGCGGTGCTGGCTCAAAGGGCCGAGTGGCCTACTCCTGCACCTATTGTCTATTGTCTATTGGTTGTATTTCTCACACCAGGGAATACATTTCTACATAAATCTACTTTGCATAACCACCCAGAGGGTTTTTCATATAAATATTTTTGCCTGGACACATGGTGTCAATATCAGTAAGATAGTTCCAAAGCATTCAAGCACTGCAAATCATACTTTAACTTGTAGTGAATATTAACATGAACAACTATGCTCTTCCATTATGAACTCAACTTACAAAAGCCAATTCTTTCTCTGATATTTATTTTATCATAAAAAGAAACGATTACATTAAAGTCAATCTCATCTTCCACATTAAATTGCTTTTGAGGCCCGGCAATTTTTAAATATAAAAAATACAGTTATTTTGCTACTCCAAACACTTTGCTTACCACCAAATTTAAAGTATTCTTTATTTCATCCATTTATTCATTTTGAACAGAACATTTATTTTTAAATATGTCAGGTATATAATAGGGTGAAAGAAAAAGCTGTACACTGATGGTAACAGTGACAGATACCAGAGGATATTTTTTCCCTCCAAAGCCTTCACTGGGAGCAAAAATCACAAATTTGTACATCCTCAGCAAGAGGATTTCCTGTTCACTAACTTTACACAAAATACGTTTTTGTTTTCATTTTCAGGATACTCTCAATAATTATTACATTACACTGACTGAAAAATCAGCAGAGTGTTGTGTCCATCTGATACGTAAAACAATGGACAATGCTACAGGACATTTAATAGAACCAAGTATTTGCATGCATCATTAAAATCCAAATGTTATTTCTGGCTGACGGTGAAGCAAACAGGGTTCATGTACACAAGTGTGCTACTTGGCAAAAAAATACTAGCACTAAAAAAATAAAACTGCCAAAATAAAAAATATCTTCATCCAATCACTTTGTTTCAAACACACCAACTCAAATAATCTCAATGAAGTTAGATCAATTATGTTCAATTCAATCCAAACCACTACCATGAATACTATAAATGCAAAAAAAAGTAGAAAAAGATTAATCTGTTAGAAATTCCCCATAATATAGGTGGAGTCGTTGCAAAGGGCTTGGCACCTTGAATATCACTGCAAACACATTATATTATTTTGAACAATGTTAGAATGGAATGGTTCAGCAAATGTAGACCTTCATTAGGCTTAAACAGAATTATATGTAAATTGTTGTATTCAGCTTTCCTCCTAACTCACAAGCCTTTACTCCAGCCTTGTGTGTTTGGATCTTGGTAGTAAATTTGTTTTTTTTAAACAAAAGCCAGTAAGGCACAAATTTGCTTTTAAATATTGTCATTCCATAGAATTTTCCACAGAATGGCTTAGATCTCCCAATTATATCCACATACCCCAAAGCTAGATATCCACTTTATGCTTTTCTGATTTGCTTCTTTGATTTACAATGTACCAAGAGCTTTGATGTGCAACATTGATATTTAATGAAAATATTTAAAGCATATGCCTTCAGGATGGCAAGGTAAACGATCCCTGGATGGCCAGAGGTTGTAAATTTGGTCAAAAAGAAAAAGGAAGCCCATGTAAGGTTCAGGAAAATGAAATCAGACAGGGCATGAAAAATATAAACCAAGTAGGAAATAATTTAAATAGGGAATTAGAAGGGGCAAAAGAACAGGATAGATTAAAGAAAATCCCACGCTTTAAGTACTGTGATAAATGGTCTCTGGGGACCTGTGCTAGGACCTGTGATTTATAAAAATCACGAAAGTAAATATAAGATAAGACACAAAAGGTTGGAGGGTCAGATAGCATCTCTGGAGAAAAGGAATAGGTGACGTTTCAGGTCGAGACCCCGTAGATGGGTCGGTTAGTAAGCTTGCAAATTACATAGAAAGTGTGAAGTTGCAGACAGTGAGGAAGTTTGTCAAAGGATAGTGGAATAAACATTATAGATATGGGCTGAGAAATGGCAGATGGAGTTTAATCTGAGCAGGTGTCAGGGATTGTACTTTAGGGGGTCAAAGTCAGAGCACGGAAGGATCCTCAGGCCCAACTCGTCCGTGGCAATTGAGATGTCCCATCTAAGCTAGTTTATGACTGCATTTGGATCGTATACCTCCAAACCTTTTCTTTCCATTTTCCTGTCCAAATGCTTTAAATGTTGTTACTGTACCTACCTCATCTCCTTCCTCTGGCTGCTCATTCCATATACTCACCACCCTCTGTCTAAAAAGGTTGCTTCTCAGGTTCCTTTTAATTCTTTTAATTTTTTTCCTTCACACCTTAAACCTGTGCCCTCTAGTTGTTTATTCCCCTACTTGAGAACAACTTTGGTGATTCACCCAATCATTCCTCTCATGATTTTACTCCGTCTCCAGCACAATGGCATATTT
Organism: Okamejei kenojei; assembly: GCA_035221665.1. Lineage (NCBI taxonomy): Eukaryota > Metazoa > Chordata > Chondrichthyes > Rajiformes > Rajidae > Okamejei > Okamejei kenojei. Next base: position 60,439,948 of record CM069134.1, read on the forward strand.
CCTGCAGCAGGATAACCAAAACGGAACACCATCCATCAAGTACAGCCGTCACCAACCTCTTGTACAATTGAATATAAAGGAAATATATAGTTTTATTGGCAACAGCCTTAATAGCATTGATGTACCAAAGGATCTTAGGGCTCCAAGTCCATGGCTCCCTGTAAGTGTCAACATAAGTAGATAGAGTGGTAAAAACAGTGTATGGTATGTTTGCCCTTATTGATCGGGACACTGAGTACACAGGACTGAGGTCGCAGCCCAGACCATCACACAAACCAACCTCCCTTCCATTTACACCTAACGCTGCCTCGGCAAGGCCAGCAGCATAATCAAGGACGAGTCACACCCTGGCCTCTCCCTCTTCTCCTCTCTTCCATCAGGCAACATATATAGATGTGTGAAAATGTACACCTCCGGATTCAGGGACAGTTTCTTCCCAGCTGTCATCAGGCAACTGAATCATTCTACTACAACCAGAGAGCAGTCCTGAACTACTATCTACCTCATTGGTGACCCTCAGACTATCCTTGATCGGACTTTGCTGGCTTTACCTTGCACTAAACGTTATTCCCTTATCATGTATCCATATACTGTAAATGGCTTGATTGTAATCATGTATTGTCTTTCCGCTGATTGGATAGCATGCAACAAATGCTTTTCACTGCACTTCGGGACACGTGACAATAGACTGAACTGTAAAGAGGCGGAAAGCCATGCTGCATCTTTATAAAACTTCAGTTCAGCTGCATATGGAGCATTGCGTTCAGTTCTGGCCCCCCACTCCAGGAAGGATGTGGAGGCTTTGGAAGGGGTGCAAAGGATGTTTACCAGAAGGGATCACCTGTATTAGAGGGTATTAGCTAAGGTTGAACAGACTTGAGGGTACACAAAAGGCTGGAGAAACTCAGCAGGTGCAGCAGCATCTAAGGAGCGAAGGAGATAGGCGACGTTTCGGGTCGAGACCTTCTTCAGACTGGTCAGGGATCAGAGAAAAGAGAGATATAGACGGTGATGTGGAGAGATAAAGAACAATGAATGATAGATATGCAAAAAAGTATCGATGATAAAGGGAACAAGCCATTGTAAGCTGTTTGTAGTGTGAAAATGAGAAGCTAGTGCGACTAGGGTGGGGGAGAGAGATAGAGAGAGAGGGAATGCCAGGGCCCGAGGGCTGAGGGAGAGGTGGGAAGGGGAGGAGACAGCAAGGGTTAACAGAATTGAGAAAATTCAATGTTCAAGCCCAGAGGATGCAGACTCCTCAAGCGGAATATGAGGTGCTGTTCCTCCAACTTGCGGTGTTGCTCACTCTGGCCGTGGAGGAGGCCCAGGACCGAGAGGTCGGATACGGAATGGGAGGGGGAGTTGAAGTGCTGAGCCACCGGGAGGTCGGGTTGGTTATTGCGGACCGAGCGGAGGTGTTCGGCAAAACGATCGCCAAGCCTCTGCTTGGTCTCACCGATATAGATCATTTGGCATCTGGAGCAGCGGATGCAGTAGATGAGGTTGAAGGAGGTGCAGGTGAACCTCTGTCGGACCTGGAAGGACTGCCTGGGTCCCTGAAAGGAGTGGAGGGGGGAGGTGAAGGGACAAGTGTAGCATTTCTTGCGGTTGCAAGGGAAAGTGCCCGGGGAAGGGATAGAGCGGGAGGGAAGGGAAGAGACTTGAATTGTTTTATCTGAAGCATTGGGGGTTGAGGGGACCTGAAAGAAGTATATTCCTTGGAGCACAGGAGACTGGGGGGTGATCTTATAGAGGTGTATGAAATTTGAGGGGAATAGATAGGATGAATACAGCCTTTTAGAGATCGAAATTAGCGGTTACCCAGGTGCCAATGACCACCCAAAGTGCCGCCGGGCAACCTAAATGCCGAGTCATTTTGCCCAGCTTGGCACTGCAGATATTGGTTTATACCGAAGATAGACACGACAAACTCTAGTAACTCAGCGGGTCAGGCAGCATCTCTGGAGAAAAGGAATGTGACATTCGTGTCGGCGACGACTGTCGTGCGGGGCAAAGATACGGGGTGTGGGGTGACGAAGGGTTGGAGCAAATGACGGACCCTCCCCCACCCCCACATCCATCCTACACTGGTCCCCCAATTCATACTGTACTCACCCCCTTTCCCATCCATCCTGCACTGCCTCCCCCCATCCATCCTGTACTGATCCCACCATTCATCCTGTACTGATCCCCTCATTCATCCTGTACTGATCCCACCATTCATCCTGCACAGACCCTCCGATCCACACTGCACTGACCCGTCCATTCATCCTGTACTGATCCCCTCATTCATCCTGTACTGATCCCCCCCAATCCATCCTGTACTGATTCCCTCATTCAACTTTTACTGATCCCCTCATTCATCCTGTACTGATCCCTCCCATCCATCCTGTACTGAACCCCCCATTCATCTTTTACTGATCGCCCCATCCATCCTGTAGCGAACCACCCATTCATCCTGCACAGACCCTCTGATCCACACTGCACTGACCCCCCCCATTCATTCTGTACTGATCCCCCATCCATCCTGCAATGATACTCCATTCATCCTGTAGTGGTCCCCCATCCATCCTGTAGTGAGCTCTCCATTCATCCTGTATTGATCCCCCATCCATCCTGTACTGATCCCCAATCCATCCTGTAGCGATATCCCATTCATCCTGTACTGATCCCCCATACATCCTGTAGCGATACTCCATTCATCCTGCACAGACCCTCCGATCCACACAGTACTGAACCCCCCATTCATCCTGTACTGATACACCCATTTATCCTGCACAGACACTCCGATCCACGATGTACTGATCCCCCCCCCCCACCCATTCATCCTGTACTGATCCCTCCATTCATCCTGTACTGATCCTCCATTCATCCTGCACTGATCCTCCATTCATCCTGCACTGATCCTCCCCACCCATCCATCCTGTACTGATCCCCCCCATTCAAGGAGAATGGGGGGGGATCAGTCTGAAGAAGGGTCGACCCGAAACGTTGCCTATTTCCTTTGCTCCATAGATGCTGCCTCACCCGTTGAGTTTCTCCAGCATTTGTCAACCCCCATTCATCCTGTACTGAGCCACCCATTCATCCTGTACTGATGCCCCCCGTCAATCCCGTACTGATCCACCCCATTTAACCCCACTGACATCCCCCATTCTCCCCCCTCACAATTTTACCTATTCCAACCAACACGCACTAATTCCCCTGCCTCAATCCATCCATCCATCCCGCACCTTGCCTTCTCACACCCCCCCCCCCCCCCCCACCCCCACCATCTATCCATCCCGCACTGATTCACAGCCCCACATTTGCTGCAGATATGTCCTTTGGCCATCTCTTTCCAGTTAGTGTGATGTTTAACCTGTCAGATGGGTATAGTCGGTTTTAACAGCTATTATCATAAAATGCCTTTAGAAATTTCCTTGCAACCTGTATATTTTGTTGTGGATAAATTATGTGGGAAGCGAGCATGTTTCTGTACAAATAGCAATAATGACCCATGCGATGGCCATGTCATGATAATTTTCGGTCCTTCACAGAAACCATGCTTGCATCAATCTGTAGTGTGCATGGTTAAACATATATGTTACCATGGTCCAGGATTTATTGACACAGGTTGATCATGCGCTGAATAATCCGACCACATTTTTGTTGGGAAGTGGAAAGAAATAATAGAGATAGCATTAATTGCAATGTGTAAAGAGTTGAGATACTGTATTATAATTTTGCTGCATGTCACTGTGGTATATATCATGTCTTGATTGGTGAATATGTTTAGTTTGTGACTTTATTTGAAGCAGAAATAATATGTGAATGCTTCATTGAGTATAATCCGACTGGTAACTACGCACTTCGTTCGATCACATTATCGCACACGTCATGCAAGCCGTCATAAATTGACCACCTAAACTGTCATTTGGCAACCTAAAAAGCTGCCCTAGTTGCCCGGCTGGCAACAGGGAAAAAAAGTTAAGTGAGAGCCCTGCTTTTACTCTGGGTAGGGGAATCAAAAACTAGAGGCCAAAGGATTAGGGTGAGGGAGTGGATTTTGTAGGAACCTGAAGGACAGCTTTTTCACAACGAGAGTGGTGGGTACATGGAACTAGCTGTCAATGGAAATAGTTAAGGAAGGCACAATAATGCTTAAAAACATTTGGATAGGGACATGGATAGCAAAGGTTTAGAGGAATATGGGCCATGAGCATGCAACTGGGACTAGCTTAGATTGGGCATCTTAGTCAGCATGGACGAGTTGGGCCATTGGGCTAGTTTCCATACTTTACGACTATTATAACATACGGAAAATGTGTCTCCCAGGCGACACTCCCGTCCAAGATTACTACCATCATAGAAACCAAATCTGTAATCAATTTTATTCACTCCATGTGATATAAGGAAAAAGCTGAGAGCACTAAATGCAGCCTAGGCTATAGGATCAGGTGCTATTTAGACTATAATATTTAAGACCAATGTCCAGCACAAGCTGCAGCATCAGCCAAGTTGTTTTAGTATGGTTACATCATTGGCATCGACCAGACAACATGAACGATTACCCAGGCATATTCTGCTTAACTCCAACCAGTTAATAACCACTCAATCACTCAATCTACTCTCAGAAATCAGCAAAGTGATTGAAGGCATCATCAACAGTGCTATCAAGCTTCACTTACTCACCAATAACCTGATCGCAGATATCCAGCTTTAGTTTCACTAGTATTTGGCACCAGACACCATCATTGCTTACTCCAAACGGACTAAAGAGTCAAATATCAAAGGTGAAATGAGGTGATGCTGAGCGCCCTTGATATTAAGATAGCTTTTGAGCATATCATCAAGAAGTCCCAATCAAAGGAGAACCAGAGGAAAACACTCAAATGGAAAGCATAACACCTGCTCTAGTTTTCAGAGGTCCATTATCGCAGCCAAAAGAACATTACTCCGGGTTGTGTCCTCGGCCCAATTGCATCACAGTTTCACAAATCACCTTCCTTCCATATGTTCACAAGTTGGAATGTTCATAATGATTGTATGATGACCAATTACATTTGCAACTCCTCAGCAAATGTATCAGTACATAGTTAACAATGCACCATGGTCTCATTCAGGTATTGGCTGATAAATGGCAAGTAACATCCTTAACATAAGACCCAAAGGCAATTGTCATTGCCAACAAGACAAAGTCTAATTACCTACCTTCAATGGTTTCACAATTACGGAGTCCATTGGGATAGCAAATGACCAGAAATTCACAGGTCCAATAACAAAATACTTTTGCCTGGAGTGGAAGCTAGAGCTGGTTTCTCTTAGGTAACTGTCTCGCCTGCTCATGTACCAAAGCCCTTTCCCCATTTAAACAGCACATTGGAAGATTGGAGCCACAAGAGGCTGCAAATGCTTAAGTCTACAGTAAAAATCAGAGGAACTGAGCAGATCAGATGACATTTTGGGTCCATCAGCCTGAAGAAGCATCATGAGAGTGATGGAGTACTCTTCAATTGCAATAATCAAGAAGCTCAACAGTATCCAGGACATGTGTGTCTGTTTGAATGGTACCTAACCCAATAGCCTTAACATTCAGTTTCACCTTGATATATTGTTACCACCTTGATATATTGACTGCAGTTTGTACCATCTACAAAGTGCAATGTGGTTATACATACAGGATAATCCACCAGTACTTCCCAATTATCCTATCACAAAAGGATAAAGGCTTCAAGTGCATCGGAATACCATCATCTGCATGCTGCCTTCTAATCATGCACAATGGGTGACTTAAAAATATATTGCCTTTCCTTTGCCATTATTGGATTTAAATCCAGGAAATGCCTCATCATTGGTAGCACAGCACATCAGTAGGACTATAGTAGTTAAAGGCAGCAGGTAATTAGAACCTTACCAAGGGGAATTAGAGATGAGGAATCTGCCATCAACACCCAAATTCCACCTCTAGCAATAAACATTAGTTTATTCCACTAATTTTAATTGTGAGAGGTTAACAGCATTGACGCCAGCAACATGCAATTCGGACAGTTTTGTCTTCTGCAAGGAACTGCTGTCTGTGCATGCAAAAGTCACTCTCCGCTGCTTTAAAAAAAAAAAAAAAAAAAAATAAAAAATAATAGCTATGTCTTAATGCTTGGACAACGCAGTTTTGTGATTTTCTTTGGTGATTTTCCATTGTTACATTGGAATTGCAGCACCCATTTGGCACACCAAAAATGGGCAAAATCTGATTTTAAAGATTACTAGACCAAGTGCAGACCCATTGGGTCTGTTCCCAGAATGTGCGGTTGAGGGGGGGGTAGAGAGGGAGGAAGGGGGGAGAGAGGGAGGGAGGGTGGAGAGAGGGAGGGAGGGAGGGTGGAGAGAGGGAGGGAGGGGGGGGGGGGGAGACGGTGGGGAGGGAGGAAGAAACATAGAAAATAGGTGCAGGAGTAGGCCATTCGGCCCTTCGAACCTGCACCGCCATTCAATATGATCATGGCTGATCATCCAACTCAGTATCGAGAACCTGCCTTCTCTCCATACCCCCTGATTCCTCTAGCCACAAGGGCCACATCTAACTCCCTCTTAAATATAGCCAATGAACTGGCCTCAAATATCTTCTGTGGCAGAGAATTCCAGAGACTCACCACTCTCTGTGTGAAAAATGTTTTTCTCATCTCAGTCCTAAAAGATTTCCCCCTTATCCTTAAACTGTGACCCCTTGTTCTGGTCTTCCCCAACATCGGGAACAATCTTCCTGCATCTAGCCTGTCCAACCCCTTAAGAATGTTGTACATTTCTATAAGATCCCCCCTCAATCTTCTAAATTCTAGGGAGAGGGGGAGGAGAGCGAGAGGGAGGGGGGAGGGGGGGGTGGGTGAGGGAGAGTGGGGGGAGGAGAGGGGGGGTTGTTACCGAACTGATCTCACTGTGGAATTAATCCATTAATGGAGCCATTCTGCTGCTGGATTTGAAGTTGTCCATGCCTTCCCTCTGGAGGCCTCATCCCCATCGGATGCCGAGTTCCCAGAGTCCTGGTTAAACGCGGGGTCGCTCACGGTTAAGTCTGTGAAAGCGGCCCCATGAGTGACTGAGGCCTCGCATCCTCGGCGCTTCATATACCCCGAATACGGGGGGGGGGGGGGGGGGGGGGGGAGAGAGAGAAGAGGGAGGGTGGAGTGGGCAGGCGGGCCAGCGTGAGAGTGGAGCTGTGGGCTTCTGACTCTCTGGAGCACGCAGGGGATGGGATGGGGCGCAGGCGGGCGATTCAGCGGAACTTACGCCTTATCTATGCTCCCGATTGGCAGAGCATTTACCCTGCCTGCCCGTTTGTTTATCTCTTCTCCCGATCGGCAGAGAATTCCCTTGCCTTCTCCCCATAATCACTGACACTTACTAATCAACCCTTATGGCCCTGTCTCACTGTGCGAGTTGACCCACGAGGTACCCCGAGTGACAGACTCGTGGCTGTGCACGAGACTGCA